>OZ018321.1:128483619-128801119 GCA_963969495.1 Ceratothoa steindachneri
TCCCGGCTCCTGCCATTCTCCCTGACTACCCGCCTCAGCCGCTTATCGTTTTCCCCGTTGTGACCGCGTTGGAGCTTACAGCCCTGCTCTCGCGTTCTAAGAAATCGAGCTCCCCAAAGGACATTTTTCCGCCTAAACTGTTATGTAAAATTTTGCCTGCTATCCTCCCAACGCTTCTTCACCTGTTCAACACTTCACTTGAAACTGGTCTTGTTCCTTCTTCCCTGAAACGTACCCACATCCATCCGATTCTTAAAAAGCCTCAACTGAACCCCACTAACCCTTCCAATTATCGCCCGATTTTGCAACTTCCTTTCCTCTCTAAGGTTCTAAAGAGAGTGGTTGCTTCACGCATCAACAGTCACATGGAGGCCTGTAACATTGATAAAACCTATCAATCTGGTTTCAAGTCAGGTCACTCCACAGAAACTGCCCTTCTCAATGTGTCCGATTGCTTAAGAAGAGCCGCAGACAGGGGTTGTGCCTCCATCCTCGTTCTACTCGATCTCTCCTCTACCTTCGATACTATTGACCATACCGTCCTACTTGATCGTCTCTACTGTTTCCTCGGCACATCAGGCACCGTGCTTGACTGGTTCCGCTCTTACCTCTCGTCTCGTACCCAATCCGTTGTGATTGACGACGTTTCATCCGACTCTACCCCCATTCGCTTTGGAGTGCCACAAGGCTCTGTCCTTGGCCCTCTACTATTTCGTATCTACCTTCTCCCTCTTAGTTCCCTTCTCCGTGATCTCGGTCTATCCTTCCACCTCTATGCTGATGACACTCAAATTTTCGTTTCCTCATCCCCCACGTCTCTTGCCTACTCTATCACTGACCTCCTGGCTGCCTACTCCTCCATTTCTGACTGACTCTCTACCAACTTGCTCAGGCTTAATCACTTCAAAACTGAGGTCCTTCTCGTCAGCACCCCTGCTCTTGTCAAAAAATCTAAATCATTTTCTCTGACTGCGTTAGGAATCTGGGTGTTGTTTTTGATGAGTATTTATAGGTTACAGTGACGATTGGTTTGTTAAAAAACAAACCAATTAACAAATTGTAGTTAAAATTAGTTAATTAATAATGATATTGCACTTAAATATTCATTGAGTGTAGGTTTTTAGTGTTTGATATATAAAGATTCGAGGGTATTAGGCAATGTTGGTTGTTGTTAAAGGCTAATACTTCAAAATTCTCAATAGAAATGTCAGTTTTACAACTTATGGTGTATTCCCTAATTGAAGAATTTTCCTTTTTATTTGATATTTTGTTTGTGCGCCAACTAGTCCCTATATGAGCAGAGAACCTAGCTCCAAGAGACCTGACAGTGCTGCCAATAATAAACATTATCACTGTGGAACTCCAAAGAGATAGGATCTTTACTGCTAAAAAAACTTCCTTTCGATAATTTGTTTATAAAAACTATTTGTGGGTTGATTTGGATAAAATATCTTCAAAAAATGAATAGGATTTTTCTTTTAAAAGTATCGTTTAAAAAACCCATCTCTGAAATTAGTAAATATATGGGCATTTTAGGAACTTCTATGCAGGGTTGAGGGGGGTCAATGAGATTATCAAATAGCTTTTTTAAAACTCTATCATATAGGTGAGAAGGAAATAAATTTTTTCTAAAATATTTCCCATATATATATGGTTTCTAAACTATTTCCCATATATATATGGTTTCTAAAAAAATATAATTTAATCTGTAAATATCCCAGAAACTACATATTCCAGCCATCCAGCCAGATGAAACTGAAAAGATATAATGGTGAGCACTATAGGACATATTCCTCAGTCTAAACAAAAATATCAAAGGTACATATATGAATTCCATGAACGATTTCACAATTATTCAATATGGATACCTCCTGAAACACGGTGCACCTCAAGTAGGTAATCGAACTCATGCCAAACTTGCTGAAGCATGTTAATGGTAATCGCCTCCTATGCGGCAGTGATTTTATGCTTGATTTCCTCTTGCTTCACAGATGCTCATCACTGAAAACAAGACATTCACTGAACTCAGATCCTTCAATTTTCTCTAGCATATCAGCACAAAATTGTCTGAACTCCCGCTTATCTAAATTTTAAGCCTGAAAGAGCTTCAAATGGTAGAGTTTCATCTGAAAGTGTTTATTCACGGGACAACAAACTGTCTTTGGAAGAATCTAGGATTCTAGGCTTCCTCTTAGTCTGGATTGCTTTGAAATTCACAAGAGTTTTTCGAGAACCAGCTCGACCGTCTCTCCCTATGCTGGTGGTTCTCTATACTTTTTTATCCTGGGCAAGGCAGCCTTCCTTTTTGAATTTTTTTTTGACATGTCCAAATCTGCATTGTTGTTTGTTATATTTTTTGAGAATTCTCTCACAAATTCACGCTGCAGAGTCTTGTTCGACTGTGTTTTCTAGCATACTCTAACACACAAAACGCCTTTTTTTTCAGTGAATGGCATTATATACCTGAAAACCTGAAAACATAATAATAAAAATCATATTACATAAAATTTTGACGCGTTTCCACATATGCTGTTTACATGTAAGGTCAATTAAGCTATATATATATATATATATATATATATATATATATATGGCGAAAAGAATCTGCTTTCTATCGTTAAAATTATAACACCACTCTTTATCCACAAATCTCTATTCCAGAAGTACGTCCTTTAATGCCAGCCGAATATTTTGCTTTCCGATATAAGCTCCGCTCATTAACGCAAATAATATGCAAACAAATATACCCTTTGTATTCAAAAAAAGAATTAGCCTTGTAGCGAGGGAAGGAGTTGCTTGTAGTGACGTAGGGAGGTGATGCTTGATTGTGCTTGGGCTGTCAGATGCAACATAAAGACATTTTCAGTAGGCGGCAACGATTTCAGCAAAGTTGCCTTGTTCGTCTGGAATTTGTTAGCCCTAGCATCTGACACTGACATTCCTGGGATGGCATTACTTTTTGTATAAGTCCTAATCATAAGATCTCGAGCTTGGTTGATCAAGTCATCCATAATATTTAACTGTCCATTTCCAACAAATGCTTCAAGCGTACTGGTGTTGACTTTGGTCGATACAGTGAGCCATCCTTTTTTGCTGGTGAAGAAAGGGTGGCTTGTAATATTCCTTGCACTGAAAATGTGTAGAAATGGCAGCGATTTGCATTGTGATGGCTGAAGGGATTTTGTAATTTCATGAATTGGCAAGTAACGCAATGACCCAGAGCTCTTCAAGCGGTGTCATCAGTGTTGATGAATTATGATAGATGCATAGAGTTATGTCATTAGTGTCATTGAAATGCACAATAACACACTCAGGTGCATCCTTGTTCACAGAGAAGAGGGTGTAGAGAATGATTCTGGTGTCCGATTCTTCGTGTGTTGATTCAAGCTTATCAACGTCAGATACACTTCTTCCTGTTAGAAAAACTGACTTGGAAATTTCTTGAAAGCCACCACCATGAATGAACTTTGATTATTTCCTCTTGACTATTTCCTCGGTAGTAACTTTGCAAGCTGATCGTTTACCACGGAATCATTTTTTACCACACATCACACATCATTCCATATCATGATAGGGATCAGTTGCTGATCTAGTGGCATGACTTGGAGTAGATTCATCAGCGACGCTGGATGTTGGTGGTCTAGATTCAGATGAAGAATCAGCTTGCTTCCATTGTGTACAACTCAAACAGTTTTCGTTTAAGTAATGATTGATGCATTTTTCATACCATTTGCGAACATTCTGTAACAACCAATCTGTAACTTTCACCGCATTCTCCAAGCGAATTGCTGTAGCATATTTCCTGATTGCGATTGCATTTTTCAGTTTTTCAACAGTGGTTGGTTGTACTTTATATAATCTTAAGCCTTTGGTGACGCGTGAAGCTCGACAAAGTATACAGATATCATAGTTAGTTGTTTCTTCATCAGCTTTTTGTCTAAAAAAAAGAAAATAACCTTAAAATCATGCCAATGCTGTTCCTGAGCATCCAAAAACTAATAATTTAATAAAAAAAGTCAATAATAAGGTTATATACATTTTATTGTAAAAAATAACAAATCATACACAATTAAAATATTTGTTTATGCAATAATTTAGCCTAAAAATACACACTATGCCTAATATATTATAAACCGTTGCCTATACAGTATTTAAATGAATTTCAATGAATTCTACGACCCCCTAAACCCCAGAATAAACATATTACACTTTCACATCCGATCAATATTGACCAATATACGGAGATTTTAAGGAACGGTGGCCATCTTGGACTTGAACAAGAATTAAGCAGGTGGTTTGCGAGGTTGTGAACTTAGAGGTGATAACTGAGGGTCTAAGGAATCCAACCATACCCCAAAACCTTTTACAACATCCCGTGTCAGATGGACTGTAATATTGGGGCTTGGCCCCCAGGTATAAAGAAAACTTATAAAATCTTATTAAATTACTTATGTGTAATAATACAAAAATGGTAAGATTCTATAATTATGTAAAACATTGCAAATGAATTAAATTTATATTAAATTCATATTAAATGAATTAAGTAGTCTAATATGGACTCAGTTTGTTTGATTTAGGACCTTTAAAAGAAATTCCTTCTTTGGTCATTATATTAAAGGAAAATGTTGTATTAATTCCTTATATACTATTGAATAGCAATTTTAAGATTCTTAGTAGTCTAAGAATTTGTATAATAAGTTAATGTAGGTATAGAGAATAAATTTAATATTATGATGTTTATGTTAAAATACCCCATGTATGCGGGCTGTGTATGTAAAAAAGGGAGTTGGACGGCGCTTAAGGATCAAATATCTAATCAAGAAAAGACCTTCCAACTTCCTGCTGAATAAAGAATATTGAATCCAGCTCCAAAATTCATTTTACCTGTGAGGAAATCTCTGATCACTTTTACTCAAACGCCAATCAAGCAAGAAGGGAACCTTCTACTATTTTGGAGTTAGTGCCTAATGAATACTAGGAATTCAAACTAGAAGCAAACCGGTAGTCGCAAAGCTGAATCTAGAAACTCATTTAGCTACCCCAAGAGTGGTTTCCAAAACTCGGTGAAAAATTACCCTTGGTAATCTCTTCACTCCCTAAGAGCTTACCCAGTCTACCAATCTATAGGCTTACACGCGGATCTGAATTATTCAAATCGGTAGAAATGCAGAAAACGTAGATATAACTGTTGCGAATCACTCAGTCTACTCAATGGAGGATAGCAAAACAATTCGTTCACGGGAGATGGTCACAAAGAAGCATAATAACAACTCATATGTGTTGAAAGCTCAGCCTCTATTATCAAAGAAATGGTTTGGGTAGGAAATTTATTGGCTCAAAAAGAAGTCAAGTAAACGGTGATATACATATACAATCTTCTTAGATAATGGGGTACTTCCAGAGTATCATCAGCTGTTCGTTTGGGATGACTACATTATACACAAGATGTCGCACCTTCACATAATATCCAAGCGCGTCAGGATTATTCAGAAAAACAGCCTTAATTTAATCTGAAAGGGTCAATGAACGTCTGAATCCTTTGATTGTATATAATATGATGCAGTATTTTAAATCGTTTTCCTCATGGCAAATTTTGCGCCAAGCACAAACATAATTTTACTGAAAATGGACTTAAAAACTTATCATTAGGGAATGGGAAGATATTACATTAAATGAAGTTTAGAAGTTGATCTTTCATGGAAAAAGGGATTGGGGACAATATGCGAATAGTAGTGGCAGTCATAATGATCAATTATTTAGTATATATATATATATATATATATATATATATGCAAATTTTGTTGAAGACCATTGTGTATTTTGCCAAAATTAATTTCCGTTGGCAACTTCATCTTCTTCTAACTAGCTTTTTATTCCAACTTGTAGATGGCGGATTACTTGTGCACTATTCATCTCTTTTTTAAATGAATGTGTTTGGTAAAAACCAAACTAAATTGCTAAGCTTTCGATCTTATTCGATCATCTTCGGAGCGTTTTGAAATGTTTTTAGCGATATAGTTTGTTTTTTTCCAAACTAGTTAGAAGAAAAGAAAGTTGTCAAAGGAAATTAATTAAGGCAAAATACACAACGGTCTTCAACAAAATTTGCTTACAAGAAAGACTGCTATCCAACCACACTAATATATATATATATATATATATATATATATAATATATAGGGAAATCGATATCACACCCTCAAAACTGGGGCCCTGCTCGGGAACCGCAACGTCCTGGCATTTTTGGCGGTGTAACCTTATTACTTACCCCCTCTCTCTTCTCTTGCCTCAAGGATCACCAAGATAGCCTTCCCCCAACCACATAATGCACTACTCATCAGATTGCTTACCCCTGCGAGCCTAACATTGGTTAAACCAGCAATAATTGCACTTAATATGCGAAATTAGAGGAGCAATAACCAAATGCCAGAAGGTGCCTTTGGAGCTAGGGGAAAGACGCTCTGAAAAAAAACGTTAAAGGTGGAGACTTAATTCCGCCGTCCTTCCCCCTCCTCATTTCCCTATCATCAGTGAGGTGGCGAAGTGTATATGCCGATTACTGCTAAAGAACGTGGAAGATCGAGTTTGCGATCGAGACAACGAAGTCCGGCTAAGTGACTGGCAACCCTACAAAAGGAACACAGAAGAAGCTCATGCTGAGCCAGTTCCTGGTGGTCACACTGAAATTTAAGTTAGCTTGTATTGCGAAACAAGTTCAACTAGCTCTCTTCAGAGAAACCCCCTATCCTCGTGTACAACAAAACCAAGAGATAGTCCTCGCCATTGAGGAATACCTCAAAGTGAATCCCTCAAGCACTCTCATTTCTAAAAGGATTCACTCGTTTGCTTATCGCTCGTCAGTGCGAATTATTTCCAGATAAACCCGAAGATTGGAAGAAGCATAGTTCCCCTGTCCCGTTGGTGAAATCATCTTACCAAGACAACGTGCTTAACGCCATCCGTTGCACGCATCGAGTTCATCTGGGGCTTTAAAATTATGCCCGCGCCAGAAAATCATCTGAACTGGCAGTGAAGACGTCCATGCGTCTGCCCGAAAACAAGATTCTGGAGGCTACACAAAAATTGAAGCCAAGGTCAGTCTCAAACCTGATTCTCGTGTGGTTTTTAAAGGAATAAATAAATTCCATTATCTGTTTTTTGAATGTCAATTAACGTTCTATATTAAAGTGAGCTTTGGGTCAACCATTACTGTATATTCAATTGTGTAATTTAGTAAGTCTCAATTAAACCTATTTAATTTAAAACTGTGTAGTTTGTTTGGTAGATTTCAATTTTTGTTCATGTTGCATTTAAAGGTCTATTTTTTTAGAAACGTTTATTTCAATCCTCGAAACACTGAGCATGGCAATAGAATCCCTCAAAGATTAAAAATAACGTAATAATAATTAAAATTATAATAATCAAATATAGCACTTTTAGAGAACTTAATCCCGGAGTTTTTGAATTACGTCACAAACCTATACTTACGTACACCATTAATCGGTCCTTGCAATACCATGACATAAATATTTGGTGTCAGATTTTATCGGTATTGGAAGAACTCAGTATAGTTGTTTGTCTTGCTTTCCTTTTAGGAATAGTAAATACATGCCTAGCGTTCGAGGAAAAGTTAAACATAAAAAGGTCTGTCTATAAATTAGTGGTTAATTGTCGGTGATTATCACGTTAATGTTATTAATTAATTTTTGTGGAGTGGTATTCCAATTGGCGGAAATTGTTGGGATAAGGGTGAGTTAGGCAGCGCGCTACTTGTTCAAGGTTGCATAAGTACCTTTAGCATATCGGTGAGTTTTTAGGCGAATAGACAGAGATAAAATAGAAGCATTTGACAGATTCCACAAACTAGCTGAAGCTTTGGGACTAAGAGGCAAGGAACTAGTTGCCTATGTCCAGGAACGAGAAGACAAACGAGAGCAAGCCGAAAGGAAATCGAAAAGAGAAAAGAGACAAGCAGAAAGGGAAGCAGAAGAAAGAAAATTAGAAACGGAAGAAAGAAAATTACGACGGGAAGCAGAAGAGAACAAACGAGTACGCGTTCATGAAAGAGAAATGAGCAAGGATTTAGCGGAAGCCAATTCCATAGGATCCCTAGCTGGGGCTACACAGATAGCCGCGATGAAAATCCCAGCTTATAAAGAAAACAAAGACCTTTTTTCGTGCCTGACACACTTCGAAAAGATATTCGATTTAAATCACTGGGACATAGAGACAGAGGGGCTCGCCAGATTAGTGCCTCTGCTTAGTACCCGGCTTCGTGACGTATTCATCTCATTACATTCCGAGGCTTTCGTGGACTACAACACGTGCAAATACGAGATACTGGCCACCGTCGATCTGAACCCTGAAGAGTCTCGGATCAAGTTTAGGTAGGCCAGAATTCAGCCAGGCCAAACATACAGGTAATTGGGATTTATAATCAGGTGGCATCTCCAATATAGAGTCAGAACAAGTGGGGAATGAATTCGACTCCCTCACCGATTTCATGCCAAAGGACCAATTACTATGTACCCTACCACCAGAGATACGCGCCTTCGTCAAGGACAGACGAGCCGCGTCATTCAAGGACTGTTTAGAGGGAGCAGATCTGCATGCTTCCAACCATAGGTTATAGCCTCAAGAGCTCAAAAAGAACCAGCCCTTGTCTTCCAAGAAAGTTGGGTATCCCCATAAAATATTTTCTCCAAAGAAAGGGGGATATGCCCAGAAATCCCCACAAAATAATCCCCCTAAGTTCGTCAAGAACTTCAGACACCACAGAAACCCCATAACCTGTTTTAATTGTGGCACTCCAGGTCACATTAGTTATAATTGCCCCTAAAATTCGAGGCTTAAGTCGCACTCGAGTCAGTAGGTCTATAACCTCGCTGCAACGCTTGACCAAGAACAACCTCGTAATCCCGCCCTTCCGTTGACCCCATCGATTTCCCCTGACCAACAAGTGAACTTTGTGGTTAACAAAAATTCTCCTGAAGGACTAAAGTTCGAGACTGAGGCCGTAAATGGTCACCGAGTCTCATCCTTGTTACGCGACACGGGGTGAAACTGTATCGTTGTGTCAAATAAATTGCTTCTCCCTGTCAGCCACCAACACCAGAAGTTCGTGGTTGTCCAGGATTTCCTGGGTAGACCAACCAAGTTCCCCGTTGTCAGAAGCCACATTCAGTCGCAGTATTTTTCTGGCTGTACCGAGGTAGTGGCAGCGCCTATTAGATACTTCTCAATATTAATAGGCCAGAGCGCCCAGCTCTCCCCAAATCCGGTGGCTCAGCTTTTAGTTACCCGGATGCCCGCAAATAAGAGGTCTACGGTCCCGACCCCTTTATCTCCTCGTGAGAACCACGTAGACGAAGAGCTTAGTTCCCAAGCCTTCGATATGGCCCATGAAGTAGGTCCGACCCTCCCACCCCTGGAAGGGAAGGCAGCGAAAGAGGAAAAAGAAAGCGAAGAAAGAAAAATGATGAACATAACAATAGAAGAAAGAACAATATATAAATAAAGAGAGAGAGAGGGGTAGAAGAAAGAAGAATACAGATAAAATAGAAGACGAAGAAAGAAGAATACAGATGGGGAAAGAACTAGCACAAGCGGATAACGGGTATCCCCTACCCCCAGTAGTCTTCCCCCAGAAAGGCATTGAACCGCGTCTCTCGCTATGCCGAAGCGCACAGGTTTCGGTTTTCTTTGGCCAAGACTAAGGTGGTGCACTTCTGCCGCCATCCACGGCTTCACCCCGACCCAGATTTGGTTCTTAATGGGGTGCGCCTGGATGTGGTTGAGTCGCACCGTTTCCTTGGTCTTGTATTCGACCGACGCCTCACCTGGGAGGCTCATATTCGCAGCCTTAGGGTCTCTTGTACCCGCGCCATGGACATTCTCCGTTCCGTGACGTTCAGCGCTTGGGGCGCTGATAGGGCTACCGCCTTACTTTTTTATCAATCCTTTGTTCGCTCGAAGCTCGACTACGGATGCGAGTTTTATGCATCCGCAGCCGAGCGTTTATTGCGAAAGGTGGATTCGATCCACCACACCGGCCTGCGCCTTGCGACCGGTGCCTTCCGCACTTCCCCCATTGAGAGCCTGTTGGTCGATGCTGGGGAGATGCCACTCGCTCTGCGCCGCGTGCAGTGCATCACTCGCCTGTACGCGCGAGCCCGGCGCCTCCCTTAGTCGCCAACAGCTCTCACTGCATCCGCAGCTGATCTCGATGGTGCCTATGCCGCCGAGAGACGCCAGTCATACCCTAAGCCCTTTGGGTTTAGGGCCAGGAAACTCCTTCGAGAGGTAGATATAGCTCTCGGGCCGGTGGCGCCCCTGGTTCTGCCCAGGACGCCACCCTGGAGGGTACCACATTTGGCTATTTGTCGCCACGCCTCTGCTCCCAAAGCTTGTACTGCGCCGGGAGTATTGCGTTCGACCTTTTTGGAGCACACATCGCGTCACGCTGGTACCGTGCCAGTGTATACGGATGGCTCCAAGTCCCAAGAGGGGGTCGGCTTCCACGCCGTTTCATCTCTGTTTGAAGTCAGCGGGGCTCTACCAGGCGCTGCGTCTGTCTTCACGGCCGAGCTGGTGGCAATACACCACTCGGTACGGGAGATAACGCAACGTGCCCGGTTCGGAGACCGGATTGTGATCTATAGCGACTCACAAAGCGCCCTGAGTGATCTCGGGGCATTGGAATCTCCGCATACCCTGGTTCGCGAAATCCGTGACGCCACGGTTTTGGCGAGCCGGGCAGATGTCGAGATTATCTTCTGCTGGGTTCCTGGACATGTAGGAATTGCGGGGAATGAGCGCGCCGATGAGGGCGCTAAAGAGTCCGCGAGGACTCTGCGCCCGGACCAGCGTTTCGCTCTTCCTCACACCGACTACATGGCAGGAATACGGGCAGCTCTTCGGACTGCTTGGCAAAGAAGATGGGAGACGGTCGAAGGGAACTTAAAGTTGCGTGCCATTGCGCCGCGACTGTTCCCATGGACCTATCCCTCAATGCCGCGGCGGCTTCAGGTTGCTTTCTGTTGTCTCCGAATCGGGCACACTCGTGTGACGCATCGCTATCTGGTGGAGCGCTCGCCTGCGCCCTATTGCAACGACTGCGTCGTCCCCCAGACTGTTCGGCACATTCTTGTCGAATGTCCCAGTCTGGGTGATCTTCGCGCACGACACCTGTCCCGGTACCGGGATGGGTGGGGTCGCTACCGCCTGTCCCTTGTACTCGGGACGAGTGCGTGCACTTTGACTGGTGGACTTGCTGACTTTTGGGGGGAGGCCGGCCTTCTCCCTATTATTTAAGCAAGGTTTGTGTTTTGTTTTGTTTTGTTTGTTTGTTTTTTTCCTTTAGTTGCACGCTCCTGCGCCGGGGGGACCTCTCCCCGACGCACCAGCTTGCTTCCTTTCCCCATTTTGGGGTGTTTTTTTTCTTTTTTTCTTTAATTTTATTTTAAAGTAGCCTAGAACTAGGCCAGTTTTAATACGGCGACTAATGCCCAAGTAGGCAGTCGCCAGATGAGCTCTTAAAAAAAAAAAAAATCTTCCCCCAGAACGAAACGTCCACGGAATTGCCATTAAAACCTCAAGCCGCCGTAAGAGCCACGCCCATTAACGATCCCGTAAAGAAAATTTTCTCGACGTCATTTGATCGAATCCAAACCCGCTCTCCCAGTATAGCTTGATAAAGGATGACGATGGGACTCCTGTTCCCATCCCCAATGAAACCATGCAACAGGCCGACCTAGCCATAATGGGAAGTTTAAAATTCATTCAGTTGTCATAAAAAGGGTAGTACGAGTACTTTGTAATACTATCACCAGTTTGTGACGTACTTTGGTAGACCCAATAACCCGAACGTCCGACTCATGCGCTGTAAAGTATTGGTCATCGAGCACCACTTTAATATTAATTATATCAAGGGTGCCGATAAGGTAAAGCCGCTGTATAACCTGAGTCGAAACTCCCTCGAGGGTTATTCAGCACCCGTTATTCTTAAAACCATTCTTCATTTTTTTAGTGTTCCTGTTTTTTGTATATATTTAAGTTCTTAAGCTTTGAAATGTAAGGAAGTAGGTGGCTAGATACCACTTTAGAGCCAGTCTTCTTTTTTCTTTGGGTAATCGCTGATTTTTTTTTTTGTTTTTATGTTAAATTGGGTATTGTAAAACGTACCCCAGTAAGCTCGCGAGACCTATGTCGATCACCTACTTTTGTACACGCGCGCGTGTGCGCCTGAGTTCATAGAAACTTAAGTTAATCGTATGGTTGACCCCAGCTAAGCGCAAGAATCAGTATTATGGTCTAAGGCATGTATGTATGCTTTTGTTTAAGATGTTTAGTTATTTGTTTTGTATTTCATTGAAGGTCCCTTCCCCTCTTTAACCTCTTTGAAGTAAGGAATGTAGGGAAATCGATATCCCACCCTCAAAACTGAGGCCCTGCTCAGTAACCACAACGTCCTGGCATTTTTGGTGGCGTAACCCTATTACTTAACTCCCCCTCCACTCGCCTCGAAGATCACCAGAAAAGCCTTCGCCCAACCACATAATGCACTAATCATCAGATTTTTGACCCGGTGAGCCAACATTGGTTAAACCAGCAATATTTCCCCTAAGACTTGGTATTTAATTTTACTTCATATGCGAAATTAGAGGAGCGATAACCCAATGACAGAAGGTGCCTTTAGGGCTAGGGAAAAGACGCTCTGAGAAAAACCGTTAGAAGAGGAGACTTAATACCGCCGTCCTCATCTCCTCCCTCCATTATTATCCTCACCCAAGTTGGGTTGTGAAGTGTATATGACGATTACTGCCGAAGAACGTGAAAGATCGAGTTTGCGATCGAGACAACGAAGTCCGGCTAAGTGCCCGGCAACCTTACGAAAGGAACACAGAAGAAGCTCATGCTGAGCCAGTTCCTGGTGGCCACACTGAACTTTAAGTTAGCTTGTATTGCGAAACAAGTTCAACTAGCTCTCCTCAGAGAAATCCCCTATCCTCGTGTACAACAAAACCCAGAGATAGTCCTCGCCATTGAGGAATACCCCAAACTGAACTCCCTCAAGCACTCTCCTTCCTAAAAGGATTCACTCGTTTGCTTATCACTCGTCAGTGCGAATTATTCCCAGATTAACTCGAAGATTGGAATAAGCATACTTTCCCCGTCCCGCTGTTGAAAACTTAATCAAGGAGTTTTTGAAGTACTTAACAAACCTCTATGTAAGTACACCACCACTCGATCCTTGCAATACCACGACAATATATATATATATATATATATATATATATATATATATATATATATATATATATATATATATATATATATATATGAAAATTAACACACAGGAAAATGAAAAGATGAATCCAAGCACTTTCGAACTATATCCCCGTAAGGGGCGCGGCGATTTGCCATCCTGGCCGCCGTGCTGACGGGATCCAGCGCTCCGTCCGGCCCCAGCTTAGCCTCTCTTCCTTCCTTCAGATAGCCCGATTTCACCCCTACCTCGTCGCTTTTCATACAACCTCTCCCACAACTTTCTCTGGTCAGCCTCTAATTTCACAGGGTAGAATGCTGACCTTCTTCTCAAGCCAACCACCCCGGATCGGGGCTGAGGGGGGGAGGGGACATTGTTCCCTAACCCCTCAGCTCCGGTTCGGGATGGGGTTTTTTTAACAACCTGCTTCATCCCCACCCACATCTTCCTCACATCCCTTTTCCTCTCCTCTTCACAACCTATATTTTTTACGCCGTGTCCAAGGTGGAGCCGCCATGCCGAAGGACTGCCAGGCCACCAGGCGGGAGGGGTGGTCCCGAATGGCGGCGCCTGGCTCTGCCGGGCTTGTAAGCACCTCTCGCAGTGCGGGCAACTGCGAGAGGTGATGAGCTATTGCGTCCCGTAATCAAAAGAGGGTCACCATGCCCATGTATGAAAAAAAACAAAAACCCCAACCCCCAACTTCCCCAAAAACATCTACGGAGCCGCCCTCGGGCAGCTCCACCGAGAAAATGGAGGTCCCCCCCCTTGTGCTTGCGCAAGGGACCCTCCATAATTCTTTAACCGGAGAGGAGGCTTACTCCTCTTCTACGCCTACGGGTGTAGGGGACTCCCCCTCACCCCCTTCTCTGGAGGTGCTTTCGGGCACCTCCCTATCTCCAGCGGCAGTCCCTCCTTTGCTTTCTAAGGGGACTGCCAAGAAAGCCAGCAGGCAGCCCATTGCCGACCGCCCCTCGTGCAAGCGGCTCGGTAGGGCAAACCCCCTTAGGGGGGAGATGGAAGCCAGGCCCCTTCGGTCGCTTCCCTCAAAAGACCTGCTGGCAAGAATTTTGAACCTTGCTGGGGTCAAGGCCTGTGCCTCCCCACACCACCTGACTAGTGACAATACTGCCAAGGGGACCTGCGATGTCCTGGGAGGGGATGGCCAACAGGAGGCCCCTCCTGTGATAGACATGGTCCTTGAGGAGACCCAGCCCCAGATGGTAGGGCCTTCCATGGGGGGGAATTCGGGCTCGGCGCCAAGCACCGAACCCGAATCCGCCCCTATGCAAGGTCCTCCTCAAATGGCTGAGGGCTCCGAGGCAGTAGAAGGAGGGGAGGGATCTCCTCCGACAGGTGCCCCTACGACAACCAGGACCTTCTCCATTTCGGAGAGGGACCTGGCTGAGGCTGGTCCATCTGGCCTGGGGACTTCTGCCGGCGGAGGTGAAAAGCGGGTTCATTCCCCGCCCTCCTCTCCTAAACAGAAAAAGACTAAAAAGACTCAAAAGACGAAGAAGACTCGGGGCTCCTCTCCATCCGCGGGGGCTGCGGGGACGGATGGGTCTGCTACCACTTTGGTAGGCGACCAAGCCAAGATCGGCACATCCGGCCCCTCTACCCCCTCGTGTGCGGAGCCCATGACTACGACTAAGACCAAGAATGCACAGGGCGGAGCCTCGATGACATCGGGGCCCCTGATTCAGAGGTTACCTGGCGTTTTCGAGCCCGCTGGCTTCAAACGCTTCCTCGTTATTCGCTCCACTGATGGCACCATGTTGTCCAAGGGCAACATGATCCATCAGAGGAGAGGATTAGCTAGTGCAATTGGTAGAGAGCCGAAGGTAACCCGTTTCTCGGACGGGAGCCTTCTGGCGAATGCGGCGAATCCCGCCGAGGCGGCCAAGATAAGTGCTCTTCGGACACTTCATGGCACCCCGGTGAGTGTGACGCCGCACTCTACCATGAACTTTGTGAAAGGAGTAGTTTATGCGAGGGAACTTGTTGACTACTCCATTGAGGACATCACCCTAGAGCTGGCCGACCATGGGGCGGTCAAGGTCGAACGTGTGATGAGAAAACAGGGAGGGGCCTCGAGACCCACCCCTACACTCTTCGTCACGTTCGACTGTGACAAGCTCCCTGAGTCGGTGCGTGCCGGTTGGTACCGCTACCGCGTGAAGGCATTCGTGCCACTGCCGCGGCGGTGCTATTACTGCCACCGCTTCGGCCATACGAATCGATCATGTAGACGTGCAAAATCGGGGTCACCCGAAGTCTGTGTAAATTGCTCCAAGGTCGCACACGATAAGTCCAAATCGTGTGTGGCCAAGTGTGTCAATTGCGGAGAGCCGCACCCTGCTTCTTCGAAGCAATGTGGTGCATATCTCCTTGAGAAAGAAATCCTGGCCGTTCAGGCCCAGGATCGACTCTCATTCCGCGAGGCAAAGGACTTTGTCCTGGCGCGCCCGGCTCTGCCTGGGACGTCATATGCCTCAATAGTTAGAAAGGCACCCTCTGCTCCTGGCCCATCCAGGCCAACGAGCACGGTTGTTTCCGCGCCCATTCGGAGCCCTTCTGTGGGCTCTACCCAACGTGGGCGCTCCCCTGGTAAAGCTGGCGGCAAAAAGGGTTCATACCCTGCCCCGGCTAAAACCAGGGCTCCCCCCTCTTCCCCCAGCGTGACCGTTTCGCGTAAAGCGAAACGGCCACGCGCCTCCACCGAGTCGTTAGACTCACAGGAGGCAACACCCCTGAAGATGGTCGCTAGGCCATCTTCCGGGGTTCCTAAAGCTGTTCCCCGAAAGGAGGACAGCAACAAAGTAGCTTCGGCCCCTTTGCCCACGCCCCGAGGTGGAGCGAGTGGCTCGGAGACGGTGGTTCCTCGAAAAGAGGGCCCCCCGCCTCCGAAGCCGCAACGCCCGCCTAAAGTTTCGAGGCGGAGGGAGGAAAAGACTCGCATGGCGAGCCCAACCTCCCCCAATAAGTCCTCGAAGGCGACAGCGCCTTCAGCGCTTTGTCCGGCCAACAGCGCCCGGGGTTCTGCCCCCGGGAAGCGTACGGCCATTCCCGTGAGGGTCTTCAATTCGAGGAGGGCCCCCGCGTCTCCTCCGAGCTAGGCCTGGAGGGCATATTCCTTCAATGGAATTGCCGTGGACTCCGGGCCAACTGGGAGGAGCTGCGGAGGCTCGCCTCATCCCGTTCCCCGTTAGCTATTTTTTTGCAGGAGACCATGCTAGGCGCGTGCCCCCTGCCTGCCCTCCCGGGGTATAAGGGTCTTGCGACCCAACCACCGCGGGACGGCCGGGCTGGGGGATGCGCGGTTTACACCCGGCATGATGTCTCCGTTCTTCCTTTCTCTTTAGATACCTCCTTTCAGGCAGTGGCTGTGCAGCTGCACCTGGATAGGAGGTATACTATCATTTCTGCGTACATTCCACCGTCAGCTGACTTCGACGCGGGGGACTTTCGCCGCGTCGTGGCACGGTTGCCGAGGCCCTATCTCTTGCTTGGAGATCTGAACGGCAGGCATCCTCTCTGGGGAGATTACACCATAAATCCCAGGGGACAAGTCCTTGCCGATCTGATCGAAGAGCTTGAGATGGGTGTCCTAAACGTGGATGAGTTTACGCATCACTGTCCGAGAACCGCTTCATTTTCTTGCCTTGACCTATCTTTGTGCTCTTCGGATGCACAGCCTGATTTTGATTGGGGGGTGGTCGATGACCTCCATGGTAGTGATCACTTTCCCATTCAAATATCATTTTCAGGGCAACTGCCGCCTGAGAGACCACCTCGGTGGTGCTTGGCGCGGGCGCGGTGGCCTGCATTTCAGGAAATGACTGAATTCTCTATCTCAGTCAAGGAGTTTAGGTCGGTAGATGAGGCCGTCGAGTTCTTCTCCGGCAACCTCATCGCCGTGGGCCTGACTACTATTCCTAGGACGTCTGGCCGTTTTGCACGCCGACCACTCCCATGGTGGTCGGCCGAGTGTGAGACGGCCCTCAAACAGAAGCGTTATGCCTACATGCGCTATAAGCGCCGCCCGAACGATTTCACCGTCGCTGAATTTCGTCGGGCTAGGGCTAGGTTCCGGTATATTTCGAAGCACGCCCGCCGCTCTTCTTGGCGGGCATACGTGTCTTCACTTAACGGGAAGACCCCTTTAGCTGAGGTGTGGAAGCGAGTCAAAAGGATTCGGGGCAAGTTCTCGCAGGACCCCCCTCCCGTTCTCCAGGAGAATGGGACCGCAATCTCGGACCCCGCGTCCGTGGCGGAATCCTTAGCGACCGCTTTTTCCGCATTCTCTAGCCGTGATGCTGCTCCGCCAGCATTCAATGCACGTCGTGATGTCGCGGAAGGCCGCCGGCTGGACTTTACCTCCAGAGGCGGAGAACCCTTCAACGACAAGTTTACTGTGAGTGAGTTGCGTTCCGCTCTCGCTTCGTGCGCGGACACCGCCCATGGTCCGGACGATGTCCCGTACGCCATGCTTCGACACCTGGGTGAGCGAGGCATGGCCTTTCTATTAGATTTGTTCAACAGGATCTGGGTGGAAGGTCTCCTCCCAGACTCCTGGCGAATCGCTACTGTGCTCGCCTTTCGCAAGCCGGGGAGAGATCACTCTACTCCGACCGGTTTCCGCCCAATCTCTCTAACCTCTTGCGTTGCAAGTTGATGGAGAAATTGGTAAATGTTAGATTAGCCTATTTCCTGGACAGCGGAGGCCATCTGTCTTCTGCACAGTGCGGCTTCCGTAAGTTCCACTCCACGTCGGATGCTCTGCTCCGACTGGAAAATGCCGTCTGCGAGGCTTTCCTTCGTAGACAGCACTACGCCACGGTGTTTTTTGATCTGGAGAAAGCCTATGATACCGCATGGCGATACGGTATCATGGAGACTCTCCACACGATGGAGGCGAGGGGACGCCTCCCAATGTTTATATCTGAATTTTTGCGAGATCGTCGATTCCGCGTACGGGTGGGGGGAGCCCTCTCCGGCCCAAAGGAGCACGGAGAGGGTGTTTCGCAGGGAAGTGTCCTCAGTGTCACACTCTTTGCCCTGAGCATCAACGGCATCACCTCGGTGCTGCCGGAAGATGTTCTCGCTACGCTCTACGTGGACGACCTTTCGATCTCTTTTGGCGCGGCCCAGATGCCAACTCTGGAGCGCCGACTCCAACAGGCATTGAACCGCGTCTCTCGCTATGCCGAAGCGCACATGTTTCGGTTTTCTTTTGCCAAGACTAAGGTGGTGCACTTCTGCCGCCATCCACGGCTTCACCCCGACCCAGATTTGTTTCTTAATGGGGTGCGCCTGGATGTGGTTGAGTCGCACCGTTTCCTTGGTCTTGTATTCGACCGACGCCTCACCTGGGAGGCTCACATTCGCAGCCTTAGGGTCTCTTGTACCCGCGCCATGGACATTCTCCGTTCCGTGACGTTCAGCGCTTGGGGCGCTGATAGGGCTACCGCCTTACTTTTTTATCGATCCTTTGTTCGCTCGAAGCTCGACTACGGATGCGAGTTTTATGCATCCGCAGCCGAGCGTTTATTGCGGAAGGTGGATTCGATCCACCACACCGGCCTTCGCCTTGCGACCGGTGCCTTCCGCACTTCCCCCATTGAGAGCCTGTTGGTCGATGCTGGGGAGATGCCACTCGCTCTGCGCCGCGTGCAGTGCATCACTCGCCTGTACGCGCGAGCCCGGCGCCTCCCCCAGTCGCCAACAGCTCTCACTGCATCCGCAGCTGATCTCGATGGTGCCTATGCCGCCGAGAGACGCCAGTCATACCCTAAGCCCTTTGGGTTTAGGGCCAGGAAACTCCTTCGAGAGGTAGATATAGCTCTCGGGCCGGTGGCGCCCCTGGTTCTGCCCAGGACGCCACCCTGGAGGGTACCACATTTGGCTATTTGTCGCCACGCCTCTGCTCCCAAAGCTTGTACTGCGCCGGGAGTATTGCGTTCGATCTTTTTGGAGCACACATCGTGTCACGCTGGTACCGTGCCAGTGTATACGGATGGCTCCAAGTCCCAAGAGGGGGTCGGCTTCCACGCCGTATCCCCTCTGTTTGAAGTCAGCGGGGCTCTACCAGGCGCTGCGTCTGTTTTGACGGCCGAGCTGGTGGCAATACACCACTCGGTACGGGAGATTATGCGACGTGCCCGGTTCGGAGACCGGATTGTGATTTATAGCGACTCACAAAGCGCCCTGAGTGCTCTCGGGGCATTGGAATCTCCGCATCCCCTGGTTCGCGAAATCCGTGACGCCACGGTTTTGGCGAGCCGGGCAGATGTCGAGATTATCTTCTGCTGGGTTCCTGGACATGTAGGAATTGCGGGGAATGAGCGCGCCGATGAGGGCGCCAAAGAGTCCGCGAGGACTCTGCGACCGGACCAGCGTTTCGCTCTTCCTCACACCGACTACATGGCAGGAATACGGGCAGCTCTTCGGACTGCTTGGCAAAGAAGATGGGAGACGGTCGAGGGGAACTTAAAGTTGCGTGCCATTGCGCCGCGACTGTTCCCATGGACCTATCCCCCAATGCCGCGGCGGCTTTAGGTTGCTTTCTGTCGTCTTCGAATCGGACACACTCGTGTGACGCATCGTTACTTGGTGGAGCGCTCGCATGTGCCCTATTGCAACGACTGCGTCGTCCCCCAGACTGTTCGGCATATTCTTGTCGAATGTCCCAGTCTGGGTGATCTTCGCGCACGATACCTGTCTCGGTACCGGGATGGGCGGGGTCGCTACCGCCTGTCCCTTGTACACGGGACGAGTGCGTGCACCATGACTGGTGGACTTATTGACTTTTTGGGGGAGGCCGGCCTTCTCCCCTTTATTTAAGGTTCCTTTTTTTGTTATTGTTTTGTTTTAGATTGCACTCTCCTGCACCGGGTTGAGGGGGACCTCCCCCCGCTGCCGGAGATTGCTTCGATTGTTAAGTTTTTCAAATTTATATTGATTGTTAAGTTTTCATATTTTAACTTTAAAGTAGCCTAATTCTAGGCTGTCGTGTTTTTCGGCGACTTATGCCCAAGTGGGTAGTTGCCAGATGGGCTCTATAAAAAAAAAAAAAAAAAAAAAATTTCGAACTATATTTGCAAGTTCATTTTCAAGGAATAACATGAAAATGGAGAAGACAACCTTATATAGGGTACAAAGATATGAAGGGAACGCCCATCACATCGTACAAACCAATAGAAAAACACAATAACAAGACAGAGAAATACCAATAAAAAGATCATTAGACAACTAATAACACAAATATGCATGGCAAAAACGATATATACACAACAACGCCGTGTATATGATTGGAAATGGTGGGTCAAAAAACAAAAACATTTGAAAGGATTATCATTAGAACGAAAACATTTAGGGTTAAAAGTTATCCACGATCGCAGCGGAGACACGTGGTGGGGGAGGCAATGCGAATGATATTACACTAATAAAGAGTGACAGCAGGCTGCATTATGCAGTTATTTCATTTTGTACAAGTTTTTACAAACAGGGTAAATTTTATATAAGCCAGGGGAAATGTTTATATTGGGGAAGATGCCAATTAAAGAACACTCGACAATTTTTCTTTTTGTGAAATCAGCGGAATGATAAAGGAATTTTGCAGAGTTCCAGTAAATGGGGTGGTTATTTTCGGAGAAATGTAAAAATAAAGTGCTGTTTAGTTCACCTCTTCTAATATTATACTTATGTTGGTAAATTATAGTAGATAAAGATTTACCAGTTTGCCCGAACTAAGGTAAATTGCAAATAGAACAACATTCTATAGAATATACTCCTACCTTTTTCCTTATATTATAGTGGACTAACATTTTATATAAAGTAGATTCATATCTAAAATTTACAGATATATTAGGTTGCTTAAAAATAGGGGTGAGACCAAAAAATGGTTCAAAGTATAGTCTCACCCGTATTTTCAAGCAACTTAATATCTCTGTAAATTTTAGATATGAATTTACTTTATATAAAATGTTAGTCCACAATAATACGGCGTTGTTGTGTGTATATCGTTTTTGGGATGCATATGTCTGTTATTAGTTATCTAATGAACTTTTTATTGGTATTTCTCTGTCTTGTTATTGTGTTTTTATATTCGTTTGTACTATGTGATGGGTGTTCCCTTCGTATCTTTGTTCCCTAATAAGGTTGTCTTCTCCATTTTCATGCTATTCCTTGAAAATGAACTTGCAAATATAGTTCGAAAGTGCTTGGATTCATCTTTTCATTTTCCTGTGAGTTAATTTTTATATTATTGCTTTCCTCACGTGCCACTTTGTGAGTTTTTCATTATATATATATATATATATGTATATATATATATATGTATATATATATATGTATATATGTATATATATATATATATATATATATATATATATATATATATATATATATATATATATATATATACTCGTATATATTGATGGCTGTCTTTGACAAAAAATTAAGAGGGAGAATAGGAAAAACCAAAAGTGGTTCCATGTTCTATGTTATTGACGTTAAGTTCCTCTAGAGCTTCCTTAGAGTAACAAGAAACTAAGAGGTTGTTTAAAGACGAGGAATAAACGGGACCGTGTCTTATATACTCATGGATTGACCACAGTCGGTGCTCTTCGTTTATTCGACGGTTTTCTGAAGTGAATGGTCCAGTGTTAGGGTGGTCCATCGCCGCCAAGTTTTTTTTATGCATCTTTTCGCCGTAAAAGAGACAAAGAATATGGAAAAACCCTTTGCTCGGTCACGTTCCGATTTTTGTTGGAGAAACCAGAGTTGTTCAGGCATTTTGACGTGGCTAAGAACGCCGTTTCTAATGTCTTCCCCCTCCTTCTGTTGGCTGCATATACGACTGTCTTTGCTTCATTCCAGCTGATGCGGTGGTTGGCATCTCGCAGGTGTTCGGTGAGAGCGTTGCTGAACCGCTCTGCCTGAATATCTTGCTTGTACTCTGTCACTCTGGTGTCCACGCCTCTGTGTGTCTCACCAAAGTAAACCAGGGGCCAATCGCTGCAGGACACCCTGTATACTACGGAGCTCTTATTGATTTCTCTCGGTATTTTGGAGTGGAAGATATCTCCATTAGAGTCGTACTTCCAAGCTGGCGTCAAAGTCGTGGCAAAAGAGGAAAAGTTAAGGGGAAGCTCTGAAGACGTCCCCACCACAAATTTTTCCTGCTCATGAGACGAAAATTTATTTTCACACAAGAGGAAGAACGAAGCTCACAAAGAAAAAGGACCACTGCCCGAAGGGGCCCCATGGAGTCGGAGAGGATTTTTGATATCCTGAATATCGTCCTAATATGATAATAGATACTCCGAATTGTTATGCTACGAATTGTAATACAATGGAAGAGAGGTAGAACGGCTCTTTTCCGAAGAGGCCAAGAAGTCGCCTCAGAAAATCGGGCTAGAAGCAACCATTCCTGAGGAAATTCTCGTACGCCGTACCACTATCTTCCGGCGACTTGTTTAGTTCTTTATGGACAATACTTGTGAAGAGATCAAGGACGAGCAGTCAAGTAAAAAAAAAAAAATGACCGAGCATTACGAAGATCTAAAAATTTGAAAAGGGCAATAACATCGTCAAATTGGTTTTTACGATCATTGAAATGGCTCCGTAGCATATTCAAGCAGAGTTTGTACACCTTAAAGGCTACTTCAAATTCTTCGCCGTCGAAAAACACTCAACGAGAGAATGCAAGGCGAGTAACATAAACCACTCTATTTGCTCTAAGTCTGGACATGGAAGGAAGGAGTGTGCGTCGGAGAGGTCCAAGTGCATCAACTGAGGAGGTAACAGGAGGGGGTGTCCCGTCTGTAAAGAAGCGATCCGCCGATAAAAGAACAAATAAAACAGGAAAAGTTGGCGAGGCATGGAAATACATTAAGGCAGTGACGCCAATAAACTCTAGAAGAACAGCAGCATCGAAGCTCGTGATGCCGAGTGAAAGCAAGGATATAATAGCCATGGTAATTTTTTGCACACTTGGCAAACCTGGCCAACCCTGGTTCATTTGCAAAGGAACTAAACCGCCTTCTGCAGATGAAAGGGGCGAAAAGGAAGCCCTGGTTTCCGCCTAACCCCGGCTCACAAGAAATTTTAAACATAGAATTTACCGACGTGCCCCAAAATAAAGGAACTGAAACAACAGAATCGACCGAAGAAGAAAGTAAAAAGACCAAAAACCCCAAGAAAAGCCAAAAGAAGAAGACAAGGGCACTCCTACTACAGAAGAAGAGGACGAAGAAGATGAAGTTCTGAAGTACCTAGGAGTTCACCTCACAGAGAAAAAGGAAATTCTGGAAAAAGGATTCTTCTTTGAAGGAGAAGACATTGCCCTCAGGGTCTTTGCATCACCCGTGTGCAGGCCCCCAAAACGAGACACGGTGCAACTGCCCCAATGTAATCTTAGCGGGAAGTACAAGTGGACATTCGAGTGGACGTTTACTCGAAAAGAAGTTACATGGCCGCTAAAGGATGGCGCAATCTATATTCCAGATTGTTACGTCCATACCGTCAACATATACATGCCCAGGGTAATCAAAAATTGACAAAAAAACGTTTGAAATATGTAGATAAATAAATAGCATGCAAAAGTGACTTAAAGTGGCCATAGTGAGTGAAAGTGATTAAAATATTAATAAAAGTGACTTAAAGTGATTAAAAATATTACGAATAATAATATAAGTAACACATCTAAATTAAAAAGGTAATTATAAAAAGTGATTAATAATAAAACAACTAAAGTAAAATAAAAATGAATTAAAATGAAAAAAAATAAAGTATTAAATGAAAGAGATTATAAGATTATAAATGAGAGTGATTAATAATAAAATAATTAAATAAATACAAGTAATTAAAGTATAGGTGACTAATTATATGAATTAGAGTGAAATAAATAAAGTAAACGATAATAATAGAGTGAATAAAAATAATTTATGCTATCGAGTATAAAATAACTAGACAAAAACAGTGAATTATCGAAAGTGATTAATAATAAAACAACTGAAAGAAAATAAAAATGAATTAAAATAAAAGAAATTAAATTATTAAATTAAAGTGATTATAGTGATTAAAGTGATCGAGTTACGAGAAGGGATCCGAACGAAGTAGCCTTGCTTCCAGACCTTCGGTAAACTTCCGGAGCGATAACGTACCAGAAACTCGTTCCGTTTATGGCGTTACATCCTTCACCGCTGATTCTCACCATCAAGGCTGTGGGACCGAACCAATAACGCTTCTGTCGGCAAATATTGGAACTTCCGGCGGAATAATATAAATTCTCCACCCCGAGGATAATCGAGGAAGTATTCTTTGAGCTTTCGGGACGTGAGCTGTCTCCCCGTTGCTTCCAAGTAAGCAAGCCCACGCAATCCAGAAGGTATTCACGCGGCATTATAAGAGGTCTTTCGAATCATTCATTGACGACGTGCAATCCTCGAGCAACAAACACCGGTGCTATTTGGTCTTGCAGCAGAAATCCATATTAGGAATGACAAAGACTAAGTCTGTACTATAGTGCTCAACCCTCCTCCTCGAAGAATATCTTTCTCCGAGTATCCATACTCGTGGTCTTCTCCAAAAAATCTTAAGACTTACAATTTCCTTCATTGTCGAAGAGGCGTGACGCTCTCCGACAAAGTGACTCACCCCGCGATCTCCTCCTGGTCCCTCTCGGGTAATTACTGTAATAATTATTGAGTCGTCTCCTGCTTTCCCTCGGGTAAATAATATAATTAACGAGCCTCGTACGGCTAAGACTCACCTAATTAGTGCCATTATTGAGCCTAGTACGGCTGAGAAGAGTCCTACTTGTCATTTCAATTTCATCCAATTATTAGGATGAGGAATAAATTCTTGCGTTTTTTTTTAATGTTGTGTTGATTTAAGTTTTGTTGACATGATTTGTGCACATATTAAGAAACAATAATAAATAATGAGAGCAAAATTTGCAAAGGATAGGCTACGTCTCTTAACAGCGTAAACTATTAGGCTTTTGCTTAGGCTACATCTTGAAGTTGAGTAATAAGTCATTGCAGTTTATTTAAAAGTTGTGTTAATTTAATTTTTGTTCTGTATCCTCAAAATGGAATGTCGAGTTGAAAGAAAGGACAGCTCAATGGTGGTTTTCACGTTTCAAAAACGGTAATTTCAATCTTAATGAAGAAGAACGTTCTGGTCGCCCCATTAAGTTGGATGAAGATCAATTGAACGACCTTCTTTATGAAAATCCCCGTCAATAGAGTAGAGAATTGGCTGTACAATTGGCGTGTAATCAGAAAACTATAGTGAATCACCTTCATTCGATGGAAAAAAGTTCAAAAACTCGGAGCATGGGTTCCACACGCATTGAGCGAAAGCAATAAACTTCACGCTCCACGATTGCCGCAGGTTTGCTTGCTCGTCACAAGGCTACTCGTGGACAGATGTCTTTACTGCATTATCGCTGGCGACGAAGAGTAGTGTGTTTATGTCAACATGAACTATCGAAAACAATGGCTTAGCCCCCAATAAAAAAAACAACTTGCGTGATTAAAGCAAGGACTTCATCCACGAAAGACGAAGCTGTGTGTGTGATAAGATTGTGGAGGCATCATTCTTTATGAGCTCCTTGCGAACAACGAGATTGTCAATGCAGAACTCTGCGTTCAACAAATGTATCGACTCGCCGAAGCTATTCGTAAAAAGCGACCTCATTGACGTTATGGAGTCCTTCTACAATACGAAAATGCTCGTCCTCACATGGCCAATATGACAAAAGACGCCATCCAAATGCTTAATTGGGAAATCCTGCCGCATCCTCCATATTCGCCAGACTCGGCTCCATCAGATTTCCATCTCTTCCGATCGCTCTCCACAATTTGCCCGGCGTTTCTTTCAATACTGATGTGGAATTAAGAACCTGGTTAGACGAATTCTTTTTGTCATTATCGAGAGATTTTTATTGCAGAGGCATTGAAAAACTAGTTGAACGTTGGGAAGAAGTCGTAAATAACATCGGAGAATACATTATTGATTAAATTGCATATTGTTATCAATTAAAAATGAAGATTTTCTAAAATTGTTAATAGTAATGAATACATTTGATAAAATCCCTTTTTTCCAGCGGCAGTCCCCTCTTTTCTTTCCAAGGGGACTGCCAAGAAAGCCAGCCACTCCACATCGAAGCGGCTTGGTAGGGCAAACCCCCTTAGGGGGGAGAGGGAAGCCAGGCCCCTTCGGTCGTTTCCCTCAAAAGACCTGCTGGCAAGAATCTTAAACCTTGCCGGGGTCAAGGCCTGTGCCTCCACACAAAATACTGGTGAAGCTGCCAAGGAGCCCGTCGATGTCCTGGGAGGGGATGGCCAACTGAAGGCCCCTCCTTTGATAGACATGGTCCTTGAGGAAAACCAGCCTCAGAGGGTAGGGCCTTACATAGGGGGAAATCCAGGCTCGGCACCAAGCACCGAACCTGAATCTGCCCCTATGCAACGTCCTCCTCAAACGGCTGGGGCCTCCGAGGCAGCACAAGGAGGGGAGGGATCTCCTCTTACCGGTGCCCCTGCGACCACCAGGACCTTTTTCATTTCGGAGAAGGACCTGGCTGAGGCCGGTCCATCTGGCCTAATGGCTTCTGTCGGCGGAGGAGAGAAGCGGGTTTATTCCCCGCCCTCCTCTCCTAAAAAGAAGAAAAATACAAGAAAGACTAAGAAGACTCTGGGCTCCTCTCCATCCGCGGGGGCTGTGGGGACGGATGGGTCTGCTGCAACTTTGGCAAGCGACCAAGCCAAGACCGGCACATCCAGCCCCTCTGCCCCCCTCGGGTACGGAGCTCCTGACCATGACAAAGACGAAAAGTGCACAGGTCGGAGCCTCGATGACATCAGGGCCACTGATTGAGAGGTTACCTGGCGTTTTCGAGCCCGCTGGCTTCAAACGCTTCCTCGTTATTCGCTCCACTGATGGTACCATGTTGTCCAAGGGCAACATGATTCATCAGAGGAGAGGATTAGCTAGTGAAATTGGTAGAGAGCCAAAGGTGACCTGTTTCTCGGACAGGAACCTTCTGGCGAATGCGGCAAATCCCGCCGAGGCGGTCAAGATAAGTGCTCTTCGGACACTCCATGGCACCCCGGTGAGTGTGACGCCGCACTCTACCATGAACTTTGTGAAAGGAGTAGTTTATGCGAGGGAACTCGTTGACTACTCCATAGAGGACATCACCCTAGAGCTGGCTGACCATGGGGCGTTCAAGGTCGAACATGTGATGAGAAAACAGGGAGGGACCTCGAGACCCACCCCTACACTCTTCGTCACGTTCGACTGTGACAAGCTCCCTTAGTCGGTGCGTGCCGGTTGGTACCGCTACCGCGTAAAGGCATTCGTGCCACTGCCGCGGCGGTGCTATTACTGTCACCGCTTCGGCCACACGAATCGATCATGTAGACGTGCAAAATCGGGGTCACCCGAAGTCTGTGTAAATTGCTCCAAGGTCGCACACGATAAGCCCAACTCGTGTGTGGCCAAGTGTGTCAATTGCGGAGAGCCGCACCCTGCTTCTTCGAAGCAATGTGGTGCATATCTCCTTGAGAAAGAAATCCTGGCCGTTCAGGCCCAGGATCGAATCTTATTCCGCGAAGCTATAAGTCCTCGAAGGCGACAGTGCCTTCAGCGCTTTGTCCGGCCAACAGCGCCCGGGGTTCTGCCCCCGGGAAGCGTACGGTCATTCCCGTGAGGGTCTTCAGTTCGAGGAGGGCCACCGCGTCTCCTCCGAGCTAGGCCTGGAGGGCATATTCCTTCAATGGAATTGCCGTGGACTCCGGGCCAACTGGGAGGAGCTGCGGAGGCTCGTCTCTTCCCGTTCCCAGTTAGCTATCTTTTTGCAGGAGACTATGGTAGGCTCGTGCCCCCTGCCCACCCTTCCGGGGTATAAGGGTCCTTCGACCCCACCACCAAGGGATGGCTGGGCTGGGGGATGCATGGTTTACACCCGGCATGATGTCTCCGTTCTTCCTTTCTCTTTAGATACCCCCTTCCAGGCAGTGGCTGTGCAGCTTCACCTGGATAGGGGGTATACTATCATTTCTGCGTACATTTCACCGTCAGCTGACTTCGACGCGGGGGACTTCCGCCGCGTCGTGGCACGGTTGCCGAGGCCCTATCCCTTGCTTGGAGATCTGAACGGCAGGCATTCTCTCTGGGGAGATTACTCCATAAATCCCAGGGGACAAGTCCTTGCCGATCTGATCGAAGAGCTTGAGATGGGTGTCCTAAACGTGGATGAGTTTACGCATCACTGTCCGAGAACCGCTTCATTTTCTTGCCTTGACCTATCTTTTTGCTCTTCGGATGCACAGCCTGATTTTGATTGGGGGGTGGTCGATGACCTCCATGGTAGTGATCACTTTCCCATTCAAATATCATTTTCAGGGCAACTCTTGCCTGAGAGACCACCTTGGTGGTGCTCAGCGCGGGCACGGTGGCCTGCATTTTAGGAAATGACTGAATTATCTATCTCAGTCCAGGAGTTAAGGTCGGTAGATGAGGCCGTTAAGTTCTTCTCCGGGAACCTCATCGCCGTGGGCCTGACGAATATTCCTGGGATTTCTGGCCGTTTTGCACGCCGACCACTCCCATGGTGGTCGGCCGAGTGTGAGACGGCCCTCAAACAGAAGCGTTATGCCTACATGTGCTATAAGCGCCGCATGAACGATTTCACTGTCGCTGAATTTCGTCGGGCTAGGGCTAGATTCCGGTATATTTCGAAGCATACCCGCCACTCTTCTTGACGGGCATATGTGTCTTCACTTAACGGGAAGACCCCTTTAGCTGAGGTGTGGAAGCGAGTCAAAAGGATTCGGGGCAAGTTCTCGCAGGACCGACCCCCCTCCCGTTCTCCAGGAAAATGGAACCGCAATCTCGAACCCCGCGTCCGTGGTGGAATCCTTAGCGACCGCTTTTTCCGCATTCTCTAGCCGTGATGCTGCTCCGCCAGCATTCAATGCACGTCGTGATGTCGCGGAAGGCCGCCGGCTGGACTTTACCTCCAGAGGCGGAGAACCCTTCAACGACAAGTTTACTGTGAGTGAGTTGCGTTCCGCTCTCGCTTCGTGCGCGGACACCGCCCATGGTCCGGACGATGTCCCGTACGCCATGCTTCGACACTTGGGTGAGCGAGGCATGGCTTTTCTGTTAGATTTGTTCAACAGGATCTGGTTAGAAGGTCTTCTCCCTGACTCCTGGTGAATCGCTACTGTGTTCGCCTTTTGCAAACCGGGGAGAGATCACTCTACTCCGACCGTTTTCCGCCCAATCTCTCTAATCTTTTGCGTGTGCAAATTGATGGAGAAATTGGTAAATGTTAGATTAGCCTTTTTCCTGGACAGCGGAGGCCATCTGTCTTCCACACAGTGCGGATTCCGCAAGTTCCACTCCACGTCGGATGCTCTGCTCTGAGGCTTTCCTTCGTAGACAGCACTACGCCACGGTGTTTTTCGATCTGGAGAAGGCTTATGATACCGCATGGCGATACGGTATCATGGAGACTCTCCACATGATGGGGGCGAGGGGACGCCTCCCAATGTTTATATCTGAATTTTTGCGAGATCGTCAATTCCGCGTATGGGTGGGGGGAGCCCTCTACGGCCCAAAGGAGCAGGAAGAGGGTGTCCCGCAGGCAAGTGTCCTCAGTGTCACACTCTTTGCCCTGAGCATCAACGGCATCACCTCGTTGTTGCCGGATGATGTTCTCTCTACGCTCTACGTGGACGAACTTTCGATCTCTCTTGGCGAGGCCCAGATGCCAACTCTGGAGCGTCGACTCCAACAGGCATTGAACCGCGTCTCTCGCTATGCCGAAGCGCACATGTTTCGGTTTTCTTTGGCCAAGACTAAGGTGGTGCACTTCTTCCGCCATCCACGGCTTCACCCCGACCCAGATTTGTTTCTTAATGGGGTACGCCTGGATGTGGTTGAGTCGCACCGTTTCCTTGGTCTTGTATTCGACCGACGCCTCACCTGGGAGGCTCATATTCGCAGCCTTAGGGTCTCTTGTACCCGCTTCATTGACATTCTCCGTTCCGTGACGCTCAGCGCTTGGGGCGCTGATAGGGCTACTGCCTAAGTTTTTTATCGATCCTTTGTTCGCTCGAAGCTCGACTACGGATGCGAGTTTTATGCATCCGCAGCCGAGCGTTTATTGCGGAAGGTGGATTCGATCCACCGCACCGGCCTTCGCCTTGCGACTGGTGCCTTCCGCACTTCCCCCATTGAGAGCCTGTTCGTTGATGCTGGGGAGATGCCACTCGCTCTGCGCCGCGTGCAGTGCATCACTCGCCTGTACGCGTAAGCCCGGCGCCTCCCCCAGTCGCCAACAGCTCTCACTGCATCCGCAGCTGATCTCGATGGTGCCTATGCCGCCGAGAGACGCCAGTCATACCCTAAGCCCTTTGGGTTTAGGGCCAGGAAACTCCTTCGAGAGGTAGATATAGCTCTCGGGCCGATGGCGCCCCTGGTTCTGCCCAGGACGCCACCCTGGAGAGTACCACATTTGGCTATTTGTCGCCACGCCTCTGCTCCCTAAGCTTGTACTGCTCCGGGAGTATTGCGTTCGACCTTTTTGGAGCACACATCGTGTCACGCTGGAACCGTGCCAGTGTATACGGATGGCTCCAAGTCCCAAGAGTTGGTCGGCTTCCACGCCGTATCCCTCTTTTTGAAGTCAGCGGGGCTCTACCAAGCGCTGCGTCTGTCTTTACGGCCGAGCTGGTGGCAATACACTACTCGGTACGGGAGATTACACGACATGCCCGGTTCGGAGACCGGATTGTGATCTATAGCGACTCACAAAGCGCCCTGAGTGCTCTCGGGGCATTGGAATCTCCGCATCCCCTGGTTTACGATATCCGTGACGTCACGGTTTTGGCCACCTGGGCAGATGTCGAGATTATCTTCTTCTGGGTTCCTAGACATGTAGGAATTGCGGGGAATGAGCGCGCCGATGAGGGCGCTAAAGAGTCCGCGAGGACTCTGCGACCGGACCAGCGTTTCGCTCTTCCTCACACCAACTACATGACAGGAATACGTGCAGCTCTTCGGACTGCTTAGCTAAGAAGATGGGAGACGGTCAAAGGGAACTTAAAGTTGCGTGCCATTGCACCGCGACTGTTTCCATGGACCTATCTTCCAATGCTGCGGCGGCTTCAGGTTCATTTCTGTCGTCTCCGAATCGGGCACACTCGTGTGACGCATTGCTATTTCATGGAGCGCTCGCCTGCGCCCTATTGCCATGACTGCGTCGTTCCCTAGACTGTTCGGCACATTCTTGTCGAATGTCCCAGTCTGGGTGATCTTCGCGCACGACACCTGTCCCGGTACCGGGATGGGCGGGGTCACTACCGCCTGTCCCTTGTACTCGGGACGAGTGCGTGCACTTTGACTGGTGGACTTGTCGACTTTTTGGGGGAGGCTGGCCTTCTCCCTTTCATTTAACCAGGTGTAATTGTTGTTGTTGTTTTTGTTATTGTTTTGTTATTGTTATTTCTTTTTATTGTTGTTTCCTGTTCAATTTTTTAAAGTAGCCTAGAACTAGGCTGTTTGTTTACGGCTACTTATGCTTAAGTCGGCAGTCGCCAGATAGCCCCTTAAATAAAAAAAAAAATCATATTTATACTTGTAACTTTCTCTTCTGTTCCGAATTTTTCTGCTTTTCACCACTGTTAACTATATATTTTTTTTACATGTTTGTAAAAAAATGATCTGTATAATCATTCTTTAATTAATCGTTAATTGTTTCTTGTCTTAGTTTCTTTTACTCTGAGGAAGCCAGTAATAAAGAACCTTTTAACACTTGTGACTTCTCCTATTCTTCCTCTCGATATATATATATATATATATATATAATATATATATATATATATATATATATATATATATATATATATATATATATATATATTTATATATATATATATAAATAACGTTACAGCCACGAGGAAAATGAAACAACGGAGAACTCCGAGGCCTTTCAACTAATGGTCCTTTACTAAGCAGACTAAAAGACAGGGAAAAAGAGAAAGATATTTATACACCTGATTAATGAAAATAAGGGATATAAAGATTAAAAGGGGTGGGATTAGCAGATACCTGGCAAAATCCTATTAACGAAATGAGCCGTCAGCGTTAAAAAGAAAAGAAAAAAAAAGAAAAAAAAAAGTTTACGGGTTACAAAGGACCATTAGTCGAAAGGCCTCGCAGTTCTCCGTTGTTTCATTTTCCTCGTAGCTGTAACGTTATTCATAAATTCCTCACGTTCCTTATTTTCGTGATTCAGTTATACATATATATATATATATATACATCCTAACATCGCATATAGAATGAAAATTGAGACTAATAGAACCTTTCCCATTTTAGATTTAGTTATTTGTAAAACTGAGAACTCTATTGCCAACACAGTTTTTAGAAAACCTCCATTCATACGACTGTGTAATATAATTTCGTTCTGACAACAGCAAATATAAATTTTAATCAATCAAACTTTGTTATACTCTGGCTACCACCTCTAATCTTCCAATGATTTAATGCGCTACAAAATTAATAAACTATAAACTTATTTGACTAATAATAGTTACACTATGCTATACATATATAGGTAAATTTATTAAAACATTTTTAACTGATATTTTATTCCTGGCGGAAACATTTATTCTCTCCTGCACCCAAACCATTTGAGTCTCAATATCGTAAGAGGAAATTGAATGAAATTTTCCCAATTCAAAGATAAATACTTGTTGGACAAAACAAATTTTACATGACTAAACCATCTCTATTATTAGTTTTTGAATACGACTAATTCAATACACTTCAATACGCATCAATACACTTAGTACTGAGAGAGCCAACGAACTTTTCAATTTTGGTTGGGTAAAAATGTATTTCTTTTACTATCATTTCTTTTTACCAATGCATCATCGGGGCTTTTCTTCTTCTCTTTCAGTAACTAATGCGCATCACTTAAATACTACACTCCGAAGAGACGCTGTGACAATAAAGTGAAGAAGGAAATTGTTAATTGTTATACATAATGCATGTGGCGCTGAAATGTAAGGGAAGAGTAGGTATGCAGCGAACCTAAACCGTAAATCCATTGTTAGTGATTAAACGATGGAGAAAGATGGCGATCAGATAGTCAAGAATATATGAATATTGAAAGAATATAGTATAAACTACAGTTTTATGTATCTTTCAGAGCATTACATCTCTCCCAAAGCGGGTTAGAGTTGTGTTTGCAGAGCAATACTAAATTAGTTGTTAATGGAAGGAGCGGATAGAGCTCATACATAGACAAAGCTTAGGGAGTGTTATATGCCCTACTGCCCCCAACGTATTCTCTTTCCTAATCGGATTTTTCTTGTTCTACCATTTCTCACTTCAACTAACTATACCACTCTTTCTATTGCTCTGTTCTAACTCCTCCTTTGGGTGGGAATATCACTGTTTTCAGCCCACAAGAGAGCCATCGTTCGTTGCGAAATAAGCGTGAGTTGCGGAGAGTTGCGCGAATATTCAATATATTTTCCATCCATTAATTTCAGCACTTGACTAGTCTTTACCCCCCCCCCCCCTATTGCGATCCTCTTGTTATTTGTCATTTTAAATAATAACCAGTGTTTTTGCATAACTGAACTCTGTAAATTCTGGATACTGCCAAGGGTTATGATTTACCATTCGAGGCCATTTGTAATACAAACTTAACCCAAATAAACCCATTTAATTTCCTACCTTTTCCTTATACGAAGAAAGTTGGGTAAAATTCCTTATCTTTTTCTATTATTTTCAGTGATATTCGAAAATTTTCCATCATTAAATAATATAACTGTAATTTAGAAGGAATGATCATTTGCCAAGATATTAAGTTAGCTGCCTGTTCTCTCACTATTAATTCTAGAAGTGTTCATAAAATGAGGAAATTGGCTTAGGTTCGAGGAATTTGAATGTTTAAAACATGTAAACAGACATGATTTAAACTAATACTAAATTAAATTATCTGAAAACGCTGATTAATATTCAACTTGATTGATAACAGTAACATCCGAATAGTTTTTGAGAGTAAATACAGTGATGAAACATGTAAACATCATATTGTAAACACCTATCACTTAAATGTTTTTTTATTTTATAAGATTGATGCAATATTTTACACAAATATGCTAATTATATTTTTGTTCATTAACATTATATTATTTTTATTTTCTAAAAAAAAATATTTGACAACTTATATAGTTTTTGAGGTTAGTGATTTTTTATTGCAAGGTTCTGAATTATTGACATTCTTTTTAATCACTAGATATTTTTGAAAAATGACAACTGTTCTCGGGGAAATCAGGCCCGATACAAGATGATTGGACAATAGATGGCCAGAATTCTATTCGCAGTAGTGTTTTTACTTATTAGAAACTTAAAACGAAATAAATCAAGGCACATACATTAGCCTATCTTTTGAAAAGAAGGCCATACACAAAATGCTACAGTAAAGGCTTTTGGAAATCTCTTGAGTAAAAGATTTCCTTAAAAGGGAGTGAATATTGGGAGGTCTAGATGTCTTATGGAAGATGATCGACAAATGTGGTGGGTTGGAGCTAGAATGTCGTCCTAAAATGCGTAGAAAATGCGCGACTACGATTTTATTTCACAAAATACAAATACAAGTGCAACAGACGTCCAGTGCACACTTAATACATTAGAGATAAGGCCACCTGATAAAGAAACTGCTTATGCCAGAAAAGCACGGCTATCGCCTACATTCATGGACTAAATTAATAGGGAGTAATCAAAAGTTACATTTTTAGTATGTTTGTATCATAATTTGAAGGTGCAATATAAAAATATAGAACCCAAACCCATTTAATTAAAAATACAGTCAATTGATACGCGTAATCAATATTTACAATGATACGAGTATATATCCTTTGTTCTTCAGGACTGCTTCAATTCGTTTTGGCTTTCTGGAGACCAAATCTGTGATATCTTGACTGATATTGATCCGATTTTGTTCAATAACCACCCAGAACAATAAATGCACGAACACTAAGGATAGCAGAAAATATCTATTGGATTAATTCTGCCAAATTCTCGGGACAAGGCCCCAAAATTCGTTGTTATTTTCAGCTAAGAAATTTGTTATTTGCCTTTGCTTTGTACAAAGGTGTGCCATGCAGTTATCATTCTAGACTTGGTCCCGAACTGTTGGAAAAAGTTGGTGATGTAATACTTTGGGTACTATCATGAGATTATCCTTGGGCAAGATTTTTAGTGGTTAGGTTTCCTTAGATGCAAACCACCCCAAGACATAGATAGTGGCGGATGCTTCGCTGTGGGCACGAAACAAAACTCTTGAAGGCACTCTTCCCTTTTCTGCTCCTAACGAGGGATCTTCCGGAATGTCCAAACAAGCGGAAAGGAGCTTCATCAATGAATATCACTTTGCCCAAGTCTTCAACAGTCCATTCTTTATATTTCCTAAAAAACTTGATCCTATTCATAAGATTCCGGTTGGTGAAGTGAAGCTTCTTCGAAGTCCTTCTCGATTTGAAACCTTTGTCAAAAAATCTCCGCTTCACTGTGCGCAATGAAACGTTCTCACCTGCCTCTTTCCAATCGTGAGCAAGCTTGCAACTGGAGGCACCCCGATCCTTGAGCTGGGAACTTACCAGGAGGCGATATTGGTGCTCATTGAAGTGTTTGAGCGGGCAGAAGACTTCTTCATAAGAGAGTAGCCAGGTTTTTTTAAAGTTATTAATCACCATAAAGATGGGATTGTCATGCAATACCCTTAGGAACTATCTCCTTGTAAAGGGTCTTTCAACAAGGATGTTCAAGCTTTGTCAGGCGATAGTGACCATGTTGTTAAGGCCACATCTGGCAATCTCAATGTGAATTGTTCAGTAGTGATGATAAGTCATGATAGAAGGTTATAGCGTTGAACAGCGTGTGCAAATCATCCAATGGCATTATCAAAATCAGTGATCCGTTCGACAAACTTTCCGGGCATTATGTGATTTCTATCCTCGCCACAATCGTCCTACCGAGTCCACTGTTCGACGCTTGGTGGCCGAATTAGAGGCAAAAAGGTCAATCAACAATCAGCCAACACCCGTACGTCACCGAAACGCAAGGTCTGCTAAAAACATCGCTGCTGTAAATGAGAGTGTACGGGAAAACCCAAGGCAGTCAGTTTCTCGTCTTTCACAAGAACTTGGCGTTTCTGCGACTTTAGTTTGGCGAATTATGCGTAGGGGCTTGGGTCTGCACCTGTACAAAACTCAACTTACCCGAGAACATAAGGTAAACAACCATAGAAAACGCTGTGTGTTCGCTAATTGGGATCTAGAGCAGTTGGATTTGCCCCAAATTTCCCCCCAAAAAACATCTTCAGCGACGAGGCCCATTTTTGGATGAATGAATTTGTGAACAAGCAAAATTGTCGGATTTAGGACGAAAAAAATCCACATTAGATACACCAGCACCAATTGCATCCCAACAAAATCACTGTTTGGTGCGGATTTTCGTCTAACGGAATCATCGGTCCGTATTTTTTTGAGAACGAAGATGGGATTGCCATAACTGTCAACGGCGAGACCTACAGATCGATGATAAGCAACTTCTTGTGACCTCAACTAGATTATATGCCTGATATGGATACTGACGACATGTGGTTCCAACAGGACGGCGCTACGTGCCACACTAGGCACGCCACGATATACAATTTGCACCAACGATTTCAGGGCAGGCTCATCTCGCGCGGCGGCGACGTCAACTGGCCACCGAGATCATGCGATTTAACGCCATTAGACTACTTTCTTTGAGGCTACCTTAAATCGCAGGTCTATGCAAATAATCCGCAAACAGGTTATGTCCTCAAAGTCAACATAACGAACACCATCCAGCAAATTCAGTCAGATTTATGCGATAAAGTCATCGAAAATTGGGCCTCCCGAATACGTTCCACCAATCGAAGCCGCGGCGGACATTTGAACGACGTCATATTCCATACTTAATGCATAAAATGTACTTTCAAATTTAAAATAAATTCTGTGCATATATCACACGCAACTTGTTTTATATACATTTAAAAATCGAGCGGCCTTATTGAAAGACCCTTTATTTCAAGTCACTTTGTTGCAGAATAACAATGGTTTTACGTTTTTCTTTGGAATTGTAACAGATTGAAACATTTATTTTTACAAAAAAATGTTAAGAAATAGTATTCATCATCATTTTAGCCTTTTGGTTAAAAAGCAAAGCTCCAGGGAATGTAACTTACTTCCTACAAGGCCATAGCGAGATTTTGTATTTAGCGAATGACTGCAGTATTTTCTTATTTTTTTTAAATGCTGACTTTTAAATAAACCTAAAATAATTTCAATATCAGAATATTCCTATCACGTTAATTTGACAGACTAATACAAAATTAACATTATGCCACCAACCCTTTTGCCATTACTCTATATTGTGAACTAAAACAAAGCATAAATTGATACTGATTGTTAAGGATAAGGAGGATTTTTTTACTACGCTACTAATAAGACACTAATTTGCAAGTAATAAACACGTCGTCCAGCCTCATTAAAAAGCGCTCCCAATCAGAAATAACATCTTCCATCATACTCTTGCTCTGTTTCTTAGAATTTAACTGAGTAGCAACTCTACGCTTGGAAAGGAACTGTAATCACTTCTCATAATTTTAACATGTGACTCAAAAAATTCTATTTTCTGTTAGTACACTTATTTAATGCAATTCTATTAAACCTATCATCTTATATGTACGTATTATTTAATAACTATGAATTCGCATTAAAATAGACCAGATAATCCCAATCTCCAAGGACTTCCTACCTCAGCACTTCCTACGATATTGCAGAGCAGAAAGGCCACATCAATGACTCAAGCAATAATGGACATGTTTAGTCATTCAATAAGCTTGATTTGTTTCGGCTTACCGGTGCCTTTCATATGATGTAGGGGCCCGTAGTTCTAACCCACGCTAAAGTTTAAGTCCTCCCTTCATATTCTAGAGATTGAAGGGTGCTAAATGGACACAATTACTTCAGGAGTACCTCATTTTCTAGTGAAGTAACTGATTAACACTCTGACTAACGAATATAATGGCGGAAAACGTGTAACTACAATGTGTTTGGGTAATTTTTCGCCGTTGGCAACTCTGCGCATGCGTGTTGTCTGGCCTCGGTTCTCACTTCTTGATATCACAATAGACTCAGCTATGGATCGTTTGTGAAGGAAGCAATTTCATGACTGAACATTTGGAAAATGCAAGTGGTGCTGCTTGGGGTTCACGTAGAGAGTTCTTATGCGAAGATCTCCATGTGCTTTGGTATCGATCTGAGGACGGCGAAGACGATCAATCAAGCGTTGAATAAGTCACGTTGTGATTCCGAGGGTAGGACAGCTCGGAATTCTCATTCTTAACGTTCTGATACGATACCCACCTCCTCGATAAATCCCAGCAAGTGAGTGTCGGAGTGTCTAATAAGACAGTTAGTGCATGAGGAAATCTTCTACCACTCTATCAAGATGTTTAATGGCCAGATGAAGGACAAACGGAATGAATATTCTGCTGAGCTTGTAAACAAACTGAAGCATCCACTCACTCAAGCCTTGCATGCCCTTGTTCTTCTCAGATGAGAAGAATTTCTGCCAGGACTAGGTGGTGAACTTGTAGAGCCCCCAATGGCTTGCTGTGTCCCCCAAAGATGTAGCGAGAGTCATGAAAACCAAGTTCCTACTCCACCTGATCGTGTTTGAGATGTTCAGTAGCGAGGGTTACGTTATGCCCCCGTTTATCTTCCTAGAGGTCCTAATACTCAATACAGAGGGCTACATAAAGTGCTTTGAAGAGTTGGCGCTGCCCTGGTTGTAGAAGGTGGCTGCTGAAAAGGCCATACTTGTGGCAGCAGTACTCTGCACCATGCCACACAAGCATGAGTACCCACTTGTGGCTGCCACATACAATTTCTTTGACCACATAACTCCAAACATCTGAACTCGTAACTCCCCAGACTGAAATCCCCTGGGCGTGATGTGAGAGAAACCAAAAAGAACCCGTACACCAACCAAGTTGAGCTTAGATCCAGGATCACTACAGTTTTTACCCAGTTACATAGGGAGACCGTCAATAAGACTTGCAGGATATTTCGACGCAGCCTGGGGGCACATTGTTGAGGCCGACAGAGATTTATTTGAATAATCCTTCAAGTCTTTAATATGCAACTTTGCTAAATATATCTGTTTAAATGAACTCTGTGTTATTTTCTTTTATATCGAAATTATTCGAAAAAACTACCCACCGCATCCTGGTGTAGTAGTATTTTCAGATTTCTTCGGTCGTATTCAAGAAACACAAGCTCTAGCAATACTCCTGAACTGCATTTTAGGAAACTTACGTAGACGTTGGGTTGCAACTTCTCAAGCTAGTCCTTTAACTAAAGGTTTCCTATCACTACTGAAGGCAAGATTTTTTTGATTTTTTTTTTAAGAGCTCATCTGGCGACTGCCTACTTGGGCATTAGTCGCCGTATTAAAACTGGCCTAGTTCTAGGCTACTTTAAAATAAAATTAAAGAGAGAAAAAAAAAACAACACCCCAAAAGGGGGAAAGGAAGCAAGCTGGTGCGTCGGGGAGAGGTCTCCCCGGCGCAGGAGCGTGCAACTAAAGGCAAAAAACAAACAAAAAACAACAACAAAAAAAAATGCAAAAAAACAAAAAAACAAAACAAAACAAAAAACAAACAAACCTTGCTTAAATAATAGGGAGAAGGCCGGCCTCCCCCAAGAAGTCAACAAGTCCACAAGTCCACAAGTCCACAAGTCCACAAGTCAATGTGCACGAATCTGTCCTGAGCACAAGGGACAGGCGGTAGCGACCCCGCCCATCCCGGTACTGGGACAGGTATCGTGCGCGAAGATCACCCAGACTGGGACATTCGACAAGAATGTGCCGAACAGTCTGGGGGACGACGCAGTCGTTGCAATAGGGCGCAGGCGAGCGCTCCATCAGATAGCGATGGGTCTCACGAGTGTGTCCGATTCAGAGACGACAGAAAGCAACCTGAAGCCGCCGCGGCATTGAGGGATAGGTCCATGGGAACAGTCGCGGCGCAATGGCACGCAACTTTAAGTTCCCTTCGACCGTCTCCCATCTTCTTAGCTAAGCGTCCGAAGAGCTGCCCGTATTCTTGCCATGTAGTCGGTGTGAGGAAGAGCGAAACGCTGATCCGGTCGCAGAGTCCTCGCGGACTCTTTAGCGCCCTCATCGGCGCGCTCATTCCCCGCAATTCCTACATGTCCAGGAACCCAGCAGAAGATAATCTCGACATCTGCCCGGCTCGCCAAAACCGTGGCGTCACGGATATCGCGAACCAGGGGATGCGGAGATTCCAATGCCCCGAGAGCACTCAGGGCGCTTTGTGAGTCGCTATAGATCACAATCCGGTCTCCGAACCGGGCACGTCGCGTAATCTCCCGTACCGAGTGGTGTATTGCCACCAGCTCAGCCGTGAAGACAGACGCAGCGCCTGGTAGAGCCCCGCTGACTTCAAACAGAGGGGATACGGCGTGGAAGCCGACCAACTCTTGGGACTTGGAGCCATCCGTATACACTGGCACGGTACCAGCGTGACACGTGTGTGCTCCAAAAAGGTCGAACGCAATACTCCCGGCGCAGTACAAGCTTTGGGAGCAGAGGTGTGGCGACAAATAGCCAAATGTGGTACTCTCCAGGGTGGCGTCCTGGGCAGAACCAGGGGCGCCATCGGCCCGAGAGCTATATCTACCTCTCGAAGGAGTTTCCTGGCCCTAAACCCAAAGGGCTTAGGGTATGACTGGCGTCTCTCGGCGGTATAGGCACCATCGAGATCAGCTGCGGATGCAGTGAGAGCTGTTGACGACTGAGGGAGGCGCCGGGCTCGCGCGTACAGGCGAGTGATGCACTGCACGCGGCGCAGAGCGAGTGGCATCTCCCCAGCATCAACGAACAGGCTCTCAATGGGGGAAGTGGGGAAGGCACCGGTCGCAAGGCGAAGGCCGGTGTGGTGGATTGAATCCACCTTCCGCAATAAACGCTCGGCTGCGGATGCATAAAACTCGCATCTGTAGTCGAGCTTCGAGCGAACAAAGGATCGATAAAAAAAGTAAGGCGGTAGCCCTATCAGCGCCCCAAGCGCTGAACGTCACGGAACGGAGAATGTCCATAACGCGGGTACAAGAGACCCTAAGGCTGCGAATATGAGCCTCCCAGGTAAGGCGTCGGTCGAATACAAGACCAAGGAAACGGTGCGACTCAACCACATCCAGGCGCACCCCATTAAGAAACAAATCTGGGTCGGGGTGAAGCCGTGGATGGCAAGAAAAGTGAACCACCTTAGTCTTGGCCAAAAAAAACCGAAACCTGTGCGCTTCGGCATAGCGAGAGACGCGGTTCAATGCCTGTTGGAGTCGACGCTCCAGAGTTGGCATCTGGGCCGCGCCAAAAGAGATCGAAAGGTCGTCCACGTAGAGCGTAGCGAGAACATCTGCTGGCAGCACCGAGGTGATGCCGTTGATGCTCAGGGCAAAGAGTGTGACACTGAGGACACTTCCCTGCGATACACCCTCTTCCTGCTCCTTCGGGGCAGAGAGGGCTCCCCCCACCCGTACGCGGAATCGACAATCTCGCAAAAATTCAGATATAAACATTGGGAGGCGTCCCCTCACCCCCATCGTGTGGAGAGTCTCCATGATACCGTATCGCCATGCGGTATCATAGGCCTTCTCCAGATCAAAAAACACCGTGGCGTAGTGCTGTCTACGACGGAAAGCCTCGCAGACGGCATTTTCCAGTCGGAGCAGAGCATCCGACGTGGAGTGAAACTTACGGAAGCTTCACTGTGCAGAAGACAGATGGCCTCCGCTGTCCAGGAAATAGGCTAATCTAACATTTACCAATTTCTCCATCAACTTGCACACGCAAGAGGTTAGAGAGATTGGGCGGAAACCGGTCGGAGTAGAGTGATCTCTCCCCGTCTTGCGAAAGGCGAGCACAGTAGTAATTCGCCAGGAGTCTGGGAGAAGACCTTCCACCCAGATCCTGTTGAACAGATCTAACAGAAAAGCCATGCCTCGCTCACCCAGGTGTCGAAGCATGGCGTACAGGACATCGTCCGGACCATGGGCGGTGTCCGCGCACGAAGCGAGAGTGGAACGCAACTCACTCACAGTAAACTTGTCGTTGAAGGGTTCTCCGCCTCTGGAGGTAAAGTCCAGCCGGCGGCCTTCCGCGACATCACGACGTACATTGAATGCTGGCGGAGCAGCTTCACGGCTAGAGAATGCGGAGAAAGCGGTCGCTAAGGATTCCGCCACGGACGCGGGGTCCGAGATTGCGGTCCCATTCTTCTGTAGAACGGGAGGGGGGTCCTGCGAGAACTTGCCCCGAATCCTTTTGACTCGCTTCCACACCTCAGCTAAAGGGGTCTTCCCGTTAAGTGAAGACACGTATGCCCGCCAAGAAGAGCGGCGGGCGTGCTTCGAAATATACCTTAACCTAGCCCTAGCCCGACGAAATTCAGCGACAGGAAATCGTTCGGGCTGCGCTTATAGCGCATGTAGGCATAACGCTTCTGTTTGAGGGCCGTCTCACACTCGGCCGACCACCATGGGAGTGGTCGGCGTGCAAAACAGCCAGACGTCCTAGGAATAGTAGTCAGGCCCACGGCGATGAGGTTGCCGGAGAAGAACTCAATGGCCTCATCTACCGACCTAAACTCCTCGACTGAGATAGAGAATTCAGTCATTTCCTGAAATGCAGGCCACCGCGCCCGCGCCAAGCACCACCGAGGTTGTCTCTCAGGCAAGAGTTGCCCTGAAAATGATATTTGAATGGGAAAGTGATCACTACCATGAAGGTCATCGCCCCCCCCCCAATCAAAATCAGGCTGTGCATCCGAAGAGCAAAAAGATAGGTCAAGGCAAGAAAATGAAGCGGTTCTCGGACAGTGATGCGTAAACTCATCCACGTTTAGGACGCCCATCGCAAGCTCTTCGATCAGATCGGCAAGGACTTGTCCCCTGGAATTTATGGAGTAATCTCCCCAGAGAGGATACCTGCCGTTCAGATCTCCAAGCAAGAGATAGGGCCTCGGCAACCGTGCCACGACGCGGCGGAAGTCCCCCGCGTCGAAGTCAGCTGACGGTGGAATGTACGCAGAAATGATAGTATACCTCCTATCCAGGTGCAGCTGCACAGCCACTGCCTGGAAGGAGGTATCTAAAGAGAAAGGAAGAACGGAGACATCATGCCAGGTGTAAACCGCGCATCCCCCAGCCCGGCCATCCCGCGGTGGTGGGGTCGCAAGACCCTTATACCCCGGGAGGGCAGGCAGCGGGCACGCGCCTAGCATGGTCTCCTGCAAAAAAATAGCTAACGGGGAACGGGGCGAGACAAGCCTCCGCAGCTCCTCCCAGTTGGCCCGGAGTCCACGGCAATTCCATTGAAGGAATATGCCCTCCAGGCCTAGCTCGGAGGAGAAGCGGGGGCCCTCCTCGAATTGAAGACCCTCACGGGAATGGCCGTACGCTTCCCGGGGGCAGAACCCCGTGCGCTGTTGGCCGGACAAAGCGCTGAAGGCGCTGTCGCCTTCGAGGACTTATTGGGGGAGGGTGGGCTCAACATGCGAGTCTTTTCCTCCCTCGGCCTCGAAACCTTAGGCGGGCGTTGCGGCTTCGGAGGCGGGGGGCTCTCTTTTCGAGGAACCACCGTCTCCGAGCCACTCGCTCTACCTCGGGGCGTGGGCGAAGGGGCCGAAGCTCCTTTGTTGCTGTCCTCCTTTCGGGTAACAGCTTTAGGAACCCCAGAAGATGGTCTAGCGACCATCTTCAGGGGTGTTGCCTCCTGTGAGTCTAACGACACGGTGGAGGCGCGTGGCCGTTTCGCTTTACGGGAAACGGTCACGCTGGGGGTAGAGGGGGAGCCCTGGTTTTAGCAGGGGCTGGGTGTGAACCCTTTTTGCCACCAGCTCTACCAGGGGAGCGCCTGGGTGTAGTAGAGCCCGCAGAAGGGCTCCGAATGGGCGCGGAAACAACCGTGCTCGTTGGCCTGGATGGGCCAGGAGCAGAGGGTGCTTTTCTAACTATTGAGGCTTATGACGTCCCAGGCAGAGCCGGGCGCACCAGGACCAAGTCCTTAGCCTCGCGGAATGAGAGTCGATCCTGGGCCTGAACGGCCAGGATTTCTTTCTCAAGGAGATATGCACCACATTGCCTCGAAGAAGCAGGGTGCGGCTCTCCGCAATTGACACACTTGGCCACACACGATTTGGACTTATCGTGTGCGACCTTGGAGCAATTTACACAGACTTCGGGTGACCCCGATTTTGCACGTCTACATGATCGATTCGTGTGGCCGAAGCGGTGACAGTAATAGCACCGCCGCGGCAGTGGCACGAATGCCTTCACGCGTTAGTGGTACCAACCGGCACGCACCGACTCAGGGAGCTTGTCACAGTTGAACGTGACGAAGAGTGTAGGGGTGGGTCTCGAGGCCCCTCCCTGTTTTCTCATCACACGTTCGACCTTGACCGCCCCATGGTCGGCCAGCTCTAGGGTGATGTCCTCTATGGAGTAGTCAACGAGTTCCCTCGCATAAACTACTCCTTTCACAAAGTTCATGGTAGAGTGCGGCGTCACACTCACCGGGGTGCCATGAAGTGTCCGAAGAGCACTGAAGGCAAGAAGAACTGTATTACTTGCGTCAATGAGGTTGTTTTTGTCTGTTTAAAGAGGCTTACATCTAGAGCCAGCCTTGTGGCCACCAATTATGACCTGGTGGAAGTGTTGCTTGTCTCACTCCAAATAATCAAGATGAAAAATCGTTCGCTATAGAAGATGACTCCTTAAATTGACATGCCACCTCCTACTTGCCCAAGTCATTTTTACAAAATGGAAAATAGCGCATAATAAAAAAATAAACCTTCTCCTAATTTGCCATAAAACCTAACGCGTCTCCTTAAGAGGAATGCCCTATTCTTTGCACCAGAAAATGAATTGGCCTCCCATAATGTGGATTTACGCCTCATTCGTTTAAGGGCATTGGCCGCTCCTGCAATATACTTCTCAAATGTTCCTTGTCAACGGGTTCTTAAGACTTAAATCTTCATAAAACCTGATAAATGGTAAGGTTTAACCATATTGTGTCCGTTGGTGGGGAAATTTATGAGTCATGTCATTTTGAGGAGTGAAAGAAGTCAATTTAAGGGTCAGCTCCTTAAATGGGAAAATTAATTTCTGGAAAAGTTTTCTTTAGCGCTTTCTCGTGAGTCAACGAGAGACCTATTTAATTATTAACTCTAATATTTGAAAAATGCAGCATTCTTCTTAAAAGTATGATGCAAAGTTTTTAATTTCTAAAAGTTTTTAGTGTAATATTTAGATAAATATATAGCTCGTTTTTAGAAGAGAACTTGTCTTGGAGGAAATTTAGGAAAAAAACGATTTATTTGGCTCCTATGCATTCATGTAAGGGACATAAAGGGATCACAACTTTGAGGGATCACTTTGAGGAAGTATATATATTCACTACTTTGTGGGAGGCCTCTGGTTATCACTTTATAGGGGGTTAACGATTACCTCTTTGGGGGACTTACGGTCACCTGCTTAATAACAAGAGGAGGTTAAAGGTAGGAGATAACCCGGTTTATGGGCGAGGATGAGGAACCCGAAGGAGAGGAAGGACGTCACCAGTTTGGAAGGTTAAAAATGACACGGATATTTTGGAGAGGTCTCTCAAGTCCTACGAGGGAGGTGAAGGGTGGCGTTAATCTCGTATCTGAATCCAAAAAATACTCAAATAATATATCTGCTTGGCTAGGCTTACTGAAGGCTTGTGATCGAGAAAGGACTGAGAGGGAGAGAAATCACGTAAAAAAATAATTGTATATTTCAAACAGACAAAAAAAAATAATACCAAAGTGAGGCTCGGGTTTACATGATTGGCCTGGAAAATTTCACTACCGGTCAGGAAAGCTAGTGTTACTAGAATAAGACTTGGGCGGATTAAACTGGGGGCTTTGCTAAGCTAAATGAACCGTAATTAGTTCTTTACTAAGTGTGGATGAATCTCCTTCTGTCGAATTCCCTTTTTTTCTTCTATAAATGGTATAGGGGGCGTAGACTCTTTTCGTCACCGGGGCCACAATGTTTTGAGCTCCGCCCACTGGGCAGGACTATGCTAATCCCAGTGTCCAAAGGTGAGCGGCTCATGGCGCCTACAAGTTTACGCTTTCTTGATATAAATTTTATCATAGCTAAGCCGCCGCCAGCTGTCTCGGTTTAATTCCATTTCCAAACGCGAAATGTTCGTTTTATTACTCTGTCTCCAAATTTGTATTGATATCTGAATTCATGGCTTTCCATTTTGATTCCTGACCAGTTTACAAATATATATATGGCATGGCGCTGGCACTAAAACTGCACAGCAAAGTGCCCCGCAAGAATTAGGAAGAATTGCAACAGACTCAGAGACAGAGCCACAGAAGATGTTGAAATATCAAAGGTTTTCAGAGATTAAGGCCTGACAAGGGAAATTCATTGCGAATATGGATAGGTTTAGGAGAGTTTCGCGCCAGCCCGATCACTAGCTCATCATGTAGTCTACTCTGGTTATACCGGGTATTACAAAAGTCCTGTTACATTCGTTACAACGCTCTTAAAAGGACAAAATGATAGTTTTGATCCAGATAGATACGTTTATATTGTTAAGCAATAATAATCAATGTCGCTGCTCTCGGCGAAAAGCATGATCTCCATTTGAGGCCTTAAGGCCATACTCACGTTACGGACTTAGTCTTTCCTCATACTGGCCTACACGCGTTTGACGAGCACTTCAACTCGTCTACGTTGATATGGCGTACCTTGTAGGCCTTGCCCTCGACATGCGCCTACACGCGGTAGTCAATGGGATTGAATTCGGATGACTGTGGCGGCAAAAACTACTTCGACCAGAAATTTATGTTCGACCTCAACCAGTCTTGTACGATCTTGGCCGTGTGTGCCGGAGCACCGTCCTGCTGAAAGACGTAGTGAGCTTGTAGCTGGTTGTAAATCACACAGGTGCCATTTTCTTGCCACTCGAAGTCACGGCGCCGAGCATTATGACAGATACTGGGTGCATGGTCATGGTAAGGTAACGGACCTCCGAGACGTCCTGGCCGAACTTAGCACGGGGTCGTTTTGTTTGTTGATGACCGGATGGATCCTGTAGTTTTTTCATCGGAATGAATAAGAATTTTACTGCCATGATTCTTCAAGTTGTTAGGAAGGCGACAACTGCGCTCCCGGGGTTGTTCTCGCATACTACCAGTGAGAAAAGACTTTTACACGTACCTCGAGATCTTGGCCACCCCCTCCTAAACGGCTCTGGGCACTGTAGCCACCTAAGTGTTCTTCTTCTTCTTCGCGAACGCAGTCATTTTGATCTTCGATCTTTTTCACAACTAAACAGTTGACAACTTTAGGTCTCCCTAAAGGAAGTCGATCTTTGAGATCTTCCCCAGTCTTGAGCCTCTTTGCGACTCTGTGGACGGTCATCTGCCTGATGTTGAGCCGGTTGGTAATGTCGGATTTGTTTCGGCCCACGCGGATGAGAGCTAATATCTCGTTTCTTTTTACTTCTATTTCTACACAACTCATAAATGGAAATAACGAGTTAATGACACGTGCTGGAAATGTAGAACTTTAAGTTTCTTTGCAGAATCTTGTAGTCTCACACACATAAACCCTTGGAATGGTAAAAAGCCCGAGTGTAACAGAGCTTTTGCAAAACCCGTTATCCTGCTCTGCATTTTAATCGCCCCCCCCCCCCCACACACACACTTTCATCCGAAACCATTCCTGACATATGCGACACGGAGAGGATCCACTTTCTTGATGGATATGCTTCCATTCACTATACAGAAGATCCGTCTTTGTTGTAGAACTAGAGCAGTGGCAGTAAATTTACGTGACTTTCCTATTATTTGTGCGCCAAATAGTCTCCTCTCCAAACTAACCTAGTTATACAAGATGTTCCTGCTAAATTTGACATATTTAATGTTTCATTTTTTCAGGAAGATGTTGATATATCGGTAAACAGTCAACACAGTTGGATAGCAGACAGAGTAAAATTTCAGTTGAGAAAAAGTTAGTTGACATGGAGGACTGGAAGCCATCTGAATATTTGAAAAAAGTCACCTGCATGATCATGATTCGTGCTCGATATCATCACTGGTGTCCAATGCTGAAACGGAGACTACTAAGCCGTAGCCAGTCGAAAGGAACACAATAGGCATTCTGAAAGCGTCCGCAGGCCGGAATTCATTCACAACTGCAGGACAAGGTGAATGAAGACCCAAGCAAGGGAATCCGGGCTTTGGTGAGAGAGAAGGGTGTTATATTCACCACCATACAGCTGCTCCAGAATGAGGACCTTCGTTACCACTCATACAAGAGGCACAGGGGACAAATTATGAGAGCAAAAGCCAAGGAGAACTACTTGACCAAGGCAAAGAAGTTCCTGAACAAGCTGAAGCATCCTGTTGAGCCAGGGACAATCTTTTTTTTCTTGCCCACGAAAAATGCGACGTTTCATATATCAGGAAGATCAAATTCTTCCTAATGGTGATGGTCTTTGGGTGTTTCTTCCTTCGGGGTGACAATATATCGCGCCAAATATTTGAGCAGGCTCTTACATGTGTAGCTGATGTATGTAGCTCTTACATTTGTAGCTGTTATGTAAAGCTGCTGGAGATTGTTGTAAAATCGTAGATGCAACGGTTTGCTGCTGTAGGGCCATACCTGAATAACGATTCCTAAGTGTTTGTTGAAGAATTTCTACGACTTCAGCAGTCCCCACTTTCTGACTTCCTAATCCACCGGATTTTAATTCTATGGATTACTATTACACGATATGCGCTATACCCCAGAAACTCTGTTTCATTGTGCAAGCACAACAACGGATAGGGGACACAATAAAAAGCACAAGAGGTGGAAATACGGGACATCGATTCAGAATTAACCTCCACCAATTATATCAGCAAAGGGTGTAGGATTCATTAAGGCAAAAATTCATTATAAATTACGTAAATATCTTATTGGGTATTTGTACAATTGGGTAAAAAAAGTCCCTTTACTTTACAGCCTAAAAAGCCTATCATCTATCAGTTTATTGAATAGTCTATCAAACATTGCCGTTCCTATCCGGGTTGCAGTGCTCGAGGACGTGATTCCAGAAGTTTGCAAAATTAAGTCCTTCCTCTTAACACAGAATTCCCAAACAATTATTATTAATATATGATGCCCTACTGAGAAAGATACTATGCTAGCACTTTTATGTCAATGCAGCATACCTATCAAAACAACATGATTTTTTCGATCTTTAAATTTCCTTATTATTAGTGTGTACCACTTAAAAGTATTTCGGACTTAGTGGAAGCATTATTAGTTCTAGCTGCTAAATCATCAAGGGAACCCTCATCGACATTGCCCCTTGAAGGCAGAACCACTTGATCCATCACAATGTTCTTTAATATGAGGTATCCTACATGGTGGATTAAATGGTGAAATCCAAGTGGCATCTATGATGGAGCGAGTGGAGAAATTAAGTGATCAGCATTGTAAGTGGCAGTGAAGAGGACCGCTTCTTGTGGATCGAGCGAGATATGATGGAAATGCTCCATGGAGAAATAAATACCCGACAATTAACCAACCCAAAATGCTGCAAACACTTTTTAAGGCGCCTATTTTGCGATTGCTTTCAGGTGCTTAGTCGCCTAAATCAAATTCAGACTATCAATTAGGCTACATTAAAAAGAAAACAAAATCCAATACAACCGAAAAAAAAACAGAAAATACTAAAAAAACACACCTTGGCGTTAAACCATACAGCTAACACAAAAAAAAACTTCAAATAAAATGGAGGAAAACAGCCTCCTCCGGGAAGTCGGTCAGTCTACATGGCTATGTGATCAAACATGTCCCGACACAAGGGAAAAGCGGTAGCGACCCACTCGTCCTAGTATCGAGACATCTAACATGCAGAAAGATCCCCCAGAATGGGATATTCAACAATGATGTGTTCAACAGTCTGAGGAAGAATGCAGTCGTTGCCGTAAGGTGATGGGGAAAATTCAATCAAATTGTAACGCGTCTTGCGAGTGTGCCCAATTCAAAGATGATACAACACGACCTGAAGGTACAGGATATGATACATTGTTAATATAGGTTCATGGGAATAGTCGGCGCGATGGAGCTCAAATTATTTTTCCATCAGCCATCTCCTTTGGCAGGCAGCTTGGAGGGAAGACTTAATTCCGGCAATGTATTCAGTTTAGGGAAGAGCGAAACGCTGATCTGGTCGCCCACTTTTCGTGTGGTGGTTTTCATGATGCCATATAACCATGCGCTATCATGGAACTTCTCCAGTTCGAAAATCACTCGGACGTAGTGCTGTTTACGAATGAAGGACACGCAGATAGCATTTTACACCCGGAGCAGAACTTGCCAAAGGCGCACTTTGCAACAGACAGGTAGTGTCCGCTGTCCAGCGAGAAGGCTACTATAACATTTGCCAATTTCTTTATCGACTTGGACACGCAGGAGGTTAGAGAAATTGAGCGGAAACCAGCCAGTGTAGATGAATTTTTCCACGTTTGGCGAAAAGCATTGCCCTAGAGTCTGGGATGATACCCTCTGACCAGATTAAGATGTACAAATTAAGCATAAATCCCAAGCCTTGCTCACCTATGTTTCGAAACATATCATACGAGACATCGTGTTGATCAGGGACGTTGTCCGCGCATGAATCGAGAGCAAAAGGCAACTCACTTAACGTAAACCAGTCGTTAAAGAGTTCCCCATCTCCGAAGGTAAAGTCCAGTCAGTGTCCTTCAGCGACATCATGACGTGCAGTGTATGCTGGTGGACCAGCATTTCAGCTAGAGGACATATACGAAGAAAGTTGTCCGAGATTGCGGTTCTCTCAACGTTGAGAACGGGAGGGGAGCCTTAGAGAACAAGCCCTGAATCCTTTTCACTCGGTCGCACACCTGTCTAAGAGGGGTCTTCCCGTTAAGTGATGACACTTATGACCACCAAGAAGAGCGGCAGATATGGTTCGAAGTATAACGGAACCAAGCCTAGCTCGACGAAATTCACCAGTGGGGAAATCGTTCGACAGGCCCTTATCATGCATATAGGCGTGCGGGGGAATTCCACATGGAATTTCTTTTCCAGCACGGAAGTTCCATGCGCCAGAGAAGGTTCTGTTAGGCTTAAATTGGTAAGCCTAACCCACCCCCCATCTTCCACAAGTGGAAGCCTCGAACCGCGTTCACCACGAACCACCTTTACACGGGCTAGAGTTACCTCGGCAAGAAGATTCGAGGCCATTCGAAAGTAGAGCTGTCTTCCAACCCGCGGGGAGAGCCTCGGATATTTATAGTGCTCGTCTTTTTATGAGGCAGAGAAAAAGTTGAGAAGTCTCGCCCGGACTCAAGAAGATTGCCTTAGTTCCAAGTCAGATGCTAAAAACAAAGCAAAGTGACGGCTGAACTATTTGTTTGTTGGAATTAGCCCCAGTCAGTGAGGTAATTCCATTTAACGATCGCTACCGAGCGATTCGCCCCTCGTTTTCGGGTGGCCGAAATTCTCCCCCCTAGAACGGACGTTACCGCCTCACCCCATATTTGGAGAACCGTCATTAAGTTAACTTCCTGCTCAGAAGCTCCAAGCGCCCACGCCTCACGTTTATTGCCTGCAGAAGACATCCGTGGAGTCTTACCATGACGTCTCAACCGGAATCATCCGTAAGCCAACTCCTCTCTCCGTTCAGTAATCCATTTGAGTTAATTCCCCCATTTGAATAGTCTCCTCCTGTAATACATTAAATTTTAACTTCATAGTCTGATGCATGACTACAATTCCCCTCCTCGTTTACCGATGTAATTTTGCTCATTAATTCTCTGATGTAATTTTGCCTATTAATTCTCTGATGTAATTTTGCCCATCAATTTTCTTACTTTTATGTAAATAAAATTATATTTTTGTTAATGCATCTTTAAATAACCTTGAGCTTTGCCATTGCCCATATTTTACCTGACCTCGTTGCACTCTTATCTCTCTATTCCGCCCGTTGAATCTCGTGGTGTTCCGTCCCTTTGTTGGTTCGCCTTTAAGTTATTGGTCCCTCCCCAATAGATATAATATGGTATTGATATAATGTAATGTTATATCACGACATATATATTTATTAATATACATATTATATAATTTTGGTGTCCTGTGTGTTTGAAGTTTTAACGACCCCGTGTCATTTTAATTTCGACATTAGAAGTTACCTTTTAATTCACATCTATCCCTTTTTTTTTAATTTTTATATTGTACTGGCATAAGGCAAGTTCAAGTTAATTGAAGAGCAAGGGAACGTAATCTATTTAGATTTTGTGTTGGACACAAGGTAAGGATTTTTTTTTATTGTGTTTGAATTTTGGAGACTCTCCTGGTTATTAATCCAAAAGAGTTAAGGTCTTTGGTGTCATATATACGGTAGGACCATTTTAGTTTTTTTCCACGCTTAGAAACAGCAGAGGTAGGTAGCTGTATCTTAATTTCTTTTTGTGCACAAGGCCTTCACGAATATTCAAGTATTCGTTTCGCTTGGGTAGTGTCCTAGCTCGTTCGTGTGTCAGTGTTACCTCAGTTAACTGCGTAACAATGTCATCCTTCAAAAAATTCAAGAGTCAGGGTGAAATGTTAGGTCTTTCAGGCAAAGACCTGCTAAATTACGTACAGGAAGAAGAGAGGAACGAACGGGCAGAGCGAAGGGAAATGGAGATGGAGAAGAGCAAAATAAAGATGGAGGAGAACAAACTGAAGATAGAGGAGAACAAACTGAAGATAGTGAAGGAAGAACGTGAACAAATTAGGCAGCATGAGCTGAAAATGAACGAAATCAAATGGATTCTCAGTCCATCGGTTCCATAACTCAAATTCCCAAACTCGTTCAGTCAACCTTCCCGCTTTTAATGATGGAGAGGAATTTGGGTCATTTTTTACCCATTTTGAGAGAATCTTTCAGATCAATAGATGGGATCTCGAAAATAATGGCGTCACTCGCTTATTCTCCCTCCTAAATGCTAAGTTAAGGGATATATTCATGTCTTTTCTCCAGGAAGCAACTTTGGACTATTCCACGTTAAAGTCCGAATTGTTAGCCGCTGTTCATATGAATTGCGAATTCTACCGCTGCCGGTTCCGCCAGGAAAGGATCCGAACTGGCCAAACATTTCGACAACACGGGTACATCCTTCAAAGACACCTTCAGTGATGGCTGGATGCGTGCAAGATTCCCCAGGTCTACGAGTCCCTTCTGGACTTCTTCCTTAGGGATTAGCTTTTGGCTGCCGTGGCTCACGAAATTCGCGCCGTCATTAAGGATAAAGGTTGTGCCACTTTCAAGGAGTGCTTGGAAGAGGCCGCTGTCTACGCGGGTAGTCACGATTTATACCCTAAGGATGTTAAAAAGGCTCCTCAATCGCCCCCCAAAACTAAATTTTATGGCCCTAAGACCCCCCCCCCCCCTAAATTGGTTCCAAGATTTACCAAAGTTCCTAGTCCCTCGAAGCCAAGAAACGTCCATCCATCTGAACACAGAGACGTTAAGCCCCTAGTTTCTTCTCCCCCGGTTTTGCCAGACCAAAAGAAACCCGATCGTCTGCTACACCTGCGGAGTTACCGGCCATTACCGCACGAACTGTCCTCAAAACTCCCGATTCGCAAACTCTCAGTCCCACCAAGTGCACCAAATCTGGGCCTTTCCTGATCCTCCTCCGTCGCCAAAGGAGACCCCCGATCCTCCTTCGCCCACCAAAGATCCGGTCCATTAGGTAAACTTTCTCTTTAATGAGAACAACCCTGGTGGGTTGAAGTTTGAGAACGGAACTGTGAACGGTCGCCGAGTATCCAACCTCGTCCGTGACACCGGTGCACCTGTATTATAGTGTCTGAGGATCTACTGCCCCCTGTTGGGCCCGAGCACAAGAAATTTGCAGTGGTCCACGACTACCTTGGACGGGCCAGTCGTTTCCCAGTAATTCGTTGTCACATCGAGTGTGACTATATGTCCGGTTGGGCCGAAGTGGTAGCGGCCCCAATCCAGTTCTACTCCGTTTTGTTCGGTCAGAACCCCGTAATCCACGACCCTTCCGTGGGCCAGCTCGTGTTTACCCGTACACAGGCAGCCCTGGAATTCCATGCACCCGTTCCCCTGGAAACCCCTATCGACCCGGAGTTCCAAGCCCTATGGAGCGACAAGTTTGCCCGCGCCCAGAAGGAGTGCGCAACTCTCCCCCCTTAGGGAGAAAACTAAAGCCCTCGAGCGTGAGCCCACTCGAGGTAACAAACGATTGTCGTACCTCGTGAAGAAGGACTTATTGAGAGGTATAAGACCTACTTTGACCTTAAATCACGAGAACAAAAATTCCATCCTGGCGTGGAGGTGCTGGTGCTACTTCCCACGGGAAGCAACAAACTCCTTAGCCAGTGGAAGGGACCCTACCCCGTCCTCGAGGCTAGAGGACCCGTGGATTACCTCATCCGGTTTTTTGGGGGGTCTACTAAATTGTTTAGTCTTTAGTCACATATTTATGCCTCCATTTAATTGTATCCTTTTTTTTTAGTTCCACTGAAATGTCGCCAATGTTGTCCTGCGATTTTCTTTTTTTTCTTGTTGTTTAAAATTGTGCTAGTTAAATTGTCTCTAGAATTGACCCGTTTAAGGCTTATGTCCGTAAATTCCCCGCTGAGCCTAGATTAACGTTTTTATGGTGTGTACACCTGTCGTAGCAGATCGGAATTGTCCTAGACCCTTGATAATTCTAGTTTGACGGGTGGGATGATCCTTTTATACGCAACTGCTCTGTAAAGCATCATCTTTCGGTTGGGACCTTGGAAGATTGCCCTAGTTCCAAGTCAGGTGCTAACAACAAAGCAAAGTGACGGCTTAACTATTTGTGTGTTGGAATTAACCCCAGCCAGTGAGGTAATTCCATTTAACGATCGCTACGGAGCGATTTTTCCGACTTCACTCATCAACTCTTGTCGAAGCCATCCTCGTTCGCACCTCGTTTTCGGGTGGCCGAAATTCTCTCCCCTGGACCGGACGTTACCGCCTCCCCCCTTTTGGAGAACCGTCTTCAAGTTTACTTCCCGCTCAGATGCTCCGAGCGCCCTCGCCTCACGTTTATTGCCTGCAGAAGACATCCGTGAATCCTTCCTATTTGAATAGTCTACTCCTGTAATACATTAAATTTTAACTTCATAGTCTGATGCATAACTACAATTCCCCCCCTCGTTTATCTCTGTAACTTTGCCTATCAATTCTCTCATTTTTATGTAAATAAAATTATATTTTTGTACATGCCTCTGTAAATAACCTTGAGCTTTGCTATTGCCTATATTTTACCTGACCTAGTTGCACTCTTATCTCGCTATTCCGCCCGTCGAAACTCGTGGTGTTCCGTCCCTTTGTTGGTTCGCCCTGAAGTTATTGGTCCCTCCCCCATAGATATAATATGGTATTGATATAATGTAATGTCATACCACGACAAGGCATATCGATTCTCTCTAAGTGTTGTATCATACTCGGCTGATCATTAACGAAGCGGACAGGGTGAAAAATGGCCAGATATTCTAGGGATGGTAGTTAGGCTAAAGAAATTAATCATATCCTGAAATGTAGCCACTGTGTAGTCTTCAAGCAGCACAAGGGTGATTTCTTAGGCAGGAGCGGCCCTAAAAATGATATTTGAATGAAAAAGCAGTCACTACTATGAGGGTTATTCACCACCTTCGATCAAAATTCAGGCTGTGAATACTAAGACGACAGGGAAAGTTAAAGACAAGAAACTGAAGCAGTTCCCTGATAGCAATGCGTAAACTCATCAACATTCAGGACGCCTATATCCAACTCTTTGATTAAGCTGAATTCCTCCCCGTCGAGGTCGGCTGATGATGGAATGAATGTACGCGGAAATAGAAGCATTGTATCTTTATATCCTGGTGTTGCCGCACCATCACTGCCTGAAAAATGGTATTCAAAGCAAATAAACGAATTGAGACATAATACCATGTGTAAGTCACACAACTTCATGTCTGGACCCCCTTCCGTGGTGATATGTCGCAATTCACACACTTAACTGTAAACAATAAGGTCTTATCGTCTACGGTCTTGAGTCACTTCGAGTAAGTCCGACTTTGCACTTTTACATGAACGATTCGTTGGCCGAAGCGGTGAAAATAGTAGAATTATAAGTGTTGTTGTCCTCTGTATGTGTTTTGGCTACCAAGGGTGATTTGTCATCGAGTTTTTTTTGGTGTTATTCCTCGGTAGTCAGATAGAGTTCTTTGTTTGCCTTGGTGGCTAGGAATTCGTTTCTTCGATGAAAGGCTTTTTTCGCGAGGCACTAACTACAGGTGGTAAAGTTATCTTATTACAGACTGAGTAAAGCTGATCATGGATTCTTCAAGGGGAAAAAATCTTCGGTGCTGGATTCAGCATTCTATATTCGTTGGGAACATGGAAATTCTTCATATTTTTTTCCCATTTTGAGGCCCTTTCCAATTTCCCATTTATATCAATCGGCTGCACACTTCACGAAAAACAACATATACACTTAAAATTAATTTTTCCACATTTGATATGAGCTTCAAATAGCAAACAAATTCTACTTTTTACTTATATTACTTATTTCACGGTTTACATTATTATAGAATCAGGCAATTATTATTTAATTATACATAAGATTTAATAAGGTACTTTTCTTTAGTATTTCTTTAAAAAAATAGGTTCCTAATTAGAGCTTTTAATAGATTCAAATAAATTTGGTGGGGAATTTAGTTTGTTGTATATCGGTTATTTTTAATTATAGATATTTTAAATTTAGCAGAAATGAAACAAAGCCGTTATATTAATTGCTTTATAAATGATTAAATTTATTTGGAGGGATAATTTTCGCAATTTAATTAGCTGAAATGGTGGAATCTAAGAAACATCATTTCAATAGTTACTAAATGCCAGCATATCTCTCATTTTAGTGTTTAAGTCATAAATTTTATTTATTAAATCCTTCGTTCATTTGATTTTTCTTAAATATATAGAGTCCAATGCATTGTATTTATTACCTCCACTCTTATACCCAGATTTTTATAATTATTTAATTTTAAATCTTTCTATTACTGTTTCTAATTTCTTTTTAAAGCGCTATTAAAGTCCTTCGAGATAACGGACAGAAAAAAATATTCAGTTACGGACAAAATAATCGATTGGGTACGAAAATCATATTTCCTTGGAGAAATATGACACATCCTGTTTATTCTTTTACGTTAGGGGATATATCGATTATAATGTTGACGGTATTTATTGATATAAAGTTTACTAATTACTTTTTGTGCCGAATGTTGAACTTCAGGAGAGTGGTGGTCTCGGCCCGAAGCTTATTGCTCCTAAGATCTAGCACGAAATCTCCACATTTCTTTAAGTTGCCTGGTGTATCTTTAAGCGTTCATTATTACTTTGTATTTTTGTATACTTACTAATCGTAGTTTGTATCGCTTGTACAGCACGCAGTAGCATAGGAAACAACAAGAAAAGCCTGGTTATTTGACCACTGTCCATTAGGATTCTTTCAAAAGAGAGGTACTACGACTTTGGGAACAGTGTTCCATTTAGACTACTATTATCCATTCGGATTTCTTTATGTTGAATATTATTTTTGAACGACGTGAATTAATTATAAAATTTTATAAATCACATCAAATTGGGCATTCTTTTTGTTTCTTTGAGTCTCCTAATCCATATTACAAGTTGAACACCAGAGCCCTCCGCGGCAATCGCACCGATGCCTTGACGCCGTAGCGAAGGCACCCAGCACGCAACGACGCAGATAGTCTTTTACGATCTTTCATAAAGAATAGTGTAGGGGGACTCTCCATCCTCCCTTCATCTGTTTTCTTATCTCACTTTTGATCTTGAAAGCTTCTTGGTCGGCTAGCTCTTCTCGATCTCTTCTAAGGTGTAGTCCACAAGTTCCATTGCATAAACCACCTTTTTCACGAAATTTATGATTGAGTACAGTGTCACCTGTACATGCAGAATAGCCATTGAGTGTCTGAAGAGCACCGATAATGGCCACTTGGGACTAGTACGCCACATTTGCCAGGAGGTTCCCGTCAAGAAATGGTTGACATTAGGTTCTCTACCAATCAGCATAGCTAAAGCCAAACTCTGATGGAACATGTGGTCTTTGGCCAACATGCTACCATCAGTAGAGTTGAGCACAAGGAAGAGTTTAAAGGCGGCAGGATCGAAAACGCCAAGTAGTCTCTCGATGAAGGCCCCGTCGTCATCAATGTTACACATGCTAGCAGTTAAGTGCCCGAAGAACACCGATAATGTCCGCCTAGGAAGAGTTCGCCAAAAGGGTCCCATCCGAGAAACGGGCGATATTCGGGTCTCTACCAATCAGCCGAGCTAAAGTTGATCACCAGGAAGCGTTTGAAGCCATCAGACTCAAAAAAGCCAAGTAGTCTCTTGATAAGAGGCTGGGAAGTGCCAAATTGGCTTGATCACCTTCTGAAACAGAAGGGGACCCGTCTGTTCTCGGAAAAGGAGGAACTACAATTCCTCTTGGTCTTCTTAGTTTTTTTCCTTTTGAGAGAGGAAGGCGGAGAGTGATCCCTCTTATCTTCAACCCCAGAAGAAACCCCAAGGCTGAACGAGTCAGCCTATTCCTTTTCATCACCCGATATCAGGAAGTGTTTGGCTAACAAGGGTGCACTAACTGGCGTAGTAGGTCGCTTGTCTCATCGTGATTCCTCGGAGATTCGTGCGCAAAAAGAGGATCTTGCCCGGGGGGCGCACTTTGGCTCAGGAGAATCTCCCATGAAGGTTTTGTTTGATCCCAGGAAAGACTCATATGGGCGGGGGCACCATGCGACCATTTCCACCTCAGAAAGGCTCTCCATGTGGTCACCCTACTTCTAAGAGGTTGGGTATCTCGACCCGGTACTCAAAAGGTCTATGGTCCGTTACAAGCATCATTGATGACAACATGCTTACGTCCATTTGGAAAAAGTGATCACCGGGCATGTCGACATTCGTCAAAGAGACTAATCTCGGATCTACGATGTGTCTCGGTAAAGCTAAGGGTGCGATGGCACCATTTACCCCTCTAAGAGGATTTAAACGGTTCACCTCTCCCCTTCGTGGAGCTCGAAACCTGAGGTGGCGCATCCTTTCTTTCGCAGTGTTCTTGGCGGGCCCTTGAGAAAACGAATAGGGAGCCTCTTACTATTGGAGTGTCGCTCGAAGGCAACTTCCTAAAAGGGACTAAGGAGAAAATCCCCGAAACAGTGAGCAAGGGAGGAAGAGAAGACTTGCCTCTCGGCTATAACTCTTAGAGGGGCTGCTGAGAAAGCAGAAAGGGGTCAACTCTTTAAAAGAGGGCAATCTGTCTAAGTGCGTCTCAAAGAGTAGTAAATGGTAAACCACTCTACCGATGGAGAGTGTTGATAAGGTATCCCCTTCCCCAGTTAGTACGTGTCCTAGCCTCCCTCGCCACCCCAACACCGAGGTTGGGAGAGGTTTTGTTAAGTAGGACATAGTCGTTCATTGCTTTAAAGTCGAATTCACTCCCCCTTGCCGCGGAGTCCTTACTTTGAGTCCCACTGGAGGTCGGCCCAATGGGGCCTCTCGCGAGCCCCGGATGATACCACTAGGTGGAGCAGTATACGTTTTTATTTTCCACTCAATGGGAACCTACGCCAAATCTTACCCATGGCGTGGTAGGCAGGCAGGTCAGAGTGACGGATCTGGTTCAGTGACTGGTCTCGAAGAAGTCTACCCCCCCACCTCACCCGACTTCCAGTAAAAGTGCAGGAGGAAGCCAAAAAAGAGGGGAGAAGTATATGGGGCCATTCGAAGGAGAACAGAAATGGACAAGAGTACATAGAGGGACAGTTGTAGTGGCAAGAGTATATAAAGGGACAGTTGTAGTGGCAATGGTACATAAAGACATAGTTGTAGCGGCAAGGGTACATAAAGGGACAGTTGTAGTGGCAAGGGCACATAAAGGAACCAGGGGAGCACACCATCTGCCACAGACCTGGACCCAGAATGGAACTTCCGTTTGTGGTCCCCATAGAAGGATGTCTTTGTCCCGCTAAAATGAATTTATAAAAACAGTTTAAAAAAATGGAGGGAGAGAAGATTAACAGCACATACCATAGAACGAAAGAGAGAAGCAAAAAAGTTACTTAAACAGAGAGAACTAAAATTAAACTGAAAATACAGTATGATGTTTATTTACCATGTACGGTCATTATAATCAGTCCAGTGGCAATTTACACTGACACTTTAATATATTATTACTTGGTGTGAGATGGAGTTTTTATGGTATATTTAGTTTATATAAATTATTTAAGACATTTAAAAATAAAATAAATTATTTTTAGGTATATTTTTACGTTATTGCGGTATTTCAAGCAGTTTTGTCGAAACATTTTGACACGGTTTTGCTTCATCAAAACAAGATTGACAAATTTCCGATATGTGGACTTTTTCCAGTTAATTTACTTTATGTATTTAATTTTTAATTATCAATATCACAAAAATGTTGGCATCAACATTTGGCCATTTTTTTATCTTCATGATTAATTTTCGAACCAAACGAGTTATGAAAAATATCATGGCAAGGCCTCGAGGCAGTCAATTCCAATTTATTGGAGGATTCCTGAAAAATATAAATAATTATATTATAGTAAACATACTTTTGTCCGAAACATTTTGAAAAATGTGACATTACTAACTTGGGCAAGTGTACATATTTCTTTAGCAATGATAGGGGTTTCATTTAATAGACCCTTATTTCTGAGCGATGACCTACTGAGTAACGTGAGATCCGAGCCACGGGTATCCCGGAAGGAGAGGAACCTCCTTTACATTTGGTTTTCTTCTTATTCTTTTACTTTTGAAAGGGGAGGGCGGAAAGTGAGCCCTCTTATCTCTACCAACTGAAGGGGTCCCAAGGCCGAGCGAATCAGCCTTTGCCTTATCATCATCCGAGATGGGGAAGATTTTGGCAGTCACAGGGAAGTCGACTTGAATCCTAACTCCATCCGGCGACTAACCACACCCGATGTGGTTTAACTTCGCTAACTGATGTTTCCACTTGACTAAACCATAGCCCAGCAAGTGTAGATAGAGTACAGCCTCCCCAGATGTCGATATTTTTCTAACAAACTTACTAATTTGTCGGTAAACAAGGTCTGCTGACCAAAAAGTCGCGTGCCCTTACTTATTCTGAATAGCCTAGCCTAGCATAGCGTAGTATGGTCTAGCATAGCCTAAACGTACCTAGTATAGCATAGCATATCATAGCCAAGCATAGCATAGTAAAATCTACCCTGTTTTAGTCTAGTATAGCCAAGCCTATCCAAACATAAGATAACTTAGCCTAAAATAGAATAGCCTAGCTGTGCCGGGCCTAACCTAGCCTAGCTTAGTATAATATACCTAAACTAGTATAACCTAGCATTGTATAGCTTACTTTATCCTGCCTTAGCCTAGTATAGCCTAGCCAATCGTATCCTACTATAGCCTAGCCTAGCTTAGTAGACCCTAGTCTAACCTAACATATTATAATATAGCCTAGCCTAGCTTAGTAGACCATAGTGTAACCTAGTATATTATAGTTATAGCCTAGCTTAGCCTAGTATAGCCTTGCAATAGCGTAGCATTGCCTAGTGTAGCCTAGCTTAGTATAGCCTAGCCTAACTATGTATGGTTTAGCATTGCATGCCAGAGCCTAGTCTAGTATAGCCAAGCTAGAATAGGCTACTATAGCCTAGCCAATATATCCTTGCATACGATAGCCTAGCCTAGCATAGTATACTATAGGCTAGCTTGGTATAGCCTATCCTAGGATAACCACAACTAACATAATATACCCAAGCGTATGATATTATAGAATAACCTAGTATATCCTAGACTAGTATAGCATACCATGCCTTAAACTAGAATAATCCTGCATAGCCTAGCCTATTATAGCTTTGGTTAGCTAGCCTATCGTAACCTAACTTAATATTACTTAGCATAGCAGAGAATAGCCCTCCCTAGCCTATTATATTTTAGCCTACCCTAGGATAGCTTAGTATAGCCCTGTCTAGCCTATTATAGCTTAGCATACTTAGTCTAGCCTAGCATAGTATAACCTATCCTAGCATTACTTATCCTAGACAGTTAGAGCCTATACTATTATATTATACCAGAGTCAAGCATAGCTTAGTATTGTCTAGCCAAGATCATATATGCTATCCTATCATAGCATTTTATAGCCTAAATTAGCATAGTATATCTTTCCCTTGTACATTATATCTTAGCATAGCTTATCATAGTATAGCCTAGCCTATAATAGCCTATTCCAGGCTTGTCTAGCAGAGTATAACATATTATAGCTTAGTCTAGTCTAGTCTAGTCTAGTCTAGTCTAGCTAGCAGAGTATCGGCCGAATAGTTATGATGTTATTACCAAAAACAAAATAATTTCAAGGTTAACCTTTGGAAGACTTTGGCAATTATATTATTCGAAAGAGAATGTAAACAACATAAGGATTTCAAATTTCACTAGAATCGGCCGAATATTTATGATGTTATTGCCAAAACAAAATACTTCCCTAGCTAACCTGGGAAGGACTTTGACAATTATATCATTCGAAAGAGAATGTAAAACAAAATGAACTTTTAAAACTTCGTTAGAATCGTCCGAATGGTTATGATGTTATCACAAAAACAACAAAAAAACGGAGACCCACCGACCGACATAGTGAGATGTAAAGTTGTTTGCGCCTAGACTCGCACGCGACTAAAAAAGGTGATATGAGAGATGTTCACCTGACCCACCTTCCTCCGGCGAGATCTTTAACAAGATATTGGAATCCACACTCGACCAAGTAAATCATCCCAACAGCTCGTGTATCTACTCCATCTTTTCCAATGCCTAAAGAAGATCGATACTTGCACAAGTCTATCACTCTATGCCTCAGAAACTTCTACCTTTCCTGAAGATAATTACACCGAAGAAATTACCGAAGGAATAATTTTGAGACTAATATATATTTTTATTCTTTCATTCCATTTTAAAATTTATTTAATAAGAATAATTATTTTAATATTTAAATTATTGCAGTTTTATTAAAAAAGTCAGCATTTTCCTGAATCCATAATTGTGCTCTGGTCCTGTTCTAAAAAGAGTTCTCTCTAAAGAAATGCGTGTAGCAACCATTGTTACACTGAACCAAAGTGGCCTGAAATACAAGGAGATAGTTTCTAAGGGTAGAAGAAGCTCCATTTTTAGGATGATTAATGACTTTAAAAAAGAATGGTTACACTCCTGCGAAGAAATCTTCTGGACGTCCAAACGCTTCAAATGAACGACAGGATCGCCTACTGGTAAGGTCCAAGCTCAAGGATCGTGTTGCCTCCAGTGCCAAGTTGCTCACGATTGGAAAGAGCAGTTGTGACCGCTTCCAGCGCACGCAGAGAGGCGGACACTTTACGACCAATGTCTCAAATCGAGAAGGCTGCGGAGAAGCTTCATCTCACCGATAAGAACCCCACAGATAGGCTCCATTTTTGTAGGAAATATAAAAGAATGGACTGTTGAAAATGGGGTAAAGTATTATTCCCTGATGAAACTTCCTTCCACTTATTTGGAGCTTCTGGATGATCCTTCATGAGGAGGAGAAAAGGGGAGCGCTTTCTCGAGTTCTGTATGTTAATCCACGATGAAACATCCGGAGACTCTCCATTTCTGGACTGGCTCTCATCTAAGGAAACTGGAGTACTAACAATCTTACCCAAGAATACTGCCATGGACTCAAAATGGTCCTAAAATCTGCTTCATCAGTACATTTTCCCAACAGTTCAGGACCAATTTGGGGATGGTAACTGTATTTTTTAGCATGATAGCGCACCTTATTACAAAGAAAAAGCAATAATAGAGTTCTTAGCTGAAAATAGCCTGGAACATTTGTCTATTTGGCAAGGGAATTATCTCGATTTGAACCCAATAGAGATATTGTGCTATCCACATTGTTCGTGCATTTATTGATGTGGATGGTTATTGAACAAAATCAGAAGAATATCAGTCATATTTTATCACAAATTTGGTCTCGAGCCTGCCATAACGAATTTAAGCAGTCCTTAAATTATAAATATGAATGTGCGCATCAATTTACTGTATATTAATAAAATGTGTTTGAGTTCTAAATTTGTATATATTTAACCTTTAAATTATGATATTGTCCAAGTATGGCCAAGTGTACGGAAATATACGCACTTGGGCTCTAAGGTAGGCTAAGCAAAGCAACATATGTTATTATTCTAAGAGTGCGAATTGAATAGATAGCTGCAGCTGCGTGACCAAGGAATATTCCAAGCACAATGACAAAAATAGATTTTTAATATACACTAGATAAAAGGTACACAATAAATATGGATATATAGGTACATGAATAAGACGGAATTAGGTTCCGAATACTAATTGGATAATCATGGTTTTTAAATGGTTATGATGGGAGATTTAGTGTAGTGGGCAATTTAGTTCCTTTGAACCTCGAGAGCAAAGTGGGGTGAACTTGGGAGGGGGAGGGGGGGGGGGGCTGGCTTTTGGTGACCTTGATTACTAACGAGTGTAGCCGGGACCCCGAAGAGGGTGATGCTACTTTATCCAAACTCAGAGTTAGTGAGATGTGAGCCTCTTGGCTTTAAGAGGTCACCGATCGAACTTCGGATGGGAGGGGGGGGGGAGATGACTTCTCCACACTCAGATTGAGCGAGCTATTGGGCCTCTTGTCTTCAAGAGGTCACCAGATGAGCTTCGGAGGACGGCTTCTCCAATCCTTGATCCGAAGGTGGTTGAGAAAGGCTGACGTTGCCTCAAGAGGCTCTTCTCCCGGACCCGAAGATACAAGGGTGATGTCTAGCTCTTCCATGGCCTGCGACCGTCACTAAACACTTCTAGGGAGAGAGCGGCGTTGAATCGAATCTCCGTTCGGGAAAGCGTCGTCTAACCGAATCTGTGGGAGGGTGCATATATACCCGAATTTCTCCAAAGCAGGGAAAGAGAGAGGGGCCTTCTCGACCCTTCATTATCGGTCGGGACCACCGAGCGTGTCCTTACGGGAATGTGTAAGAGGCCGGAATCAGCGGGTCTAACAGAACGACCAGCGGCTGGAGCCATAAAAGTTGTTCGACGGCGGAGGGGAAGGGGATAGCCTTCAATTTCAGCCTCATGCCTCGGTGTGAATTTCTCAGTGACCTGGAGATAAGTCCAAAAAAGATAAAGTCGGAGGGGAGGGGGGTGGGAGAGTAACGGCTCGCTTTCTCTCCCGAAGTAATATCTTAGGAGGTGGGAAAATACTACTATTTTAGTGGATCCCTCAACAGATATAAAGAATAAAACAAAATGCAACGTTTGATTAGTTCTATTAACTCTCTTACATAAAATTATACAGTGTCTCAAAACTTTGGGCCATGACTGTAGTCCACAATGTTACAATTAATTTTAAGCAAAAATGAAAAGAAAATGCTATCTTTATGTATTTGATCGACGTCTTCATTTATGTTTTGCCTATGTAAAATTAAAAACAAGCCTAAAGGAAGAATCCACACTATAGATAATCAAGTAATTAGTGAAATTAACCACCATTTTTGTGGTCCCTCAATTGTATCAATAGAAGTTACTTAAGTTAAAACCTCGAAATAATGACATGCAGCAGAAACTTTAGAAAATACTGGGACACTCCACAGGCAGAGCTTATCAAATTCATCTAAGATAATCAATTGGGCCGGTGATTCAAAAGAGGACTATTTCTTAGAGGCTGCCAGCGGGTCATACTCTAATAGAAGCTTTCTTTTTGGAAGCATAACTTAGTATCAGTAAATTCTTTTTGGGTCCTGTCGTATATTATGCTGATAAAAGTTTTAATTCCGCGCCATCACTTTTTCCTAAGTATATGATATAGTAGCCCAAAAGCTTGATGGGATTTTATCCATTTATTTATGGTCTACGACTGGGTACGCAAAGGACAATCTATATTTACTATTTAAACTCGTTTAAGCACTATTTCCACGTTCTATTTACTTATGAGTCATTAATCTACATATTTCTTTTCGCCCATCCAACTTCAAGAATGATTTAATTGATTTGAGGAGAATTATATAAGCAGGCAAAATAGACATGAGAGAGATTCTGCATGTTTACAAATGGATATTCAGGCCTTGAATGCGCGCAAGAATCTAAGAGTCAAATCTGTGAAATTATACATGTTTCACCCACTAATTTGACACTTCATTGAGCACGTGCAAAATGGAGGCAATGCATGCTGCTGAATGTAAGGGTGAAATGAGCCGAAGATACTACAGGTAGCGATATTTTTTGCGTGAGCGTGAAAGCTATATATTAAGTCTGAAAACCTTAGATTGTCATGTAAGATGCAGTATAGTTTGCAACTCTGCAGCGTCCTATCGTCTTTTCCATCACTCACTGTTTGGATGCAATCAAACTTGAATATCGCCTTCTTTTCACACATTTGCCTCAATGTTTTGATTTTGATTCAATTGGTGAGTGGCTCTATTCTAGAGAGTCAATTCGACATATTTCAACGAAGCTGTCATTAAAAAGTTATTATTAGAATTAATTAAATTAAACGCCGAATTTTATTTCAAACTCACAATGCGAGTTGCTCATCATTACACGTAGACAATACTGTAGGATGAACTCGCCTTTAGAAATTTGTTTGAAAGGAGTAAAAGTTTTTTCAATAGAAATCCGCTTTTAATTATTATAAAAAAAATACTTTTGTTCCTAGTCCCTGAACTAAATCAAATTAATTTCCACAGCGATATAAACGGCATAAAATATGCTTAGCGTTAATCTAATTTACGTCGCCATAGAAACCTTAAAAATTACAAGAATATCTGTCCTTATATAACAAGTAGACTTTGTTTACAATCATATATTTATCTAGGATCCATGCATAATAAGTAGGACTAGCTATAAATAGCCTATCGATTCTCCTTTTATCCTCTATTTCTGCTCTATTCCACCTCATCTTTTCCACTTTTTTTTGATCAGTGGTGAGAGTTGCTGTTGCCACTACCGGCTCTAAAGAGTATGGTAATAGGACACATTTTCTTCTGCTTTGATTCACTTATAAAACCAACGGCGCATTTACTGCTCAGAGTGAATTTAGAGGACATTGAATAGATAATCTCTACTTTGGAAGGCTGAAGGGCAACATATCTATTTTGTGCTTTATTACAGAAAATAATTAATTTAAATATGTATACTAATTAAATATGCAAAATGTCATGGTAATATAAAATATGGAATTATTCACTTCAATGCGAATTACTAGTGTGAATTAAATCGCTATTCTTGCATTAAATAGATTCCCTTCAATTTAGGGCATGTGAAAATAAAGTAGTTAAATAGGAAAGGATAATTAGGCTTTTTACTGTATGATAATATTAATTTTAACTCGCGAAGTTAATTAAATGACCTCAGAACTTACAAATTAGAAGGTCATATACATACCTTATCTAGAACAAATTTTTACCACATTATATGTCATCAACATACTGTAGCTAGGAAAAATTATTCCATTAGATTACCTCCCCCTCTTTTCCTGGCAAGGTATGTTGATGACATTGTGTCTAAGGCCTAATAATTTAAATGTTAATATATTTTTAACTAAACTAAGTAACTTAATACCTTCGATCAAATCCACTCTAGATGTTGAAAATGACTACACATTCCCATCTTAGCAACCTGAATCCATAGGGCGCATCAAGGCTTCAAATACGAAATACACAGAAGACCGTCCTCTACAAACTCTCACATACACTTTTATTCAAATCACCAAAATAGTATATAACGTGTTTTTACCTCCATGTTTCTCAGTGTCTTAAGGATAGTTTCCCTTAATAATTCGAATAACAAATAGGTTAGTTTAGGTTAGATTAGACGCATTATTATGCTATACATTATATTTTCCAGACATTTGTAAAGATGCCGCTATAAGATCTATTTATCGTGTGGATGATAATATCAGAGTGTTTCATGCCAAAATATGCTGTCCTACACTATCTATAGATTTTCCTCTATTAAAATATATTAAATATATAAGTAGGTCAATAAAATTTCCATTGTACATAAAGTAATTCATTTAATATATTTTATGAAAGTTTTATGATACAATCGTATATTAAAGATACTAACATAATAAAATTATGATGCGTTCATAATAAGAGAAAGATTTTTTCAGGAACTTTCTTGAAGTTTCTTGAAATCATGTGTACAACCGCCATTGTTGTCGTACTCGCTCTCTGGACATGCTACCACACGTGCAACTGATTTCTGAGCTCCTTCAGAGAATTGTTCACTCGAAGACTACAGAGAGGACTCTTTCTGTCATTTCAAAAGAGGTAGGAAGGTCCAAGAGTGTGATTTTGCGCATTCTGGAGTTATACAATGAAAAAAAAAGTCCGTCGACCCCCGCATAACCGCCATCAGAGAAGAATGAGCTATTAGGTCCTTTTCTATGAAGGATCATTTCGAGACTGCAGCAAGAATTTCTCGAAATAATTAAGGCCAGTAGTGGCAAAAAAGTAAACCACTTCACAGTTTCCCCTCACCTCAATGCATTTTTTTCTCCAGTAACCAAACCACACATTACTAAGAAGAACTAGAAGGCGAGGCTTGAATATGTGGAAGCTCAGGTTGTTTGGAGAGATGAACATTGGAAGCTAATTAATTTCAGCGACTAAACTAAATTTAATTTAGTTGTATCTGATGGGAGATGGTTTGTTAGACCCGCTGCAGGTGATAGACTTAACCCTAAATATGTTAAAACGTCTGTCATCGATAGAGGAGGCAGCGTCATGGTATGGGGGATGTTTTTGTCTGAACGAGTTTGTCCGCTAGTGGGAATAATTGGAACGGTAAAGGTGAATGTGTACCTAAACATCATACAACAACATTTATACCTCTGAGCATCTTTGACTGACTGTTTTATATAGAATAAAAAGAGAGGGATCACTGTGTAGCACAGGCGATCAGGTAGTCGACCCTTGTTGGGTTTAGGTGGTTCATGTTTGGTGCGTGTAAGAAAATTTGTAGGTTATGCATGTAGTGATCTCTTGCGCCAAAGTGTGTCATCTGTGTCTTCTGAGGATTCGTGGAAATCAGCCATTTATCCTCTTATTCTCTCTTTTCGTCTAGTATTATTTGTGCGTAGTGCGCGATCTCGTCTGGTCCACGGCTGCTGACGAGAATGGTCTCGTCATCGGCGTAGGGCATTGTTTATGTGTAACAGAAGTTTTCGGGTGGGTGTAGGGTGTCGTTTGTGTATATGATGTAGAGTCTAGGTACCAGTACGCTTCCTTGGGAAACGCCTGAGCGTGGTGTGAAAGGTTGTTAGAGGGTATTGTTGCATTTTATGTGGCATCTCCGTTCAGTGAGGTAGTGTGAGATGATCTTTCTGGTGCAGAGATGTAACTCCGTATTGTTGGTGAGTTTCCAACGGAGTCCCTCGTGCCACACCTTATCAAAGGCCTTCTCCACGTCCTTGCTGATGCAGGGTATCTTTTGCCGTACCTGGCGTTTTTTTTTATTCTGTCGTGAACGATGGTCACAGCCGCCTGAGTGTCTCGGCCTCTTCTGAACCAATATTGGTGGGGAGAGAACTTGTCCCTTTCTTCCAGGTAGTCCCGTAGGCGGTAGTTGATCATACGTTCCAGTATTTTGCGTAAATGGTCTAATAGAGCAATAGGCCTGTAATTGTTTGTGCGTTTGGGGTCTTTGTTTATTTTGTGTAGCAGTATGTTGTGAGAGACTTGAATATTTTAGGGAAGTGGCCTGAGGCTAGTGAGGTGTTAAATAGGTGTGTAAGTGTAGGGTATATGTTTGCGTGGAGGTTGTGTATTAGTGTGGCTGGTAGCCCGGATGGGCCGAGTGCACGTTTTGGTGTTGTATAAATGCAGTGTTTGGGTGGATCGGTGCCTAACATCCTTTTTACGCACCACCAGAAGAAGGAGGGGTCAGTGCAACAAGTGTTGTCGGCGATGCGGACGACTTTTTTCCACTGTCAGTTCCTATCTAGTTGCACGCACTGTAGGATGCGGCCACGTAGGTGAGTGATGTTTTGTTATCGTGGGCCTCTGGTGTAGTGATTATTGCACTGTGTGATGAGTTTCTGAGTGTGTATGGAATATCTGAAGTGTTTTATACATGTGTAGGTTTTGCGTGGTGTGTGTACGTCTAACAGATCAGGATTGGTGTGGTCCAGGTCGAGGTTTTGTGGCGCGTTTTCTGTTGTGTCTCTTGGCTCTTCCCAGTTTGTGTTTTTGAAATCAAGGAGAGGTGGTGTGGGTATTGGTATGGGAGATGTGGACATGATGCGGCATATCGGTATGTAGTCAGAGAGTACGTGAGTACCCGGTGAGATCTGAGTGTAGAAGCGTGTAGCGTGGTCGTTGGGTAAGACCACGTCCAGAGACGTGGTTCCTCCGCGAGTACCGAAAAATGTGGGGAACACCAACCCGATGTGCTCGCAGCGATAACGCGGCAGGGTACCGGTCAGGTACCTCCCTGCATCATTTGTGGTGTAAGAAAGGAGTGTTGGGTGGAAAGCGTTGAGGTTCCCCGCAAAGAAGATAGGTAAGTTGTGGTTTGATAGAGCACGGAGTGGGACTTCCATGTTCAATTGTAGGCGTGGTGGTCTGTAATGCATGGCCACTAAGATGAGGCGAAGCTTGTCTGTACCTCACAGACTAGAAAAGAGTCATTGCGTGTTTGAATCAGGGAGTGGTGTATACAGTGATTTATTAGGATCGCTGATCCTAGGTGCAGTGCTTGTGGAGTTTGATATGTGTGGTAGCCTGCAATGCGGAGTCTGTTGTTTGGAGGGTGTAGACTGGTCGAGTTCAAGGGTATTATGGCAGGTCTTTGTATGTTTAGGACCCAGTTGGCAAAAGTATGGCGAATACCGTGCCAACTGCGTACATTTAATTATATTATGTTGAGGTGACCTATTGACGTGAGCTGAGTGCGCATGGGGCTGATTTAGCCGGGACCGTTCCCCTCTCCTTGGTGATTTCCCAGTAGGCGTGAGGAGCGAGCGCCTTTACGCGTGTTGGCTGTGGTTTGGACAGGTTGCCAGTGGTGTTATTGGGTGGACAAGCCGTGGTGGAGGGAGGAGTGTGTTCTGTGGAAGGAGGTTTAGAGATAATGGGAGAGTGGGTGGTGGTCGTGGAAGGAGGGTTGGAGAGAGTAGAGTCTAGGAGGGGAGAGTTAGGAGCAGAGGAGGAGGGAGTATAGCTAGTAGATGGGGAACTAGAGATAGTAGCGGAGGTGCAGATTATGAGAGGGGGGCTGTCGGGAGAGAGAGAAGGTTGGGATAGCGAAGAAGGAAAGGTGGAATGAAGGGCAGGGAGGGGGTTGGTCGGCTTACGCGTGGTTGTGTGTGGCGGGGTGGTTTAATGGTGGAGTTTTTTGTTTAATGCGGAGTGTTGTGGATGGTGTGGTGGGCTTGGGGGAGGTAGAGGAGATGGCGGTTTTGTTTGGAGGCTGTGAAAGGGGGGTTGGTGGCAATAGGGGGGGGGGAGTTGACGTTACTGAAGGAGTATTGCTGGTGGTAGGAGGGAGTTTAGATATAGAGGAGGAAGGAGTGGTAGCCCTGGAGGGAGCAGAGGAGGCAGTAGGAATAGGGGTGGGAGCAGTGGGCAGAGGGACAGGTAAGAGGGGGACAGTGGCGAGAGGGGCAGGGACAGAATGGCAGGAGGAGGCAGGGGCGAGATAAAGGTGGGGGACTGGGTTTAAGGGGACGGTGAGCTCATGGGGGTAATGTGTTTGTGCCCACCAGGGTGCGGACGAGTGCAGGTCTCCTGTGTTTATGCTCGTCGATTAGAGCGAACACATTCTCGGGGAAGGTGATCTGTTCTAGTCCGTGCGAGGCAAACAGTGTATTTAGTATGTTTGCGTATAGTCGGGAGTCACCCCTCGCCATGTCGTTTGCCAGCGTTGAAAACAAGGCCGCCAAGTGTAGCTTTGCGTGTGTGGTATTGTTGGGTGTGTAGAGTTGGGTAGGGGTGGGTGTCGGAAGTAGTGGGGGTCTCTTGATGTAGGGTGTTTAAGTGGGAGTGGGTGTCGGAACATGTGGGTGAGTCTGGGTTGCTGCTGGGGTAGAGTGTTTTTAGGGTAGAACAGGGGAAGGTGTGGATAGCATTACGCCGGCAGCAGCAGCGAATGTTCTTGTGAGGGAAGGAGGAGCGGGGTCGGAGTGTGTGGTTGTGCTGGTAGGTTGTGGACGCCCTATTGCCACTACAGCGTCAGAGCGGGCCTTACTTAGGTAAGGGTATTTAGGGTTGACGGCGACATGGTTTATGCAGAAGGGTGAGGTGGCTGTGCTAGTGGTGTAGTGGTGGCCCACTAGAGTACACCTTGAGCAGACCAGGTCTGCTTGGCAGTTACGTGTTTCGTCTCCGGTTTCTAACACCGGTGGCACTGTGTGGGTTTTATATTAAGCTGTGGCTTGATGTTATGGGGATGTGTTAGTGTGCCGCAGACCTTGATGCCTTGGTCTAGCAGCAGTGTTTTATTTTGTTCATCGGACAGTTTAATTACTGCCCATTGTTTATTACGGTTGTATTAGAAGTCTCTGATGACCTCCTCCCAATACTTCTGTCTGAGGTGTGTGCGAAGGTCATCTGTGGAGAAAGCCACACCAAATACTCGTATTTGGTGTTTCTTGTGTACACCCTCACCTAGATTTGTGTGAAGGTCTTGTGCGGCGAGTGTGTCTGACACAAGTTCGTGAAACTTGACTGCGTCCTCCTGGGAGCGGAAGACGAGTTTGTGGCATGTGTGGGTCTTTATTATGTTTGTGATGGGAGTGTGATATGTAGCAACTAGGTAGAGAAGTGTGTGTTCATTGTTGGTAGTGGGTGTTCTTTTTTCTGTTCTGTGTAGGAGTATGAGTGTGGATGGGTTGTTGTTTGATATTATGGATCAGTTTTTGAAGCTTACTTTCCTTTTTTCTTTTTTAGATGAGGTCCCCTGCCCCGCTGATATGACCCTGTGAAAATGACTCAGATGTGGTGATGATTAGTGAGTGAGAATGGATCTGGTTGGGCTCCTCAGAGGGTGTGAAAACATGGCGGACTTAATGATGACTGAAGCCCGAAACAACTGACTCCAGTTGTGGTGCCAGCCCCTCTATTGGGTTTTGGTATTTCTCAATTACGCCAGACATCTCACAGAGACAGTGAGATCTCCTCTGTGGTATTGGATGGTGCCGCAGGGTAGGGTATTAATCTTCCCCGCGTAGGTAACTGAATCTCAATCCAGGTTTGCTTCTTCCGTTGGGTTCCGCAGCGGGCTAAGCCTCAGACCTCCTTTTCCCAAAGTAGGCAATTATACCTTTTCTAAGTAGAACGGCATAGTTGCAACGGAGCTCTATGTGTAGAGTCATATTCATAGATCCAAGTCACTGTGGGGCAGGGATGGGGAGGGTTTAGGACGTCATATAACTATGACGAGTCAGGGAAATAAAGTAATTTTTATTCAGGGGGGTGGAGTAGCGAAGAGGGTGGCTTTTCTAACTCTCGTATATACCTCTCGAGATTATACCGTTTATGGTATAACTTGCCGAAATAACTGTTCTCAGTGATAAGCGTCGATGGAAATTTTAGCTGCACCTTGCCTCCTGTATCTAAAAGATAGCAGAGAAACGCAAAGAGATAGTTGGAAACGCAGGTGTCTGTCTAGCATCTGAAATGAAATTAAATGAGAAGAGAGGTGGGGGACAAAGAACAGCTCTTCATAACCTCCCCCGTCCCTCTTGGCCCTCATAGAGCGGCCAAGGAGGGAGGGGGGCAAGCTCAGTACTAATTTATAGACCCCATAGTCACACTGTCTAGAGCCAAAGTAGGCTCCAAGCACTGTGAGTACGGTGGATAAGAGTCAGAGGGAAAGAAAGAAGAAAGTTTTAGGATAAGACAGCGAAAAAATAGTATCAGACAAAAGTGTTTTCTTGAGTAAGGCGTTTTTAGGTCCTTCTAAAACTCTTCCTTCTTTACCTGAGATAGCCTTTACCAGTTTGCAGCGAGAGAGCAAACATACAGATTGAGTAAATCGTCCAGCATCTGAATTTGAATTGTTGTAAGAGTAGGTGTGGGTAGGGAATACGGATAGGGTGTGGGGACAGATAGCGAAAAATAGACAAGTGGTGAAAAGAGAAAGAAGTATGGTAGGGCGCAAAGAGATGCTAGTGCCTGGTGATCAAGCCTATCGCTTTTAAGTATTTTGGTTATTGTGGTTCCTTTGTTGTCTTTGAGTTAGTTATATATATATATATATATATATATATATATATATATATATATATATATATATATATATATATATATATATATATAGTATGGAGTTCAAGCCATTTCTATTCAAAAAACAATTAATATCCTTGGGTATGATATGCACATTTGCTGTTGTGATAATAATTACTTTAGTATTGCGCTTAGTGTCTTTGTTTTTTTCGTATATCTTGTAGTAAGTGCAATTGGTGTTTTTTGTTTTTTCGTGGACTGATTTTTCGGTAAATTTGGGTCTTCATCAGTGAATTTGTAGAAATCAGTGAGGTTTCACAATTAGATAATCTTTTTCTTGGTCGGGTTTTTTATTTGGTTTAGGGTAAAAACATTATATTCTCATGTGTAGAACGGCACTTCTGCTGCGCCAGCTAAAAGCCCGGCAGAGCTCGAAAATCTGGCGTGACTTATTCCTCTTCTTTTATGGTCAATCATTTGGACGATATCATCTTCCAATTCACGATTAACCAGTTCCTGAATATTCTTTGTGCGTTCTTCTATGACAATGTTATTGGGACTTAACCTCGCCTCCAGGTGCAGCTATTCCTGGCGTCTTCTCTCATTTCTGTATCTATCTGTAATTAGGTACATACATTTATTCTGCACCACTCGTAATTTCCTGTTTTGTGTCTTCGAGACACACGAGAGGTCGGAAGCGGGGTATAGCAGCGTCGATTTTACAGGTGCATTGTAGATCTTTTTCTTATTGCTTTGATGAAGATTTCTGAACCTGTATAGATGTTTGACTGCACCAGTGGCCTTGGTGATTCTTTCTTGGACGTGCATTTTGTACCCGGATGAAGTAATCTTCATTCCGAGTATATTGCACTTCGTGGTGTAGAGATAACATCTATCCCCCACCCTGATGTCGTAAAGTAGTCTCCTGCCTATGGGGGCTACTTTGAACTATTTCTGGTTGGTGCCGATCTTCCACTGGGCCTCGTAGGTGTTAAGATTTTCAATTTCTGCTGCCCTCATACGAGCTTGCTAACGCGCATTCCTCCATGGACAATTGAATTTTGAGGAAAGTGTGGCTTACAGGGGCTGGGACATGCGCAATGTAAATCAAGTAGAGAGTGATGGACAGACAACCTCCTTGCGGGAGGCCCGCAGTGATCAGAAGCTTAGGTCCGTCCTTGCACCCTAAACTGATGTACGCTGCTCTCTCCATGACATAGTCACAGAGAGTCCTTTCTAAGTTTTCCCTTAGGCCCAGTCGTAAGATCTTGTACTGCATTTCCCGTTGCCACACCTTATTAAACGCCTTTGATACATCCCGACAAACAATGTCCACGTAACTTCGTTTCCCGTTTTGCTTGGGCTAGCTTTTCCGTGGTGACATTAATCTTCGTCTCCGTACATCGCTTGCTCCTTAACCCGAATTGATGCGGGTTGAAGAGGGAGTTCTCCTCCAGGTGAGACACCAGTCTTCTGTTGAGGATCTTCTCGAAGAGCTTCCCGCCAAATTCTAGAAGTGTAATTGCCCGGTAGCTCTCCTTCAACGTTGGGTCTTTTCCGTGCTTAGGCAATAAAATCATCTTAGCCGTTTTATAAGCATTTAGAAAGTATCCCGTGTTGAAACAAGCGTTATATATCTTTCTCATCCCTTCGATATCATTGGCTGGTGACTTTTCAAAGTTTAGCTTTGTAAGCCCCGATTGTCCTGGGGCTTTTTGTTGGAAGGAGCGGAGCGCGCCGAATAGTTCTTCTTCGGTAATCTCGGCGTCTCCTTCGCGCTGTCTATCCACCTGGTAGTGAGTCTGCGCCTTGTGTATTAACTCGTTAAGCATCTCTGAACCAGCCAGCAGTATCTATACAGGACAAGGTGCCATACCATACTGCAAAGCGAGTAAAATACTATTTAGAACAAGAAGATATCGAAGTAATAAAGTAGCCTACTCATAGCCCGTAAGTGAACCATATTGAGAATGTCTGGAAGATAATTGGGGACAAAGTTCGAGACCAGCAACCTTCAACTTTGGCTCATTTATGGACAAAAATTAAGCAAGAATGGAATAAAATTACATCATAAATTTGCATTAAACTGGTGAGGTCTTGTGCTCGTCGTTGCACATCATATCAAGTGTTTCAAGTTTCATGTTTGCCAAATCTACCTTTATTTCTAGTCTATTTGGTTGCTAAGCAATTCTCTGAATGGTCGTTCTCATATTTTTACCCCTGTAAATATCTTATTTTGTGAATTTATTTAATATAATTTCTTGAATATAATATTATATTACATGAAATCTCTATAAAATATATTAAATGAATTCCCTTATGTACTATGCAAATTTCATTTACATCCTCAACATATTTTTGAAAATATGTCAATAAGGAAAAATCGTTCTCTTATTTGGTTCGGTATTGTAACCAAATAACACTTTTCACTAGAATGCTTCGTCTACCCCAACCGCTTAAGTTTTGCGAATCAGGAGGGAAAACAGAGGAAGGGGGATGGCTGTTTGTGAGGGTGTTAGGACAAGTTATGACAAATCAGGACCTGCAGTCACACGCTCCCGCCTCGTCTATTTAAGAAACAGTAGCTAATCGCAGATCGTCCGTCACAAATTTTTCAACAATGGAAAAGGTTAAGCACCGCGCAGTGATCAAATTTTTGACCAAGGAAGGCAAAAATGCAAAAGAGATCCATGAACGCATAGTTGCAGTGTACACCGACACCGCCCCTTCCTCCGCAACCATTGCTCGATGGAATAGGGAGTTCCGCCATGGTTGTGAGTCTCTTGAAGATGACCCCCGTCCAGGATGTCTGTTAGACGTGACCGACGAGGACTATGTGGCTCGTGTGGAGAGGATAATCCCCGAAAATCGACGGGTGAAGTTCGAAGAAATCGAGCGAGAACTTGAAATATCACATGGAAGTGTTATCAATATCATCCACGACAATTTGGCCATGACCAAGGTCTCTGCCTGTTGGGTCCCTAGAAACCTCATGCCCCATAATCGATTTCAACGTCGTCAAAGTTCGGAGGAGCTGCTGCTCCTGTACAACTAAGAGCCGGCGGGATTCGAGTCACGCATAGTGACAGGTGATGAAACGTGGATCCATCACTGGGATCCCGAGACCAAGCTCGAAAGCATGGCCTGGAAACACAGGGGCTCTCCGACCCCCATCTAGTTCCGAACCCAACCCTGAGCCGGGAAGATCATGGCCACCACCTTCTGGGATTCTGAGAGAGTGTTGATGGTGGACTATGCGCCCCATGGAAGGACCATCAGAGGCCAATATTACGCCGAGGAACTAGCTGGGTTGAAGAAGTGCATCCGTCAGAAGCGGCGCGGCAAGTTGACACGAGGTGTCCTGCTCCTCCACGACAATACCCCTGTCCACAAGGCCAGAATTGCACAAGCTGCCCTGCGCGAGTGCGGATTCGAGGAGCTAAACCCCATCCCCCCTACAGTCCAGATCTTGCCTCGAGCGACTACTTTTTATTTCGCCAGCTCAAGGCTGCACTGCGTAGACGCTGGTTTGGGGGCGATGAAGATGTCCAGCTCGCCGTCCAAGAGTGGATTGAACAGCAGTCGGGAGATTTCTGATTGTCGGGAGATTTCTGGTTGTCGGGAATTCGAAGCCTCAGGGACAAGTGGCGCAAGTGCATTGAAGTCGAGGGTAGTTATATTGAAAAATAATAAAACACTTTTGCTCATATCTCGTTTCATTATATCCGAATTGCCAAACTTATTGACCACTCCTCGTAAATATCATATTTAAATATGAATCAAAGCTACATTACATCCTTGTCAAGAACTTCCACCTGGCACCGAGGTACTGTTTATTCTATGGGGGGGGGGCTCTTCTTATTATAAACTAGAACTGAAGACGCCCCTTCAAACATTGTCTCCATTTATCTGACTCATAGTATTCTTGTTGCCTGAGATTCCTTCTTCTTCAAGTTGGCTGGGTTAATTCTTGATCTTGGTAATTCTTTCTTTATGTATCTTCATAATAACTTGCATTTATCTTGGTGTGATGATTTTTTCTCTTGTTGACGTGATGATTTCTTGATGAGTTGAGATGAGTTAGCCCTTGAAGTCATTTTCCTTGAATGCCGCTTTCTTCTGGAGGCGATCCATTTATCTTGAGTCTTCTTGAGTTGTCCTTAAAGCGTTTTTCGTGGTCTCCGTTTTCTCCGAGAATTTTCTTCGTAAAAATTGTGGACTTGAGGATCGATCGCGGGTCTTTTCAATCCAAAGGCCAGCACTCTACCGTCACGCTACGGCGAAGTCCGTGGTGAGTTGATAATTTAATGGGCTATTAAAATTCTCGCGTTGAAAGGAATTTTCTCTCTGATACATTTTCGCACCCCTACACAGGTCCCTTTCTAGAACGCGGTGCGAATTTGAGGATTGGGTAGAGACTAGTCTTGGATATCTTAATCGAGGATTACTAGTAGCTTTCCCTCCTACGACCTCCGAGTCTGCGGGATGAGTGGAGTTAATTGGGTGGGATTGAGGAGAGCGAACGAAGCCTTGTCTCTTAATCAATGAGTAATAATAGCATCTCCTTCCCGGATCTCCTGAAGTTTCCCAGCAGCACCTTTTCTTAATCTCTAGTAGGAGAGCAGGTACAGTTGTAACGAAGATCAGAAGATTGTTCGGCCTTTGAGGTTCACTATTTATGGGAAGGGAGGGGTCCTATTTATATCAGTTTTATTTATCAATCATTCTTCATTGGCGATTTCTATATTTGAATCTATTTACTTCTTCTTGACTGAAGATGCCCCTTCAAACATTGACTCCATTTATCTGACTCATAGTATTCTTGTAGGCTGGGTTAGTTCTTGATCTTCGATTTTATTTTTCTTGAGGTTATGATTCCTTCTCTTGATGACGTGATGATTTCTTAATGAGTTGAGATGAGTTAACCCTTGAAGTAATTTTCCTTGAGTTCTGTTTTCTTCTGGAGGCGATCCATTTATCTTGAGTCTTCATGAGTTGTCCTTAAAACGTTTTTCGTGGTCTCCGTTTTCTTCGACAATTTTCTTCGTAAAAATTGTGGACTTGAGGATCGATCGCGGGTCTTTTCAATCCAGAGGATAGCACTTTGCCGTCACGCTACGGCGAAGTACGTGGTGAGTTGATAATTTAATGGGCTATTTATATTCTCGAGTTGGAAGGAATTTTCTCTCTGATACATCTTCGCACCCCTGCAATTCTATAGGGTGTAATAATCGTACTAAATGTTATTATGGAGAAACCTAGCAAGAACTCCAAGTACGTTTAAAACAACATCAGGTCGAAGTACGTAACCATAGTGAACAATCTGCTTTATTTTAAAATATGTAGAATTGTAATCACGCATTTAATTGAGATAGCACCAAATCCACCATCAAATGCAATAATTATGTCTGCAGAATTTTTTTAGAAGGTTTATGTATTGCGACATTGCCTAATTTTAATTTGAACCCAATTATTTTTGTTAGATCTCATTATCAGAGCCTACATCCGTTCTCGAATTAAGATTCTCAATTATTTTATCTCCTTTATTTAGGGTTTTGGGGAAGGGGGGGGCATGCTTCTCTTCTATATAAGCTAATGTATTTTGCCTCTTTGTTCATTACTTGAAAAGGCCTTCGTAAATAATGACAAAAGCGCTAGGAATCTCTTTTTATTTTCCTTATTGTTTTTTATATAATTTTTATTTCATATTATTGTTCTATCACGTCACCTTTATTAATTTCTACAGGATATTCTTTTTCTAAAACGGATAATATAGAAAATCACAACATTAATTCGAATGTGCAAGCCAAAGAATTGGTGTTAGTGATAACTCTGTATCAAATGGGTTTAAGTTTGATCCCTTTCACCAATTTTCTTCCTTCTCTTTGATCCCAAAAGGGTGTTAGAGCAATGCTGATTTGCTTTTATTTTTGCCTCACTACAGTACAACTCATTCATCTAATCATTCTTTTCTCATCCCAGAACGCTTTCTAAAATGGTAATTCTTATTCGTTTCTTTTTTCCATCTAATGAATAATTCAATTATTTGGAGCAGGGAGAGAATGAATTCAGTTGAAACTAAATCAAAATCTACTGATTTCTCTTATTTTTACTTTTCACCCTCTGAAATCATTGCGTCTGATCCATTGAGTTAATTATGGAGGACTCGATCACTGCCAATCGGATTCTTCATTTTTAAGCTCTTGATTTTTTATGAATTCTCAAAATGTTTTGGTCGAGTGATCTCTTGCTGGACCACTTTACAACGGATTAAATATTGTGCAGGTCATTTTTTTTTGTCTTTATAAGTACTCTTATGACTTAACGCAGTAATAATACTATTTCCTGTATTTACCTAGCTTCAAGAGACTTGCGCAAACTTTGGTTTCCAGTGCCTCAAGCTGTCTCTTTTTCTAGGTTCTGAGGATTTTTCTCTACTAATTTCACTACTTTGCAAGTCTCTTATCAAAATCTACTCTTTTTTTAGACAAAAATCAAGTATAGTTATAAATTGGTAACAATCATTGAGTGGCAATAGTGTGCCTTACATCTTCACTGAGCTATCATTATTATTCTAATTACCACTTTGGGGGAATTAGTGGGAATTACCTCTAAAGGTACCCCTTCCTCCCCCCAATTTAAAGCCAGCTTAAGCACAAAGCTACCCATCCTTTATTGACCCACATTGTTCTTTCCGGTGCTGAAACCACATTATGGAATCGCATCTGATTCAAAACAACCTCCTGATAGAGGAGCATTTTGAAGTTTTATGGGTTTTATAATTAGTTCACAGTAAATCGCTCCTCACAGTTCTTTACTGATCCAAGGCATTTTTGGACTATTTTTAACCGTTACCTCCTTTACCCGGTAGCGACATGCCAATACCAAATTTCTTTCGTCCAAGAAATCAAAACCCCAAAATATTCATGTAATTTCAGTGCCTCTTATGTTGGTAATTGGATACACACAGCATAAATATTAAGCCCAATATCGAATTAATGACTAATCCGTGATCATAACACGAAATCACTACGAAAATGTGAGTGGTTTGAGGAAGAAATTGTACGAAAAGTTCTAAAATTTGAATTCAAGCTAAAACCGTACCAACCTTGGTGCTTCTATCTACCAATTCTCAACAGATTACACTCGCCAAGACAATTTTTGCTGCCTTATATCTGACACTTGTTACTTACTAATTTTAGGGCATTGAATCTGAAATCTATATTGGATTTTGCCTATCAGCTCAGCTCTAAAACATCCTTCGCATTTTCAATATATCACTAAAAAGGTGGTAAGTAGCTAATTATATACAAGGCAAACGAATTTATTGATTATATAAATTGTAATTGAATGTATTTTCAAATGTAACAGGTTATCAGACATATATAACAACATCAACTAGAATTAGTAAATTACACTAATTTTCAAGGAAGAAATTTTTGGTTGTTAGACTTTCTACAGTAATCTCTACTTCAATAATTTCTTTTAATACTCCCTTAGGAGTCGGCCTTCATATGAGTGTCTCTCTTTCCCTGTTACCGCTGTTCTATTGCTTTTATATCTCGATGAAAACTTTCACTTTGCTCATCACTTACGAGACCAATATTTTCAGGGAATTTATCAAGATGCCTGATTTATAATGAAGTTTTATCCTCATGTTGCAGCCCCGGCGATACAAAAATTGCATACATTGTTTTAAAAAGACCCTTACAATTTTCAGCTAATATAATAAAAGATTTGGTATGCCAATATCATTAGGAAAATAGAATTTGCTCAATAAAATATGATGATTTCCTCTTTCACACATTTATTTCATCATTCTGTTTTAAACGACTAATCATATATGGTGAAAATAGATATATATTTCAGTAATAAACCTGTCTGTAGTTTAAGGGAAAGGAAATAAGTTTAATTTAACCCCTCGGTAAGTTGATTGGCGACAGAACGAAGGGGCTAGTAGAGGTACAAAAAGGAATGTAAGGAAGAGAAAGGGAGAAAACCTGCTTTACTTTCGAGCCATGGAAATTAATTGCTTTCCTGGCCTCCTTGCTCTTAATTGGACCATGGACCTTCGATGCATCTTTACTTCCTCCAACTTTAACACTTCTATTTCGAAGTTCTTATCAGAGGTCTAAGTGGAGATACCCCCCATTGATATTTTGTTTTAATTTTAAAAATAAATATAAACGAAAAAACATCAGAAACAATTAAAAATCTCTTTTCTATTTTTAGATAAATATTTCTTTAACAGCGGCTTTAATTCCGAGGTTGGGCATGATTCTCTCGTCTTGAATTTAAAGCGAAATTGCTGAGGGTCTCTCACACAGTTCGCAAGGAGAGATCTATAAGGTAGATAAGTTGAAGAAAAGAAAACGGTGTGGGAGATATATGACAGCAGGTCCTACTACAGGCAATGGGGAAGAAAAGACAAACAGCGAGCTTCGGAGCCGGTAAGGTACATAAGATAGGGAGAATTGCGCGGCTTTTTTCGTATTCAGTTCCACAATAATCTTCTTAAGTTTACTTGCACTTTGTACCTTTCAAATTAGGATCTCAAGGTCATTGTCCTTCGTTACCACGAGCCTTTGCATCAACAACGATGGCAGAACCTCAATAGGAAGATCACCCTGGTGGGGCAGAAGTCCACAACTCTGCTATAGCATATCCGAGACGCTGCGGGGACTTCCTGGCGGCACAGCTTGGCATAGACTGCCGATCGCCTCTTAGCTCGTGATGCTCAGGAGCTAGTCACCGCTGCCGCCTACAATGGTTCGATCTACCGAGGTTCGCGTAGCTCTCCCACCCCTATCACTAAAAGCAAAGATTAAGAAACTCATCGAGGTGGTCCAAAATCTGGCTAAAGATGTGCGGGGGGAACGTTCCTTCCGAGGTAAGAGACCTGGTTTCCGTTCACTCTCTTTTTTTGCTCTTCCCTGACCTGAGATCTGGAGAGTGAGTCACCTAGCCTGTGCTTGTATCATCAGATATTCAAAGGTGAGGCCAATGGTTGCATGTCACCCTGTAGCTTTCTTGCGGAGGGAAGCCAATGTCTATCATCTCCCGTTTCCTCCAAGTGGGACCCTTTGTCTATCACCACCGATTACTGTCGGAAGACACTCACGAGCATCATGCTGAAGTCGCAAACCCTTTGGCAGTTACCAGTCTCGTCACTGTGCATCAGCGGACACCACACGGAAATTTGCAGACCTTAACTTGACCGGTCATCAGTCGGCAAATCCACAGGAAATGACAACTGGATTTTCACTCAGGTTCGTTTATACCAGCTCGTTCACACCTGGTTAATTTATATCAGATTCTTTCACAATGGGTTCATTTTCACCAGGCTAATTCACATCATGTTTGCTTAAATCCTGCTCGTCCACACCAGGTTTTAATATACTAGGCTCTATCAGAGCAGGTTAGTTTACGCCAGGTTCCTTCACACCAGTTCGTTTATACCAATTCATTCACACCATGTTCGTTTATAGTGTGCTCGTTTATACATTGTTTTATTATACCAGGCTCGTTCACACCAGGTTCATTTATATCACGTTTGTTCATACTAGGTTAGATTATGCGAGGCTCGTCCCAACTATGTTTATTTATATCATACTCCTTCATACTAGGTTTTATTTTACTAAGCTTATTTGCACTAGGTTCTTTTACTGACATGTTGGTTAATTTGCCTAAAATAAATGGATTAAATAAGACGCAATTGAGATCCAGTCTACATAAAAGTATGTAAAAAAATAAATCGTAAAGAAAGTGTTTGTTTTTTATTTCGGAATCTGTGATCCTTTTATGCACTTTCACTTTCTCTAATCCAACACTTTCTTTAAGATTTATTTTTTTACAAAAATCGGTTGAGATTGCGTCGTTGGCTCTCGCTAATTTAAAATTTAATTAAATAAAAATACGTTTTCCTTCTGCTCAACCATCGGCAAAAAAGTCAGCATTTTACTTTCACTCTTTTCACAAGATGCATGTAATGTTCATCATTAAATAAACTTATCGTTCTTGTTTTATGTCATTGAATAACTCAAAAAACATTAGGTACTCATCAACTAAGTCTGTGGAAAATTTTGATGAATTGCTTACAGAATTTGTGTGTTCTTTCAAAATAAAAGAATTATTATGATATTTTTCTCTCTACTACATATTTCCTTCGCTCCAAAGGATTAATTTTTATTTTATAAATTACTCCAAAATATTTCAGTTTTGAAAATTTATTAGAGAAAGTTTTGACATAACTGAAATATAAACAGGACCGTGTAAGTGAAAGTTGTTTTTAAGTAAACAAGTCATCTTATTTTTGACTCGAAGTACAGGGGTGGGTTTGTAGCACAGATCCATCTTCAGCAATACAAACACTGACAACGCTTAATCTAAGATATTTTTTTAGATAGAAAATGAGGAAAAATGACAACTTTAAGCACAAAATGTTCAAATAACACCCACGAGAGTGTGAGAAATACAAAAACACATGGGAAAATTATTTACAAAGAGTGGTTGGATTTTTCTAATTGTCATGTGAATCCTTTCTGAAAGGTGGTAATCGATCTGATAACCTGTTTGAACCAAGAGTTTCATTTGGGAGATAAAAAAATGGAGAGGACTAAATTAAAGAAGCCTTAACTGCCTTTTGCTTGAGCCAGTCATTCGAGTATAAATGAATTATTTTTCCCAATTGATGCTCTGATTAGTGGAACCACTGTTTAAATTATTTAATTCGCTGGCTGTGCGTACAGAATATTTATTTTCAGAAACATTCTGAGATAGGCTACTTCCATTTTTATTTAGCTTCGCAAATTCTCTTTAAAAAGAACTAACCTTCAATAAGCTTCTTTCGGGGACTGCTCTGGTTGTCTTAGCACGTCAAATTACTATTTGCTTTCGTGAAGATCATGTTTGTGCCTTAATTTTTATCGCCTAAGATTTGTACATGTTAGTACCACGCGTTTGGTGAATCTCTTTTGGATAAGCTTTTGGCAGTGTTATAAAGAAATTCATTCACGAATTTTGCTTTTAAAATTAGTGAAATTTCCACTCGCTTTCGTGCGTCCGTAGCGAGGAGTGAACTTGTTCCTTCCCCTCTCCTCCTCCCCACTCTTCATCGCGTCTAATTGGTCGGACAACTACCTGTTGGGCATTTGATAGAGTGCTTTGTGAAATACTGTATATTTTTTGGTTTAGACTGGGACACCTTTCTTCAAAAACCCTATTCTATTACACCTGGCGATAGTTTTCTCCTTTAAACTACATACACGCACACTTACAAACACACACTCACTCCGTTGGGAATTTCCTTTAGAAATTTGTCTCTTCCAGTCTCTTTTGAGAGGATGGAAGGGTGAATGAGGGAGACTCGGAGGATTCCACTGAAGACCCTCTTCGATGGCCCCAAGCTTTATCGAGGGAGGGTCTTCGCTAAAATTTATGGGGAATTGGGAATTGAACTGGTGAGACTTATTGATACACACAAAGGAAAGTGACTGCGAGACACTCACCTCACCCCAAGCAGCAGAATGCCTAAAAACGTTAAATTTTAAACCCCACACAATACCACAAATTAAGACACACCGAAGTGTTACCCTTAGCCGCCTCGATCCATGGGTTGGGAGGCACTTCGTAGAAGAAATCCATGATGATGTGGAAAAAAATACACCTGGGCAAAGGTTTCAGAGGTTATTAAATTCAAGGACTATACACATGTATTTAAAATAGTCTTTTGCAACACGGCAATGGCAGTAAAGGCCACGTAGGGAGGTATGCTTCTCTTTAACGTTCATGTCTGACCTTAGCAGATCAAACGAGAGGTGTTTATCGACCTCCAAATGTGCTTCAAGTTCTACAAGTATGAGTAGCAGACCACGGCAAACTGTCCCAGGGGGAATGTCTTCTGTGTTCCATCTGCTTTTCAGACTCACATTCGTGGAGAAGTTGCAAGAATACCTCCATGAAATGCCTGAACTTCGCAGGAGTGCACAAGACATGGTGAATGGCCTGCTTAGTCAAGAAAGTCTTATTAAGAAAAATCAAATATAACAAACAGGCTGAGGAAGAAAGGGCAAATAATACCTACGCCAAGGTTGCTAAAGCTGCCGTGGCGGAAGATCGGGAAACAATAACATATCTGCATGTCGAGAATGAAAACTCGACCAAAATTTTGTGTTGCATTTATTATGCTCATATTTCAAATCTGAACTCCCTGGGATGTTTTGCAGAAGAGCTTAATAGACTGCTGACTAATAACGGGATGCAGAAAATGTGGTTTCCCAGGAATCCACGGTCGGAGGAAATTTTTATGATTAGTCTCAAACCCCAGAGCGAGGCTAGTTGCCAGAAGCTTCCCATCTCCAGGAACACCGCAGCTCTCTCTAGGGATCCTAGGATCCAGGCTCAGGCAACAAAGTATTTAAACACACGCACTGATAATCAAAACAAACCACAAAATACTTATCAATCAAACTCACTCACACACACACACAGAAGGATAGTTAAATTACGGTGACTGAGACTGCTAGACCTGAGGAGGGGGGGCACACTCACCCCACTCACGGGAAATATCACAGCCTCAAAGACGTCCGAGATCGTCCTCTTCTTGTAAGAGGGAATCCAGGCACGCTTACCATTCAGGGAAAATTAACTTGAAGGTATTCGTTGCTGAAAGGTCCCTTTTTCCTAAGTAGAGGGATGTCTTTGATGTATCGGAAGGAAAAATATCCGGAAGATACAAATGTGAATTCACCTCGGACGACTACAGCGAAAAACAAGTCGAGGAGGCTTTACTCCAAGGCTTAATAAAACTGGCACCCGAAACCTTTACTATTCTACCGGACGATGCATATAGGAAAAAACGTACAGGAAAAACAATCACGCCACCATGCACTCCACAAGGACCTATACTCGTAAGAGAATAAGCCCAAACAAAAACAGGAACACACACAGGAAACTATAGTAAACATGACAATGGAGACATTAAAAATAGTACATATTAATTCAGATGGTTGGACGACCAAAGAAATACTATACGGTAACGTAATACGACAGTGTGACCCAGACGTTATATTTATCTCAGAACATGGGATAAATGACACAAACAGGATAAAACTTTCCCCTACGAAGTTTTAACCATAAATCACAGCGGAGAACGTTTCGACGGATGTGCTATAGCTGTGAAAAGAGGTCTTGACTTCAGATCAATAAGTTGACTCGATGAGTCATACCTCGCTGTGGAGGTCCGTACGGCAGTGCTTCCCCCTGGTTCTTGCAACAGGGTACCAGTCCCCAAGGAGAGAGTACTTGCCCCTTCAAAACTTCCTGCAACTTTGTGGTCACGGCTGAACCGTTCTTATTTTTTGACGGTGACCTCAATGCGAGGAGTGCTGCCTCAGATTACATTTCGAACAACCCAGCAGGTATGAATCTAGAGACAGTTATTGACAGACAAATTATTACTAGAATTGGACCAGATTTTTCGATATGCATTACACATAGATTAGCTAAAAAACCAGACATAGTGCTCACTAGCACTGTGTTTCCCTACAACTACTGTATTGAGCCGGGCCCTCCTATCAACAGCGACCACCAGGCTATCCTTATTAAAATATCAACCTCCCCGATTCAAGGCCCTATCCTATAACGCAAGAGTTCCGCTCGCGCCAACTGGGATACTTTTGAACGACTCCTTGAAAATTACAACCCTGACCCCTTAATTAATGCCAATCTCTAAGAGATTGACAAGGAGTTAAATAAAATTAATGATAATTTATTAAAAGCCGATAAGGAATCCATTCCCCGAGTTAAATATAAAACTATTCTTGCCATTTATTGGACTCCTAGAATGAAATACCTCGCGAGGGAATACAGGAAACGGATCAATGAAGTAAACCTCACTGGCCCCAACATCACTACACACAGACGAACACGACAGATACGCGACGAATTATGACTCTTATTAAGGACCAACAGAATGTCCTTTGGGAGAATTTGATAAGTGCACTGAATATAGAAAACGACTCATGTACATTCTAGCAGACATTGAAGACTAAGAGGCGGAAAAACACAAAAAAAACATAAAACCTACACGTAACAATACAGAAATTATGGACGCGGAAAAAATCGAAGAGAAATTCAGACTCTTCTGGGCATCTATATTTAAGATATCCCCCCGAAGAGAATGATAACTTTGATTTAGACTTCAAAAACTGAATAATAAATTATCTGAACGACCAGATACACAGAATACATCCCCACCATTATGTATAGCAGGAAAGGTATATGGAGCGACTCGGCGGTAGAATTACTGCCAAAGAACTCTCGGAAACCTTAAAATCCATTCGCTAACGAGCACCAGAGCGTACAGGACTGAGACGGGAAAATTTTATTCGAGCCCCGCCTAACAGCCTTCTGGGGCTCATGAATATCATGAATGCGTGCATAAACGTGGATTACTTCCCTGAAAACTTGAAGGTAGCAAAAATTATATTCATTCCCAAAGCCAGTAAGCTACCGGACATTCCAGCTAACTTAAGGCTTATATTTCTTTTAGAATTTGAAGGGAAAGTCTTGGAGAAGATATTGGCCAACAGAGTGAATACGTTCCTCGAAGAAAATAATTTGCACAATAACCAACAACATGGCTTCCGAAGCAAGCAAAGAACAGACACGGCACTAGCCAAGATTACCGACAGGTTGGCAAAAGTAAAAGCAGAAATACGTCATTGATAATGTATGGAGGAGAGGCCTGCAATATAAAATCTTACAACTGGGCCTCAATTCCATACTTGATAGGATTCTATGCGATTGCGTAATGGTAAGGAGAGCGTTTGTGAACATTAAAGGTTTTAATGGCTCTAAGTTTGAGCTCGAGGCAGGGGTACCACAAGGCCTGTGTATAAGTCCCATACTTTACAACATATACACCATCGACCTTCCCCAACCTCTGATTGAAGGCTCGTTATACGTTCAGTTTGCGGACGATATAACAATGATCTGCACGGCGCCTTATCGGAATGTGAATTATATAGCACAGAGTACGACGGTAGAAATCGAAAACATCATTTTTTTTCGAGAGAAGATCGAAGATATCTACTAATGCCCAAAGGTTCCGTGTAATTTTACTATTCCGACGAACCCTCGCAGACATCTGTGTGGGGGGTGCACGCATGCTATACCGCACGGAGGGCACGGTTCTGGCACTCCGGATTACGACTCGTGGATATGGAGGTCACGTAGCTAAAACTACAATGAATGCTCGGAGGTACATGGAGGAATTTTACAGATTCCCAAACCTGAGTACCTCCAACAAACTAAGAACTATAATGCATGCATTGAATCAAAACTCCTGTATCCAACGGTCCCAGTAAACGCGAGTCCCGAGACCCAAGTCCCTAAACTGCAGAGGGTGCAAAATATGCCAGTCTTTATTATAACGAGAACACGAAGGAGAGAGTGGAGAAGGCAGAGTGAACTCCATGATGAACTGGGGCTAACCCTCATAAACGTGGAGCTTCACCAAAGAGCAAGCATGATCTGGGACAACGTACACCGGAGCCTCCCTCCCGACTTTGTACTCGAGCACATGGACTTTGAGGACATAGGACACGCCAAACTTTTTCAAAGCAGCAGACTACTCATTGACAAAGATGTAGACCCAATGTTCACTTATATTTTTACAGTACCCAACTAACACAAAGCCAAACACAATCTCGTTTCACTTAATTAGTCAATAGCAAATTTCCCTGCAATTTTAGCGTGATTAACACGCCAAAAATATCAAAAACAAGAAAAAAAAATAAAACTAAACAAAATAATAAAAAACAATTTAAAATCCGGGCTTAAACAACCCAGATAAAAACAAAAAACAAACAAAATCTCTTCACCAAAAGCAGTAGGGATCGAAAAATCCTCTGCTATAAAGGCTTGAATGCCTTTTTACATATATATACTTATGTATATATGCACAAAAAAACAACAAAAAATATATACCAAAATGCAAAAGAAAGCCAGACATACCCTATCTCCAGGGACCTGTCTTTTATTCTACTTTTCATTTTCGCTTTCCTATCTTTATATGCTCAAGTCCAAGTCCAAGCTTCCTTCACTCATAAAGTAGATGCTCATAGATTTCCAAGTAAAAATTGCGATAAAATTCAAATAAGACAAAATTGACGTAGCCTACCTTAGAAGGCTTCCGATAACAAATATCGTGTACGCAAAAGCAACCAGTCTAAAGCTTTATTGAAAAAAAGAAGAGTTTCACTAAACAAAGCTTCAATAGAAAAGAAGCATAATTTATTTATACCTCGAATGATAGCTGAAACGATAGGTAGTTAAGTTCGCTTTGAGTCCCTCCCAAATTTTAATCTCTTGATTGGCAGCCTCCGGTTGAACTAGGTTATCAGAACAATTATCACCTCGCAGACTGGAATCACCTCATCATTAGGAGGAACCAGCCACTAATTGTAAATAATTCTTCCATATTTCTTTTGGTATTTCTCACTCTCCCGTGGACGTATTATTATTTTTTGTTCATGTTGTCTTTTTATTCCTCATCTTGAATATACAAAATGTCTTAGGTCAAAATTTGTCAGTGTTTTTCCAAGTGAAGGATGGCGCGTGATACTCAGAAACTAGTCTGTACTTGCGATAAAAAATAAGAGTCGTTCTCTAAAAAACATGTTTCATTTGCATTGACTAATTGAACTATCAATGTTTGTACAGTGCAATATAACTATAAAGCCCGCTTTATTAATCAAGATTTAAGACATAATTAATTAAGGCAAACTGAACTGAATTCACGGCTTATTCTAATAAAGGAGAGAGCTTACCTTAGAAGGAAAATATCTATATTAAAAGAATAAAATGTACTATAACTAATTAGTTATTTCTTCTCATTTTTTAATTTAAAAATCATCATAAAGGTAACTATTTGGGAAAATCAGTACATTTATTAAAAGTTTATTTGTGTAAATTACAATTTCGTCATTCTGTTTTTTTAAGTTCGGTAAAGAGTGTTATGAAAATAGTTTACTTCAATATTTATTACTATTATTATATGACTGATCCTAAAACAACCCGACATACTTTCCTAATTCGCAAACAACCTATAAACATGGCTACAAATACATATTTGCCATGTAGTATGCTCTAATTTCATTAATTTCTATAATTCACTCGTGAGAGATTATTTTAACGCATCCTCCAAGTTCTCAATTTTTATCATTCGGATATGTAGTTTTTTCCCGAGCAGCTAATCGCATCCATGATATTTAAGGATATTATGCCTTTATTCCTGTTCTTTTATCTATATATTATTTTCTGATTAGGTTAGAGATTAAAGCGATTAAAAAGTGTTCGGTAGGAGTATGATAAATACATCCACCAATATCTGAGCTACCAAAATAACATGGTATTGATAACCGGAGTTTATAGCCCAAGCACGGAACAGAGGGAACCAAAGAAGTAAACAAATTTTGATATGCTTTTCCTTTCTTGTTAATAATCAAATTTCCAGTAATAACTAGAGATGTTGCCAACTCTCGCTCGCTAAATCAAATTGAGAACTCTGCAATTGCCTATTGTTATATGTGCTACATCATGCTAACAAACAAGCACACAACATCTCAGAATCGGTGCAAAATGTCATAGCGCAAGCTTAGAGGAATTTCGAGAACCTTTTAGCAATGAACATTTGCAGAAGTGCTTCGATACAAGAGAAAATACAAACAAAGAATAAGGCAATGAAGAATAACATAATTTGACTGGATAATAAATGTTCGGCAAATCTATTTTGTGTGATTCCAGCTAAATTTCCTTTCCTTTTATTATCATTCTGAAAAGATCAATCATGTAAAACGATGAAATCCAGTGCTGATCGGAAAGGGTATTGAAAATAGATCGATGTCGAGGTTTAGTGAGTGGGTAATCCCAGTCACACATCCTGGACATATATTTTATTTCCCTCATGAGCAAAAGTCGAAAGACAGTACCGAATTCTCATAAAATCCGTATCGCTGCGCGAAAGACCTTTTGATATGCTGCCAGGCAGAAAAAATCCTTCACACCTTCGAGCTATCTTTGCTCCACGTCGCGGTTTACGACGGTGCGAAAACTCGGCCTTTCGTTGGTTCAGGTATTTTTTAGTGGCAGACATTTTCCTGAGCGGCGGCCGCAAATTTGGTCTTTTCTTTAGGGCGAAAAGGGGCGGAGGAAATTCGAGGCGAATTTGGAATACGGGAGGGACACGTGGCTTGTGTCGGGGTATTTCTGCGTGCAATAATGTTCGTGGTATTTAAACTTCTACAATGGAGGTTACCTTTGTTTATAATTAATCTAATTGAAGTATCTAAGCAACATTGTTAAAACCTTGCATGCCTCGCATGACCATACATTGAGACATTGTAAATCTTTCTGTATTCCTTTGAAAATAATCACAGAAATAGCTGATGTAAAAGTTAATTAGGTCCTATCGAGAGAAAATATCACTTGCCATTTTCGAGGGCGTAAGTCAATTTGTGAGGGAATAGATACCTTCCCCCTCCCTCACAAGTGAGCCTCTAGTCGTTAACCACTGCGTCCTGGCAGTGTAGACGCCGTAGTCCTACCACTTTACCACCTCCCTCTCGCCTCTTGTCTCTAAAAGAAGCTGGACAGCCGGCCCAGACCACATAATGCAATAATCAGCTCAGGTCAGGAACCGAGATCCTAACGTCAGTTAAAACAGCAAGATTTCCCCTAAGAGGTTATATTGAATTTCAACGAATAGGCGAAATTAGAGAAGAGTCGCACTAAAGCCAGAAGGTTCTACAAGGCCAGCTGTACGACGCCCTGAAAAAAACCGTTAGAGGAGGAGACTTCATGCGGCCCGTCCACATCTCCCCCGCCCTCCTACCCTTACCCCAGTGCGGTGGCGATGTATAAAAGCAAATATCTTTGGAAAAACAGGGTAGATAACGTTAGTCATCAAGGCGACGAAGATTCCGGCAAGAGGCCAGCTACCAACAGAAGGGACTAAGAAGAAGCTCATCCTCGAGCCAGTTCCTGGTGGTCACACCGAACTTTAAGTTAACTTGATTTAAAAATCAAGTTCAACTTACTCTCGTCAGAGAAACCGCCCTATCCTGGTGTATCCCAGAGCACCGAGATAGTCCTCACCCCTGAGTAATACCGGAACTAAGAAGAAGGTCATCCGCGAGCCAGTTCCTGGGGGTCATACCAAACTTTAAGTTAACTTAATTTAAGAAGCAAGTTCAACTTACTCTCGTCAGAGAAACCCTCGTATCCGCGTGTATCCAAAAAACACAGAGATATTCCTCTCCCTTGAGGAACACCTTAAGTGAACTCCTTCCAGTACTTCCCTGAGTCAAAAGATTCAAGCATTGACTCATCTCTCGCCAGTGCAAATTATTCACCAGAGTAATCCGAAGAGAAGAAAGAAACATTCGTTTACTGTCCCGTGGTGACATCATTTCCTACCAAAGGCGTGTGGCTTCCCATATGACACACACGCCAAAGTCTTCTGTGGCATATAGCTATTTCTCCCGTACGAACACACCTGGACAAGCGTAACGAGTCATCCGGGCAACAACATTCCTGAGGTGACGTAACCATTGAGTTGAAGGTCAGGCTGAAACCCGATCCTAGTAGGAATCTATATAGGTATTTAAACTCCGGTATCCGTTTCAGTAAAGCCCGTTTGCATTTTTGATATCAAAGTAAGCTGTGGGTCAACCATCACTATAATTTCAAGTATGTCATGTTAAAAAGCTTCACTTAATTTCGTTAAATTCATTTCTGTGTATTTAATGTGTAAAATTAGTTTTTTTTTTTGTTTTAATAAAAGTTTGAGTTATTTTGAACAAATTTATATTCAATTCTCGAAACGCGAAGCAAGGCACCAGGAACCCTCAAAGATTAAAGAAGTAATAATCAGATAAAAGATAATTAATAATAATCAAATATATAGCACTCTTAGAGATAAGACGTAATCCAGGAGTTTTGAAGTACGTAAATAACCCATACGTACGAACTCCAGCCATCACTCGGTCCTTCCTATAGCACGACACAATTAAACCAACTCACCGACAATCTTCAAAAGGGCTTAATATGGTTAATTGCCACTGGAAAATTAGTCAAAATTTCATGAAGGTGCAAAATTATAAGATTTAAGAAAATAATATTTGTTCCTACTATCCTTTAATAAGGTATTTTTACAATATTTAAAGCTATTAATCTGGATCACGCGTATTAACTGCTCTAAAATAAGGTACTTAATTAAATCGATTTTATTGTGTCATGTCATTTTGGGGCTACAATTAACTCATTCTAATTTTCATTGATCTGAAGCACTGATTCCCAAAGTGGACTCCACCTAATGGTAACAAATAGTGGGGCTTTTAGTATAACAAAGTTGGTAAAGGGGAGAACCATGATAGAATCTGAACAAAGTAAGCGTTTCTATACGAAATACGTATGATAAAATCTGTTTGAATTTTTCCAAAAACGAAATTAACATAAAATTATTCTATCTAAAATCACTGTGTATATTATTTTGTGGTTAAAAATTGGTTTTTATTTGGATTGTTTTAATTATTAATTCAACTGCACTATGGCCTAATAGTATGTACTTTACGAGTAGCTGCATATTCATTACCTTTTGAGAATTCAATTCTCCATTTTAGTTCTAGAGTGTGAAAAATATAATTTACAGGATCTCAAAAAAACATTTTTTTTAACGAACATAAAGCCGTTCGATGAGGAAAATATTTTTTTATTCTATAACCCTAATTTTTCACTTATTAATCATACCTTTATACCCATGTTTATTTTTTCGAGTTTTAGTATCAAATTTACCCCGTTTCTCGAGTATTTTAAATTCGCATTTTCCCATTTTTAATTCCTTTGGATGATTTCCAATTTATTTATTATATTTGGATACATATTTTCGTTTTTGGCATGATTTTAGCACCGATTTGAATTCATATGTTCAGTTTTCCGTAAGCGGAATATATTTTTCCATATCTTTTTTCATCCCTTCTTCACTCGGAGACCAATTTTCCTTATCAGTATTGGGTATTTAATGCAATTATTGGCTAAAGTGACCTTGGAGCAAGTTACACTCAAACAAATGGTCGGATTTGCTTTAAATCTAGTTTCTCGGTCTTTAATTAAATTTTGTTTCTATTTCAATCGAAACACAATTTACAATGCCAATATCATGAAGATAGATCCACTCTGTTTTTAAGTTAATTTGAAGTCGTTTGTTTGTAGATCTTCCGATGTAATTTCGCTTGAAATTAGATAAAGAGAATTTGCTCGAAATAAAATAATGTAGAGTAGATTTTTAGTAAATTGGGCAAATATATTCGTGTTAATCAAGGAAAAAGAGCATGATACTAGTTTTTGTAAACAAAGATTATAATCAAAGAGTAAATTTTAAATTTATACCAGTAAGATGTAAGATTGATGATGCGATGAGTTCGTGGAGGAGGGTTAATGTTTGGAATATGTACTAAACAAGCCGACAGAAAATTAAAAATAGCTAATAATGAAAACTGTATTAAAAAAACAATGAAAATCAAAAAAATATATAAACCACCCTTGCAGAGGTTGCGTATCCGACGTGAGAGAAAATTATTTTTATTCGAAGTATTGATTTCGGATCATTATTCAAAACTTGATCCTAAGCCAACATCTCCCGAATTTAATAGAGATCCGTCAATTATTTTTAATCTTTTCGAGTAAAAAACTAACATAACTTTAATTTAAGACAACATACAATATGATAATAGTAATACTACTAATAATATTAATAATAATAAAATTAATAATATTAATAGTAACAATTGTAGGAGAAAAGCATAATGCTCCCAAGTTCTGCCCACCTCCTTTCCGGGCAGGCCACTTATCATCCCTTCCCCTTCCGGCCCAATATCTGGTGGTCTTCAGTGCAAAGAAACCACCGGCCATTTTACCTAACCACCGAGTTCCTTGCCGGACTTTTTATCGATAAATGGGAGCCCATCTTCGCTCTTGATAGTTGCCGAAAGTTTATAAAAGACAAAATGGAGTAGCTTGACATCTAATCTACTTCCGGCGATCTGAGAACCTCTCCCGAGTTTCGAGTATAAAAGACAAATTCTTTTAATCCTCAGTAGTAGAGCTTGCACAGCGTCTGGCGGGGCAGGAATTGCCATATATCGGTGTGGTGGTAATTCGTCGAAGCATCAAGTCTTCAGAGAGGAGATAGGTCTCAGTAGTTAGGGAGGTTCCTTACTCCCTTGGTCTGCAAGTCAATGCGGACCCAAGCTCGTACTCACGTGTAAGAGCCGAAGCTACAAATAGCCTCACTCTGGTTCCCTAAGCAAGAAAACTACATTTTGGCTTTTCTCCGTGACCCTACATGTCGATAGATCACTTCTCCCCCCCCCTCCCCCTCACGGAGGCACCCAAGATTCCTCGGAGTTCACTAATGTTGGGCCCTCTTTAATAAGAAGCTCCCGTCACCACCCTCTTCCAGCAGAATCGTGACGGAATTGTGGGATCAGGTCGGTCCCTGGAGAACCTACCTCATCGTCTCGACCCCTTACCTCACCAACTTCACTCAACAGCGCCAGCCAAACAGCAGGCTTAAAGGTAACCCTCCCCTTTCACATTCCCCGACTTCACTGCGAAGCTTACCAGCATTACAAGTGTATAGATATCTGTATGGTTATTAGTAATTTTCAAGCCAAGTGAGATATCCGAGATTCACTTATTAATTTATATCTCAAAGCACATTATTTGTATATATATATATATATATATATATATATATATATATATATATATATATATATATATATATATACAAGGGGCGGTCAATGAGTTTTGCGAATCGGTAGGGAAAAATAGAGGAAGGTGGATGGCTGTTTGTGAGGGTGTTAGGATAAGTCAGACAAGTCAGGACCTGCAGTCGCACGCTCCTGCTTCGTTGATTTAAAAAGCAGTAGCTGATCGCAGATCGTCAGTCACAAATTTGTCAACAATGGAGAAGGTTGAGCACCGCGCAGTGATTAAATTTTTGACCAAGGAAGGCAAGAATGCAAAAGAGATCCATGAACGCATGGTTGCAGTGTACACCGACACCGCCCCTTCCTATGCAACCATTGCTCGCTGGAATAGGGAGTTCCGCTATGGTCTTGAGTACCTTGAAGATGACGTCCGTCCAGGACGCCCGTCAGACGTGACCAACGAGGACAATATGGCCCGTGTGGAGAGGATGATCCTCGAAAATCGACGGGTGAAAGTCGAAGAAATCGAGCGAGAACTTAGAATATCACATAGAAGTATTATCAACATCATCCACGACAATTTGGCCATGACCAAGGTCTCTGCCCATAGGGTCCCTAGAAACTCACGCCCCATGATCAACTTCAACGTCGTCGAAGTCCACAACGCACGAATTGCAAAAGCTGCCGTGCGCGAGTGCGGATTCGAGGAGCTCAACGATCTCCCCTACAGTCCAGATCTGGCCCCTAGCGACTACATTTTATTCCGCCAGCTCAAGGCTGCACTGCGTGGGCGGCGGTTTGCGGACGATGAAGATGTCCAGCTCGCCGTCCAGGAGTGGATTGAACAGCAGTCGGGAGATTTCTGGTTGTCGGGAATTCGAAGCCTCAGCAACAAGTGGCGCAAGTCCATTGAAGTCGAGGGTAGTTATATTGAAAAATAATAAAACACTTTTTCTCATATCTCATTTCCTTATATCCGAATTGCAAAACTTATTGACCGCCCCTCGTATATATTTTCTTGTTTAGTGTTCATTAAAACTATTTTCATATTGTTGTGTATCTAACTTCTTTGGGTCACTTGCTGGCAAAGTTCATTCAAATCCCTCCGTAGCCAAACTCTAAGCACTTTGAGTCAATAAACCCATTCAGGACACGGGCCGAACTAAGTATAAGGAGTAGTACGACGACTCCCTTGCATTCGGAATAATAGTGTATATATAAGAATTGAGGAAAACTCCAACCACCTCTCGGCCTATTTCTCGACAACAATAATAATAATAATAATAATAATAATAGTGTATAATTGTAGGCCGCTTTATTAGGCCGTGATCGGCTCAGTGTCTTGTCAGCTTTTTTCCATAAAAAACTCCGTCTTCTTAGAGGTAATGGGAGTGATTCAGGACAAATCACTGAGAATCGATAGAATATTTATAAAATGCGTGCAAGCGACAAATATCAATGTAAAATATCTCGTAGGGTTGGATTATTTATGCTTTCTTTTCGGGGTGTGTATTGAAAGGAGACCTACAACTTACACAACACAGTCTTTCACACAAAAACCTGATGGGCCTATACACACAAAAACTCACAACAACATTCAAATGTTCGATATCAAGCCGTCGTGAAGATGGCGAGATTTCACAATAACATTGATGAAATTCTTATCCAAAGAGGTTGCGATGCGAGGTAGCTTTCTTTCAAACATTCAAAACTTGATCCAATATAGGTTATTCATTGTACATTTTTAGCATCGCAGTCCTATTGCATGATAGCACATACAACGGACCTTTGAGTGGGTTACATATTCAGCAATTGGCACAAAATTTAATAGGTAAATTGCATTATCATAGTGCTCCTAACACTTAAAAAATTTGAATGCGTCTTTTAGTAGGATTAATTCGATTAGAGCGAAGTAATTTAACACAAATTACAAAGGTAAACCTATTATAAGGCTGCGTCATTTTCAAGGCCCTTTATTTTACAAGGCTGAGCCTTTAACATGGCCCCTTCATTTAAAAAACTCAGGTTTTTATAAGGTTATGTATTTTACAAGGCTGCGTCTTTATCAAGACCCTTTCCTTTTTAAGGCTGTATCTTTAACAAGGCTCCTTCTTTTACAACACTCTGTCTTTTATAAGGTTGTATTTTACAAGGCTACGTCCATATAAGGTTCCATATTTTCAAGGCTTCGTCTTTTACAAGGCTCCGACTATTACAAAGCTCCGTATTTTATAAGGCTCCGTACTTTACAAAGGCTCCGCATTTTATAAGGTTACGTCGTTTGCCATGTATATATTCTTCCCACCCTTTCCGTCACCTAATGATCCTCCTCCCCTCCCCGTCCTTCACCTAATCTACCCCTCCCACCCTTTCCTCCACCTAATGCTCCCCTCCCACCCTATCATTCTTTTCCTTATCGAGGCTGTTACGATTGCGCAAGGAGATGGCAGGTGAAACTTAGAGGTTTGTGTGCCCTCCCGGTCCCAATACCCAAAGTTCGTACCACAGGTCCCTTTAGGAATATATGCCAAGATATATCTTCCGCATTTTTTAACTTTCTCTTTTATTTCACTCCCTTTTTTGCCAAACCTTCTACGGGATCATCCAGGAGAGGTTGCGTCTAAAATCCGAGAGAATAAAAAGAGCGGTTTTTTTTTTCCCTTTTCGACAAAACAATATTTGTAGTCTTGATTTTTAGGCATCAATTAATAAAAGACAACAGAATAAATGCCCAGCACCTCCTCAGCTTTCTTGTCGTCAATCGAAAGGAGAAGAGCAGAGGGCGATCTCTTCTTAACAGCTAGATTAACATTTAATCTGATTCTGTTCTATGCTACTGTTAGTTTTTCTATAGTACCATTGATTCCTTTCTATTATACGTTTAATTTTGTTATATGCTATTGTTATTCCTTACTAGCCTATTGTTGATTCTTTTCTCATGTAATATTAATTATTTTCTAAGATATATTGATTCTACATATTATATGGTACTATTGATTCCTTTGTGTTATTATCGATTCTTTTCTATGCTACTGTTGATTTTCTTGTATTTATTGAAGTTTTTATGCTATAGTTGATTGTTTTTCGTTGCTCTCTACTAATTTTTATAATATAGTTAATTTTCTCTGTGTTTTAGTTAATTCTTTTCAATGCTACTATTATTCTTTTCTATTCGTATGTTGATTCTGTTCTATGCTAGAATTAAATATTTTTATGCTATTGTTGATACTTTGCTAACGATGATTCTTTTCTATTCTATGTTAATAGATTCTCTTCTATTCTACTGTTGATGTTTTTCTATCCTATTTTTGATTCGTATCTATGTAACTGTCGGATCTTTTCTTTGCTAATGTTGAATCTTTTATATGGTATTGTTGATTATTTTCCATGTTGGTGTTGATTCATGTTTATGCTACTGCCGATTTTTTTTATTCTACTATTAATTCTTTTCTATGCTATTGTTAAATCTTTTTTACTTTGCTGTTGATTCTGTTCAATGGTATAATAAATTATTTTATATGATATTAGGGATTATCTTATATGTTGCTTTTGATTCATGTCTATGTTACTGCTGATTTTCTATTATACTGTTAATTTTTTATGCTAGTGTTGATTCTTTTCTCTTTTAATAATGATTCCGTTCTATGCTAGATTTGATTCTTTTATATGCTAATGTTGATTCTGTATTAAGCTACTGATGTTTCCTTTTATTCTGTTTATTATATTCTATGCTAATATTGATTCTGTACAATTCTACTTTGCTTCTTTTCCAAGATATGAGTGTTATTGATTTTTTCTATAATAGTGTAGATTCTTTACTAGTCTACTCTTGATTCTTTCTATTTAACTATTGATTCTTTTCTATGCTACTGTTGATTATATAATATGCTAATGTTGATTCTTTTCTATTCTATTCTTGACTCTTTTTGATTCGTTTCTATGGTATTTTTTATTATTTTCAATGTTGCTGTTGCATCTTATGTATGTTATTGCTGATTTTTTTATGCTATTGTTAATTCTTTTATATACTATTGTTGAATCTTTTCTATTTTACCGTTTTACTATTTTTCTGTAATTATTTTCATTGCTACTGTTGATTCTTACCTTTTCTAATGTTTATTATTTTTATACGACTCTTGAATATTTTCTAAGCTATGCTGATTCTTTTCTATGCTATCCCCAATTCTTTTGTATGGTACAGTATATTCCTTTCGATGCGAGTATATTTTTTTCTGTGCTAACATAGAATAATTCTGATTCTACGTTTGTTTTTTTCTATGCTAGTTTTGATTATTTTCTATTCTACTGTTAATTCTATTCTAACTTACTAGTAGCTCTTTTTTATGCTAATTACTTTCTATGGTTGTCTTGATTATTTTCGATTCTGCTTTTTATTTTTTATATGCTACAGATGATTATTTTTAATGGCAGCCGCGATTAATTTCTATGCTACAATTTGATTTTCTGTGCTATTGTTGATTCATTTCTAAAATACTCTTTTTATTTTATATCATAATGTTGTTTCTTTTCTATTCTGTTGATTCTGTACTATGTTACTATTGATTCTTTTCTATGATTCTATTGTTTCTTTAATAAACTACTCTTGATTCGTTTGTGGGCTACTCTTGATTATGTTCTATGCTACTCTTGATTCTTTTCTGTGCTATTTTGGTTTATTTTTTATAGGCTACTGTTTAGTCTTTTCTATATTAATCTTAATTTTTTATGCTAATTTAGATTTTGTCCATGATACTGTTGATTCTTTTCTATGATACTGATGAATCATTTCTATGTAACTGTTGAATCTCTTTCATGCCACCCTTAATATTTTCTATGCTAATGTTGCTCCTTTTTTATGCTACTGTTGATTCCTCTTCTATACTATTGTTGACTATTTTCTGTGCTACCACTGAATTTTTTCTTCGGAACTGTTGATTCTTTCTATGCTTCAATTACTTGTTTTCTATGCTACCGTTGATTGTCAGTTTTGATTATTTTCTATGCTACTGTTAATTCATGAGGCTTGATTTGGTTTAATGCTATTGTTAATTCTTTTCGACTTTTACTATGCTATTTTTACTATGCTACCCTTGATTATTTTATATACCTTTGTTGATTTTTTTAATGTTCCTGTTAATTATTTTCTGTGCTGTTCGAGATTCCTTTCTATGCTACTGTCGATTGTTTCCTATGCTATTACTGTGTCTGTTCTATGATATTGTATATTTGTATTTCTTTTCTCTGCTACTGTTAGTATATTCTATACCCCTGTTGATTCGTTTTGATCCGAGAGTTGTTTCTTTTCCATTCTACTGTTGATTCTTTTCTATGTGTGGGGATTGTTTTCGATGTTATTTAATTAAATATTAATATTGATTAAAAACTCTGCTACTGTTATTTCTTTTCTATGCTACTCTCGGTTCGTTTCTTTGCTACGCGTGATTATTTCCCATGCTGCTGTTGATTCTGTTCTATTATACTATTGATTCTTTTCTATGGTAGCATTACTTGTTTTACATGCTGCAGTTAATTCTTATGTATGCGACTGCCCCGTAAGGGGCGCGGCGATTTGCCATCCTGGCCGCCGTGCTGACGGGATCCAGCGCTCCGTGCGGCCCCAGCTTAGCCTCTCTTCTTTCCTTCAGATAGCCCGATTTCTCCCCTACCTCGTCGCTTTTCATACAACCTCTCCCACAACTTTCTCTGGTCAGCCTCTAATTTCACAGGGTAGATGCTGACCTTCTTCTCAAGCCAACCACCCCGGATCGGGGCTGGGGGGAGGGGGGACATTGTTCCCTAATCCCTCAGCTCCGGTTCGGGATGGGGGTTTTTAACAACCTGCTTCATCCCCACCCATACCTTCCTCACATCCCCTTTCCTCTCCTCTTCACATTCTATCAATTTTACGCCGTGTCCAAGGTGGAGCCGCCATGCCGATGGACTGCCAGGCCACCAGGCGGGAGGGGTGGTCCCGAATGGCGGCGCCTGGCTCTGCCGGGCTAGTAAGCACCTCTCGCAGTGCGGGCAACTGCGAGAGGTGATGAGCTATTGCGTCCCGTATTAAAAAGAGGGTCACCATGCCCATGTATGACACAAAAAACAAAAAAACCCAACCCCCAACTTCCCCAAGAAAATCAACGGAGCCGCCCTTGGGCAGCTCCACCGAGAAAATGGAGGTCCCCCCCCCTTGTGCTTGCGCAAGGGACCCTCCATAATTCTTTAACCGGAGAGGAGGCTTACTCCTCTCCTACGCTTACGGGTGTAGGGGACTCCCCCTCACCCCCTTCTCTGGAGGTGCTTTCGGGCACTTCCCTATCTCCAGCGCCAGTCCCTCCTTTGCTTTCTAAGGGGACTGCCAAGAAAGCCAGCAGGCAGCCCATTGCCGACCGCCCCTCGCGCAAGCGGCTCGGTAGGGCAAACCCCCTTAGGGGGGAGAGGGAAGCCAGGCCCCTTCGGTCGCTTCCCTCAAAAGACCCACTGGCAAGAATTTTAAACCTTGCTGGGGTCAAGGCCTGTGTCTCCCCACACAAGACTGGCGACACTGCCAAGGGGACCTGCGATGTCCTGGGAGGGGATGGCCAACTGGAGGACCCTCCTGTGATAGACATGGTCCTTGAGGAGACCCAGCCTCAGATGGTAGGGCCTTCCATGGGGGGGAATCCGGGCTCGGCGCCAAGCACCGAACCCGAATCCGCCCCTATGCAAGGGATCTCCTCCGACAGGTGCCCCTACGACGACCAGGACCTTCTCCATTTCAGAGAGGGACCTGTCTGAGGCCGGCCCATCTGGCATAGGGGCTTCTGCCGGCGGAGGTGAGAAGTGGGTTCATTCCCCGCCCTCCTCTCCTAAAAAGAAAAATACTAAAAAGACGAAGAAGACTCGGGGCTCCTCTCCATCCGCGGGGGCTGCGGGGACGGATGGGTCTGCTGCCACTTTGGTAGGCAACCAAGCCAAGATCTCACATCCGGCCCCTCTACCCCCTCGTGTGCGGAGCCCCTGACTAAGACTAACACCAAGAATGCACAGGGCGGAGCCTCGATGACATCGGGGCCCCTCATTCAGAGGTTACCTGGCGTTTTCGAGCCCGCGGGCTTCAAGCGCTTCCTCGTTATTCGCTCCACTGATGGCACCATGTTGTCCAAGGGCAACATGATCCATCAGAGGAGAGGATTAGCTAGTGCAATTGGTAGAGAGCCCAAGGTAACCCGTTTCTCGGACGGGAGCCTTCTGGCGAATGCGGCGAATCACGCCGAGGCGGCCAAGATAAGTGCTCTTCGGACACTTCATGGCACCCCGGTGAGTGTGACGCCGCACTCTACCATGAACTTTGTGAAAGGAGTAGTTTATGCGAGGGAACTCGTTGACTACTCCATTGAAGACATCACCCTAGAGCTGGCCGACCATGGGTCGGTCAAGGTCGAACGTGTGATGAGAAAACAGGGAGGGGCCTCGAGACCCACCCCTACACTCTTCGTCACGTTCGACTGTGACAAGCTCCCTGAGTCGGTGCGTGCCGGTTGGTACCGCTACCGCGTGAAGGCATTCGTGCCACTGCCGCGGCGGTGCTATTACTGTCACCGCTTCGGCCATACGAATCGATCATGTAGACGTGCAAAATCGGGGTCACCCGAAGTCTGTGTAAATTGCTCCAAGGTCGCACACGATAAGTCCAAATCGTGTGTGGCCAAGTGTGTCAATTGCGGAGAGCCGCACCCTGCTTCTTCGAAGCAATGTGGTGCATATCTCCTTGAGAAAGAAATCCTGGCCGTTCAGGCCCAGGATCGACTCTCATTCCACGAGGCAAAGGACTTGGTCCTGGCGCGCCCGGCTCTGCCTGGGACGTCATATGCCTCAATAGTTAGCAAGGCACCCTCTGCTCCTGGCCCATCCAGGCCAACGAACACGGTTGTTTCCGCGCCCATTCGGAGCCCTTCTGCGGGCTCTACCCAACCTAGGCGCTCCCCTGGTAAAGCTGGCGGCAAAAAGGGTTCATACCCTTCCCCGGCTAAAACCAGGGCTCCCCCCTCTTCCCCCAGCGTGACCGTTTCCCGTAAGGCGAAACGGCCACGCGCCTCCACCGAGTCGTTAGACTCACAGGAGGCAACACCCCTGAAGATGGTCGCTAGGCCATCTTCAGGGGTTCCTAAAGCTGTCCCCCGAAAGGAGGACAGCAACAAAGGAGCTTCGGCTCCTTCGCCCACGCCCCGAGGTGGAGCGAGTGGCTCGGAGACGGTGGTTCCTCGAAAAGAGGCCCCCCCGCCTCCGAAGCCGCAGCGCCCGCCTAAGGTTTCGAGGCGGAGGGAGGAAAAGACTCGCATGGCGAGCCCAACCTGCCACAATAAGTCCTCGAAGGCGACAGCGCCTCCAGCGCTTTGTCCGGCCAACAGCGCCCGGGGTTCTGCCCCCGGGAAGCGTACGGCCATTCCCGTGAGGGTCTTCAATTCGAGGAGGGCCCCCGCGTCTCCTCCGAGCTAGGCATGGAGGGCATATTCCTTTAATGGAATTGCCGTGGACTCCGGGCCAACTGGGAGGAGCTGCGCAGGCTCGCCTCGTCCCGTTCCCCGTTAGCTATTTTTTTGCAGGAGACCATGCTAGGCGCGTGCCCCCTGCCTGCCCTCATGGGGTATAAGGGTCTTGCGAACCCACCACCGCGGGATGTCCGGGCTGGGGGATGCGCGGTTTACACCTGGAATGATGTCCCCGTTCTTCCTTTTTCTTTAGATACCTCCTTTCAGGCAGTGGCTGTGCAGCTGCACCTGGATAGGAGGTATACTATCATTTCTGCGTACATTTCACCGTCAGCTGACTTCGACGCGGGGGACTTCCGCCGCGTCGTGGCACGGTTGCCGAGGCCCTATCTCTTGATTGGAGATCTGAACGGCAGGCATCCTCTCTGGGGAGATTACTCCATAAATCCCAGGGGACAAGTCCTTGCCGATCTGATCGAAGAGCTTGAGATGGGTGTCCTAAACGTGGATGAGTTTACGCATCACTGTCCGAGAACCGCTTCATTTTCTTGCCCTGACCTATCTTTGTGCTCTTCGGATGCACAGCCTGATTTTGATTGGGGGGTGGTCGATGACCTCCATGGTAGTGATCACTTTCCCATTCAAATATCATTTTCAGGGCAACTGCCGCCTGAGAGACCACCTCGGTGGTGCTTGGCGCGGGCGCGGTGGTCTGCATTTCAGGAAATGACTGAATTCTCTATCTCAGTCGAGGAGTTTAGGTCGGTAGATGAGGCCGTTGAGTTCTTCTCCGGCAACCTCATCGCCGTGGGCCTGACTACTATTCCTAGGACGTCTGGCCGTTTTGCACGCCGACCACTCCCATGGTGGTCGGCCGAGTGTGAGACGGCCCTCAAACAGAAGCGTTATGCCTACATGCGCTATAAGCGCCGCCCGAATGATTTCACTGTCGCTGAATTTCGTCGGGCTAGGGCTAGGTTCCGGTATATTTCGAAGCACGCCCACCACTCTTCTTGGCAGGCATACGTGTCTTCACTTAACGGGAAGACCCCTTTAGCTTAGGTGTGGAAGCGAGTCAAAAGGATTCGGGGCAAGTTCTCGCAGGACCCCCCTCCCGTTCTCAAGGAGAATGGGACCGCAATCTCGGACCCCGCGTCCGTGGCGGAATCCTTAGCGACCGCTTTCTCCGCATTCTCTAGCCGTGATGCTGCTCCGCCAGCATTCAATGCACGTCGTGATGTCGCGGAAGGCCGCCGGCTGGACTTTACCTCCAGAGGCGGAGAACCCTTCAACGACAAGTTTACTGTGAGTGAGTTGCGTTCCGCTCTCACTTCGTGCGCGGACACCGCCCATGGTCCGGACGATGTCCCGTACGCCATGCTTCGACATCTGGGTAAGCGAGGCATGGCCTTTTTGTTAGATTTGTTCAACAGGATCTGGGTGGAAGGTCTTCTCCCAGACTCCTGGCGAATCGCTACTGTGCTCGCCTTTCGCAACCCGGGGAGAGATCACTCTACTCCGACCGGTTTCCGCCCAATCTCTCTAACCTCTTGCGTGTGCAAGTTGATGGAGAAATTGGTAAATGTTAGATTAGCCTATTTCCTGGACAGCGGAGGCCATCTGTCTTCTGCACAGTGCGGCTTCCGTAAGTTTCACTCCACGTCGGATGCTCTGCTCCGACTGGAAAGTGCCGTCTGCGAGGCTTTTCTTCGTAGACAGCACTACGCCACGGTGTTTTTTGATCTGGAGAAGGCCTATGATACCGCATGGCGATACGGTATCATGGAGACTCTCCACACGATGGGGGCGAGGCGACGCCTCCCAATGTTTATATCTGAATTTTTGCGAGATCGTCGATTCCGCGTACGGGTGGGGGGAGCCCTCTCTGCCCCAAAGGAGCAGGAAGAGGGTGTCCCACAGGGAAGTGTCATGAGTGTCACACTCTTTGCCCTGAGCCTCAACGGCATCACCTCGGTTCTGCCAGAAGATGTTCTCGCTACGCTCTACGTGGACGACCTTTCGATCTCTTTTGGCGCGGCCCAGATGCCAACTCTGGAGCGTCGACTCCAACAGGCATTGAACCGCGTCTCTCGCTATGCCAAAGCGCACAGGATCGGGTTTCTTTGGCCAAGACTAAGGTGGTGCACTTCTGCCGCCATCCACGGCTTCACCCCAACCCAGATTTGTTTCTTAATGGGGTGCGCCTGGATGTGGTTGAGTCGCACCGTTTCCTTGGTCTTGTATTCGACCGACGCCTCACCTGGGAGGCTCATATTCGCAGCCTTAGGGTCTCTTGTACCCGCGCCATGGACATTCTCTGTTCCGTGACGTTCAGCGCTTGGGGCGCTGATAGGGCTACCGCCTTACTTTTTTATCGATCCTTTGTTCGCTCGAAGCTCGACTACGGATTCGAATTTTATGCATCCGCAGCTGAGCGTTTATTGCGGAAGGTGGATTCGATCCACCACACCGGCCTTGGTCCACCGACCGGTGACTTCCGCACTTCCCCCATTGAGAGCCTGTTGGTCGATGCTGGGGAGATGCCACTCGCTCTGCGCCGCGTGCAGTGCATCACTCGCCTGTACGCGCGAGCCCGGCGCCTCCCTCAGTCGCCAACAGCTCTCACTGCATCCGCAGCTGATCTCGATGGTGCCTATGCCGCCGAGAGACGCCAGTCATACCCTAAGCCCTTTGGGTTTAGGGCCAGGAAACTCCTTTGAGAGGTAGATATAGCTCTCGGGCCGGTGGCGCCCCTGGTTCTGCCCAGGACGCCACCCTGGAGGGTACCACATTTGGCTATTTGTCGCCACGCCTCTGCTCCCAAAGCTTGTACTGCGCCGGGAGTATTGCGTTCGACCTTTTTGGAGCACACATCGTGTCACGCTGGTACCGTGCCAGTGTATACGGATGGCTCCAAGTCCCAAGAGGGGGTTGGCTTTCACGCCGTATCCCCTCTGTTTGAAGTCAGCGGGGCTCTACCAGGCGCTGCGTCTGTCTTCACGGCCGAGTTGGTGGCAATACACCACTCGGTACGGGAGATTACGCGACGTGCCCGGTTCGGAGACCGGATTGTGATCTATAGCGACTCACAAAGAGCCCTGAGTGCTCTCGGGGCATTGGAATCTCCGCATCCCCTGGTTCGCGAAATCCGTGAAGCCACGGTTTTGGCGAGCCGGGCAGATGTCGAGATTATCTTCTGCTGGGTTCCTGGACATGTAGGAATTGCGGGGAATGAGCGCGCCGATGAGGGCGCCAAAGAGTCCGCAAGGACTCTGCGACCGGACCAGCGTTTCGCTCTTCCTCACACTGACTACATGGCAGGAATACGGGCAGCTCTTCGGACTGCTTGGCAAAGAAGATGGGAGACGGTCGAGGGGAACTTGAAGTTGCGTGCCATTGCCCCGCGACTGTTCCCATGGACCTATCCCTCAATGCTGCGGCGGCTTCAGGTTGCTTTCTGTCGTCTTCGAATCGGACACACTCGTGTGACGCATCGCTACTTGATGGAGCGCTCGCCTGCGCCCTATTGCAACGACTGCGTCGTCCCCCAGACTGTTCGGCACATTCTTGTCGAATGTCCCAGTCTGGGTAATCTTCGCGCACGATATCTGTCCCGGTACCGGGATGGGCGGGGTCGCTACCGCCTGTCCCTTGTACTCGGGACGAGTGCGTGCACCATGACTAGTGGACTTATTGACTTTTTGGGGGAGGCTGGCCTTCTCCCTTTCATTTAACCCGGTTTGTTGTTGTTGTTGTTATTGTTTTTGTTATTGCTTCTTTATTGTTATTGTTATTTCTTTTTATTGTTTCCTGTTTAATTTTTAAAGTAGCCTAGAACTAGGCTGTTTGTTTACGGCGACTAATGCCTAAGTCGGCAGTCGCCAGATAGCTCCTTAATTAAAAAAAAAAAAAAAAATGTATGCGACTGTTGATTAATTTGTATGCTACTCTTTCTTTTTTCATATGCTACTGTTGCTTTTATTCTATACTACCCTTTGATTATTTTCTATGAGAGCCTTATTATTTTCTTTGGTTTGTTGATTTGTTCCTAAGCTACTTTTGATTCTTTTCTATCCTACTGTCGTAGTATGGCCCTCTGTTTTGATCACTATACTCTTTGACACCCTTTTTGTAGCGGTATGCTTTGTGATGCGCGGGTTACTTCTCTGATGAAGTAGGCTTTGTTCTAAGAGTGCTAATTCAGTAGTCTTGTTCTTAATGAAGAGCTATTTTAAACACAAGGATAAGAGCAAACACCAGATATCTACCAAAATAAACTTGTATTTTAAATGAAACCTTTAATTATAAAAAATCAACAGTTAACACATTTCTATCTTTGACATCTAAACCCTTCGCACGGTTACAACTGACAAAAATAAACAAATCGGCTTCCCGTAAACATACCAATTGCCGATTAGTATTTTAATCGCGACTCTATTTGATTAGCGTTAAACATTAAATTAACGTACTCTCGTCTACAAACACATATGACCTAGGTTCAAGAACAATGGTTTCTACTCCCCTTTTAAAACGTGAGGCGTACTAAACTTCTACTATCGCAATATGAATATAAATGATCTTTCTAACTCACATGACAGAAGGTATTAGGGATTGCCGGATGTCGCTGGAGGACTTATCTCTCGCTTTGGAGGGTTGTGTCCGATGGTTGAAATTTCGTCGTAGAGGGGGCTGATTCTTCAACGTAATTAAAGAACGGGAGCTCGTTGGGGCTGGGTTCTTCTCCTCTCACTCTTACGGAGCTTGAGATGTGAGAGTTACCCAAGGGTGAGCGGCTTTGCTTTTTTTCAGTCAGACTTCTTAGCAGTCTGTACTGGATTCTTCGGTATGGCACCGATATAAAGCTTGACTATTTAGGTTAATACGGCCCGAAAAGGGGTGGATCGATTTTCTCAATCTGATCCTATTGTTTCTCACGGAAATAGTCTTGTATGGTGGAAGGATCGATCTTCACGAACTAACCCTTCTTCTGGCGTATCGACTTCTAATCTTCTTGTCTGGCTGAAAGATCGATCTTCACGAACTAATCTTTCTGCTGGCTTATCGACTTCTAATAATCTTCTTGTCTGGCTGAAGGATCGATCTTCACGAACTAATCCTACTCTGGCGTATCAACTTCTGATAATAATCTTCTTGTCTGGCCAAAGGATCGATCTTCACGAACTAATCCTACTCTGGCGTATCGACTTCTGATAATAATCTTGTCTTGCCGAAGGATCGATCTTCACGAACTAATCCTACTCTGGCGTATCGACTTCTGATATTAATTTTCTTATCTGGCCGAAGGATCGATCTTCACGAACTAATCCTACTCTGGCGTATCGACTTCTGATAATAATCTTCTTGTCTGGCCGAAGGATCGATCTTCAAAAACTAATCCTACTCTGGCGTATCGACTTCTGATAATAATCTTCTCTCTTTCTTTGCGGGGCTTATTTATAGGCGGATTGCCGCCCCATCTAAAGGGGGAAGTGACCAGGCCACAGAGGCAAGGGGGGGGGGGGACGGTACGCGAATGGTGAGTTAGCATCTGGGGAGAGCGAGAATTGCTGAGGTGGCACTGGGGTACCCAAGTCAGCTCGCTAATTAGAGGCTCGCAACCGCACCGCTCCTTGGCGTGCCTTTTGACTTGCACCGCTTTTTTTTCCATAACCTCGGATTTATGGGTCTCGTAGGTAATTGGATCGTTAGAGCGTCGTTTAAGGATTTTTTGTGGTCGCCTTAAGCAGATGTTAGCTCCAACTGCCCACAGCGGCGGGGAGATCAAACAGGGTAAGCAGTTATGGTTATTCGCCGACTACCTTTCCCACGCTCCTCCTCATGAGGACAGGGGGGGGCTTTAATGAACCTATACTCTTCCAGGATGCTTAAGGTAGCCATTTCTCTACACCTACTCTAAATAATTTGTTATGTTACTGTTGATTTTCTTCTATGCTACTGTTGAGTATTTTTTCTGCTATTTTTTATTCTTTTCCATGCTAACGTTGATTATTTTCTACATGTGTTAGTTTTGATTATATCTTCACTACTATGATTACTTTCTATTTTACTGTAGAATAATTTCAGAACTACTCTTGATTCTTTTCTATGCTACTGTTGATTCTTTTCAATTTTACTTTGGATTGTTTCTATGCTTTTTTTTGCCCGAAAAGAACTGTAAGTAATATTTTGGCATTTCTCTTATTTTCAGGAATTCGTTACTTTTAATATCGGAGCGACGCAGACCCCTCTCGTCATACTGCCTGTCCCAACTAGCCCTGAACCCTCCACTAGCCCTCTTTCCCCACAGGAGGATTTACATCAAAGAAAATCTCAACCCGATCCAATTAACAAAGCCACAAATCGCAAACATAGACACATCGTACATACTTCTTAAAAACAATTACGGGACGAAAATAGTGCTCGCTCTAATATATAGACCCCCAGCTCAGCCAACGCAACCGACAGCGATTTCTTTGAACAAATCAGCGGAATAAGTAACGCGCACGATACCGTAATTTTGGGCGATTTTAATTTACCAATACCAAAGTGGCACGAACCGCTATCCGCTCATTATGGTAACGAACTCTATATCAACTTACAAGAAAGTTCACTAAATCAGTTTGTACTCTGCCCTACTCACAGATATAATATACTCGACCTAATTTTTGCAACAAAAGAAGATTTGATAGAGAATATTAATGACGGAGAGGAATTTAGTAATAGCGACTACGGTGCAATCACATTTAGTATAAATTTCAATCGTAACTATATAATTAGTAGCAATGAAAAAGTCCCAGATTTTAGAAAAGCGAATTTTACTAAGCTCAGAACAAAACTTAAGCAAAATGATTGGAGCAACTTGCGTGACATAAACGATATAAACGATAAATGGACATTTTTTGCTAGCTCGCCCTTCGAGGCGGTTAAATAATGTATTCCTTTAAAAAATCGTCGTTCGCCACACGAAAATAAACCTAAATAGTGGAGTAGCGAGATAGCTAACTGTCTACGAGACAAGAGGAATGCCCATATTAAATCAAAAACTTCTAACGACGAGACAGAACGCGCCAAATATTCAGACTTACTACGTAAATCCAAAAGGTTAATTAAACAGAGTAAAAAGTCCTTAGAATCACATGTAGCAAATTAAAGTAAAACCAACCTGAAAAAGTTCTATAGTTACGTACGACAAAAGAGAGAAACGTCTACATCTATCGGACCGCTAACTGACGAGAGCGGAAACTTTACCACGAATGATGAACATCGACAGCTATCCAAATAGGTTACAACGAGGCGTTAACCCTTACAGAAAGAGACGTACTGCGATGCATTGAAAAGCTTAAGGTAAATAAGTCTCTAGGCCCGGATATGGTCTTCCCTCGAATATGAAAAGAAGCCAAAGGTGAACTAGCCACACCGCTGTCGTTATTGTTTAATTATTAGTTAGAGACCGGGACTATAACCGATGAGTGGAAGCTCGCTAACGTAACAACAATATTTAAAAAAGGCAGTAGATCTCTACCTACTAATTATCGACCAATTAGTTTAACCTCGGTCGTTTGCAAAATGTTAGAGACACTTATACGCCGCGAACTCGTTAACCACTTGGAAGAAAAGAAGCTACTTAGAGACACCCAACACGACTTTCGAAATAAACGCTCTTGTCTAACGAATCTATTAGACTTCCTCATATTTTTAATAAATACGACGAAAGTAAAGCGGTCGACATAATTAAATTAGACTTTCAAAAGGCCTTCGACAAAGTTCCACAAAAACGTTTACTAACTAAATTAAAAGCGCACGGAATTGAAGGCGCGATAGCAAGGTGGAAATAAAACTGGCTAAGTAATCGTAGGCAACGCGTAGTTATAAATGGAAAATCATCTAGCTGGACAGACATCACTAGCGGGGTACCTCAGGGGCCTGTTCTAGGACCAGTTCTTTTCTTAGTATACATTGACGACTTAGAGGAAGGCATTTCAGGCATAATATCGAAGTTTAATGACTACAGCAAAATCGCGAATTCAGTACTCACTAACGCAAAAATTAATAAAATACAGAACAACCTCAATAAATTATCGATCTGGGCGCAAACGTGGCTAATGCCTTTTAACAAGGACAAATGCAAAGTGCCCCATATCGGATACCAAAATGTCAAAGCAAATTACTCATTAAAATGTATTCAATTCTTAAGCGTAGACAGAGAGACAGACCGAGGAGTAAGAATATCGAGGAATCTAAAACCCACTCAACAATGCTCAGACGTCATTAAACAAGCGAATAAAATAATTGAATTCATTGATAGAGCGTTCGAGTATAAGTCCAAAAATAAAATCCTTACTCTCTATAATTCCTTGGTCCGTGCCATTATGGAATATTGCCTCTAAGCCTGGTGCCCGTACTATCAGAAAGATATAGTGAAATTAGAACGAGTCCAACGAAGGCTCACTGAAATGATACCAAGTCTAAGGAACAAAACCTACAAAGAGCGACTTAGAAAACTGAATCTCTTTCCGTTAAATCACCATAGATTAAAAGAGGACTTAATTCAGGTCTTTAAAATTATCAAAGGCATAAACAATATGGATCGCAATAAATATTCCACTATCGACCATTCAAATTACACGAGAGGAAACGGTTGTAAAATATACTTAATCATTTTAACTCGCACGAATCTAAGAATTTCTTTTTTAATCGAATCGTCAACTTATGGAATGGGCTTCTTCGTAAAGTAATAGACTGCAACACCGTAGATACTTCCAAACACCGTATAGATAAATACTTTGAATCAAATCCCCGACTAACAGCGTTGTATAGCGATTAACCTAACTCCAGAGCATTCAGGTGTCAGGTTAACTCAATTTCCCCTAAATAAATTTCACTTCGGGATCTCTCTTATGTTTCCTGTACAGCTCCTTCTCTCTCTCTCTATCTCTCTCTCTCTAACAAGACATTGTGTTGATAAAAAGAAAAGGAAAGAGCATGTTCTAAGCCTAGATGAGTAAGATAATTTGATTCTACATCTATATGAAATGTAAATACGTTTCTGTCATCTTTTTCAGAACATATAAATCCTAGATATGGAGATGAATAAATACATTTAAAAATATCCTACAGAAAATTTGCATCTCCAAACGGTACTAGTAGTGTCCAATAAGTCAAAAGGTTTTAAAAGAAGAACAGAAGTAGTAGATGGATCTAATAAATAACAAGCGTCAAAAATATAAAAGATTGCATGTTAAAAAAAGAAGAAAAAAAGAGTATGTTCTAATATAAGACTATCAGGTATATATTTTCACTATTCCAAGCCCGGAAACGGGAAGAAGAGGTGGGTTGTGAGAGACTTCATCTTTAACATCTAATGCCTTACACGAAGTATTGTATATACGAGAAGCGGTCAATAGGTTTTGAAATTCGGATATAAAGAAACGAGATATGAGGAAAAGCGTTTTATTATTTTACAATATAACTACCCTCGACTTCAATGCACTTGAACCACTTGTCCCTGAGGCTTCGAATTCCCGACAACCAGAAATCTCCCGACTGCTGTTCAATCCACTGCTGGAGGGCGAGCTGGACATCTTCATCGTCCCTAAACCGGCGTCCACGCAGTGCAGTCTTGAGCTGGCGGAATAAAAAGTAGTCGCTAGGGGCCAGATCTGGACTGTAGGGGAGATCGTTGAGCTCCTCGAATCCGCATTCGCGCACGGCAGCTTGTGCAACTTTGGCCTTGTGGACTTTGATGACGTTGAAATCGATCATGGGGCGTGAGGTTTGTACATAGAGACCCGACGGGCAGAGACCTTGGTCATGGCCAAATTGTCGTGGATGATGTTGATAACACTTCCATGTGATATTCTAAGTTCTCGCTCGATTTCTTCGACTTTCACTCGTCGATTTTCGAGGATCATCCTCTCCACACGGGCCACATTGTCCTCGTTGATCACGTTTGACGGGCGTCCTGTACGGGGGTCATCTTCAAGGGACTTACGACCATGGCGGAACTCCCTATTCCATGAGCAATGGTTGCATAGGAAGGGGCGGTGTCGGTGTACACTGCAACCATGCGTTCCTGGATCTCTTTTGCATTCTTGCCTCCCTTGGTCAAAAATTTGATCACTGCGCGGTGCTCAACCTTCTCCATTATTGAAAATTAGTGACTGACGATCTGCGATCAGCTACTGCTTCTTAAATAGACGAGGCAGAAGCGTGCGGCTGCAGGTCCTGACTTGTCATAACTTGTCCTAACACCCCCACAAACAACTATCCCCCATCCTCTGTTTTGCCCTACCAATTCGCAAAAAAAATTGACTGCCCCTCGTAGTTAGAATTTAGGATAAAAATAAAGGTACTTTAATTGTAATGGACCGAACGGTCTCTTAAGCTAGTTACTTCCCTTGTAACATCTCTCTAATGAAAGGTATACTATCTTCCTCATTATCTTTTATCTCTCAGGCAACCTAGTTTTGAAAACAAGGTCTGTTGTGGCCTGTTCATCTATGTAACTCTATGGAACTATACGTAACTCTTCTATTATTGATTTATTTCTCTGCTACTCTGGATTCGTTTCTATGCTATTCATGATTCGTTTATATCCGATGTTTGATTATTTTTTATCCTAATTTGATTTTATTATATGATCATATTACTGTTAATTCTTTTCTATGCTAGTCTTCTTTTTATCTATGGTACCCTTGAATCTTTATTATTCTAAGACTAAGACTTTTCTATGGTACAGTTGTATCTTTTCAATTCTACTGTTGAGTCTTCTCTAAGCTACTGTTCATTCATTTCTATGCTACTGGTGATTCTTATTTTGCTATGTTTGATTCTTTTTTATGCTACCTTTGGTTATTTGCAATGGTACGGTTGATTCTTTTCTATTCTAGCCTTAATTGTTTTGAATGCTACGGGTGATTATTTTCTATGATACCAATGATGCTGTTGATTTCTATGCTATTTTTACTTCATTCCTACAATACTCTTGATTATTTTCTATAATAATTTTCAAGAATAGTTTTAATTCTTTTTTATACATCTGTTGATTCCCTTCTCTGCTACTTTTGATTTTATAGTATGTGCGATAGAACGGGTTTAGGCCACGTAATTTCAACCACTATCACATGTTATATAAAACCACGATGCTCCCCACGTGCATCTTCGCTTTGAAGCTGGGCGCCTTATCGCAGCCACCTGAGTCAATGTTTAAACAAGGAGGTTTATCATCACGCCCCCCGTTCGCCCCATCCGCCGATCACGCCAGATTGAGTTAGGCTTATGGGCAGATAAGGCTTGTTCTCAGGCTCGGCTGTGCATTCCCTCGAAGCTTCCACTCCATTGTCTCCAATGCCAAGGAGATGTCTTGACTATTTAGATGGAAACTTTACCACTAAGATCAGATTGGAGATCCAGATTTTCGTCGCGAAACATCACTACGACCCTCCTTCACCTTGTGCGCCAAGGGACCTCGACCTCGAGATTCACCATCACTTGTCCAGAAGAAGGACAATATCCCTTGAGTGCCAAGGTTCGAGCCTTCGTGGCGCCGAGTCCACAAGGCTTCCCCCTTGTTGTTCAGAAAGAGAACAACGTTTGAACAGCCACTGTTCGTTCGAGGTCGTTGAAAAGAAACGGTTCTTACACCCCGCCCTGTTGTTCAGAAGAGAACAACGTAGAACAGCCATTGTTCGTTTGAGCCCGTTCGCCAAGAAACGGTTCTCACCCTTCCCCTGTTGTTCAGAAGAGAACAACATTAGAACAGCCATTGTTCTTGAGCCCGTAGACAAGAGACGGTTCTCACCACCCCCTGTTGTTCAGAAGAGAACAACGTAGAACAGCCATTGTTCTTCAAGCCGTTCGTCAAGAAATGGTTCTCATTCCCAAGACGCCACGTCAGGATCATTTTATTCCCCCCCCCCCTCCTTCGGCTGGAACTCGCCAGCGCACCTAAAATTCCTTCACGTCGCTTTCCTCTGCACAACAAGTATTAATTACGTGAGCTGAACGTTACCTTTGAGTATTTAACCCTTTTGTCAATTCTATCCTGTGCTTTAAATGGTTTAGCGAACCATTCCATCTCTTTAACTTTATATTTGTTTTACCTTTTTAAATCTTTTAATCCTCGGATTAGCTCGATTCCACACGACCCTTTCTATTCTCTGTTTATGTCAATATTTTCCGTTTTGTGTGTTGTTGATAGTTATTATTAATAAAACTCTATTTTATTAATGATAGCAATATTATTATCCTTGAGCTCAGTTACACTTCTTAAGCATATCGAAGATACATAATATCGGCCCGCCAGACAATCACGCACTCTAAAGATAATTAAAGAAGTTCCCTCAACGAATAGTTATATATGTTATATCGTCGAGAGTCCATTCTACGATATATATATATATATATATATATATATATATATATATATATATATATATATATATATATATATATATATATATATATATACTATTTAAATTTGGTGTCAGGTGTGGGGTTTAACGCTATATCTTTGCAAACACTGGTCTCAGTCGAGTAAAGCATAGTGTTATTCGTTACAATAATAGAGTATAGTAGTTCCCTTTTGTTTTAACGATTGCTATCCCCTTTTTTTTTTAAACCTAAGAAGCTGGAGTAGCAACTTCTGTGTGTTGTTGATATTTATTATTAATAAAACTCTATTTTATTAATGATGGCAATATTATTATCCTTGAGCTCAGTTCCACTTCTTAAGCATATCGAAGATACATAATATCGGCCCGCCAGACAATCACGCACTCTAAAGATAATTAAAGAAGTTCCCTCAACGAATAGTTATATATGTTGTATCGTCGAGAGTCCATTCTACGACATATATATATATATATATATATATATATATATATATATATATATATATATATATATATATATATATATATATATATATATACTATTTAAATTTGGTGTCAGGTGTGGGGTTTAACGCTATATCTTTGCAAACACTGGTCTCAGTTGAGTAAAGCATAGTGTTATTCGTTACAATAATAGAGTATAGTAGTTCCCTTTTGTTTTAACGATTGCTATCCCCTTTTTTTTTAAACTTAAGAAGCTGGAGTAGCTTAAGGAACTGTTATAATAATTTGTTTGTGTTTTTTTTGTGATTTTAGTCAATGGGTATTTAGATTGAGAAACTAAGTACGAATAGGTCAGTGCCCATATTAAGGTAGGCTAATTCTATAGAGGCATAATTCTTGTTGCAAGGAATTTTAGTTGGTTGACTAGTGCGCCCCTAAGTGCAAAGATGACTCAGTTCGAAATCTTTAAAGCGCAAGGAGAGTCCTTGGGACTTTCCGGAAAAGAACTAATTGAGTACGTTCAAGAGGAGCAAAGAAAAGAGTGAGAAGAGAAAGAAAAAGAAAGAGAAAGAGAAATCCAACGAGAAGAAAAAGAAAGAGAAATACAGTCATACAGTTTCCGTTTCTAAGCCCCCTCCCCAATCTCTCACTAAAGCTCCCCAATTTCGAGGATGGAGAGGATTTCGGAGCATTTATAGCCCACTTCGAAAAGATCCTCGAAATCATTTACATGGATCTGGAGGCTGAAGGTGTAGTCAGATTACTTCCCTTCTTAAATTGTAAATTGCGCGAAATTTTTATATCTTTACAATCTGAGTGTACAATTAACTACAGCACCTTAAAAGCTGAGTTATTGGCCGCTCATAATATGACTCCCAATTTCTACAGCCAAGAACTTCGAGGAGGTCGTATTAAACCCGGACAGACGTTCCGTCAATTCGGATACATTCTTCAGAGGATTTTAAATTTGGGTTAGAATCCTCAAAGGTTGATCCGAACTACGAGTCCTTAACAGACTTCGTGTTGCGAGATCAATTTTTGGCGTCTCTCCCGACGGAGATCCACGCGTTCGTCAAGGATCGTCGGTGCCAGACCTTTAAAGAATGTACTGAAGAAGCATATGTCTATGCCGCAAGCCATAATTTATACCCAAAAGAGAATCGAACTTCTCACCAATCCTTCTACAAGGAAAGAAGGAAGGATTCGCGCCCCTTCACAGGAAAGCCGGCGAAGTTTCCGAGCCCCGTAAAACCCCAAAACTTCTTTTCCCAAACCAACAACGGGACTCCAAACCTCCCGTTAAGATTTCTCCTCTATCTCTCTTCCTGAAGCGACCAATCATATGCTTCACCTGTGGTGTAGAAAACCACATGAGCTGGAATTGCCCCCAAACTTCTAGGCTTAAGAGCGGGCCAGCCCACCAAGTGCCCTAGATTAATGCCACCCCGGCTGTCCCGGTGGTGCAGACCCAAGCAGCAACTTCTCCCCCTCCGTCAGGCCACCAGGTAAATTTTATTTTTGATAAAAGTTCATCGGGAACTTTGAAATTTGAGGAGGGCAGCGTGAACGGCTGCTGAGTATCGACTCTCGTCAGGGACACAGGATGTACGTGTTTTATCGTGTCCGACGAACTCCTTCCCCCAGTGGACCCTAACCACGAAAAATTTGCGGTGGTACATGACTACCTTGGGCGGGCGAACCAATTCCCCATCGTTAGATGTTACCTGCAGTGTCAATATTATGATAACAGGGCTGAAGTCATTTCAGCACCCATACAATTCTGTTCCGTACTTATAGGACAGAGCGGCCAAGTAAGTTCCGACCCGGTGTCTCAGGCCGCCCTTCCTCGAGGCCGAGCTAAGAAAGAAGCCCAGGAGCCCGTCCCCATCAGAACCCCGATACCGTCTGATTTCTCGGAGACCCTTAACCAGGACTTTAGGACGGCTCAAAAATGGTGTGAATTACTATCCCTCTTAGGTGATAAGGCACAAGACAAGGACACGGAGACTGTCCGTGGACCCCAAGAAAAAAAGTACCCCCAACGCACCCATGGAGATACGTTCGTAGCACTGGACGAAACATCGGCGCTTGAAGAAGATTACCCGCGGAGTCCCTTAATGTAATCCAGACAGTGTGCACCTAACCTGATGCCGATTACCCTCTTCCTTTCCTACCAGGCGAGCTTTTTGAACCCTCTGACCTGGAAATTGACGCGCAGCTGATACCACATCAAAAGAGTCAGCTACAAGAACTAATTGAATGGAGTCACCATTTAACCACCCTATTAGCTCTTTTCGAGCGACTGCGCGAAAATAGCCTCACCATTGGCCCCAGCAAATGCCATTTTGCCCACGAAACCATAAAATACTTGGGTTTCAAAATAGGACAAAGCAAGTTAGGGTCCCAAGAGAACAAGATTAAGGCAATCGCCGACATGCCCCTCCCGATTACAACGAAGCAATTAAGATCGTTGCTAGGATCAGCTTCTCACTATCAGCAATTTGTTCCGAATTTCGCTGCAATTTCGGCCCGCCTCAGCCCCCTTCAAAAAAAGAATTTCCCCGATCGTATACGTTGGAATGATGTCACTATTTCCCATTTTAATCAGCTCAAGAGTAAGCTTATTTCTGCCCCCATTTTAAAGTTGCCCAACCCGGAAAAATCCTTTGGGATTAAGACCGACGCGTCCAACGAGGGCATTGGAGGTGTACTCCTTCAATACGAGGATGACGGAACGAGTCATGTAGTTGCATATGCTAGTCGTCAATTATTACCACGCGAAAAGAGATATGCCACTATAGAGAAGGAAGCTCTATCAATTATCTGGGTTATAGACAAATTCAAAATGTACTTGATAGGAAAAGAATTTCAGATAGGAACCGACCACCGTCCGTTAGCCTATATTAGGAATGTGCGACCTACAACGGCCGAATAATGCGCTGGAGTTTACTCTTGCAAGAGTATCAATTTAAAATAAATTATATAAAAGGTTTCGATAACCAGGTCGCTGACGCACTCAGTAGGAATGCGTTACCGAATAGCGTAGAGTAATTGTATTCATAGGATTAGTTTCTCCATGTAGGTATATACCGTCTGCTACGACTTAAATTAGATTCTCTTGTAAAATAATTAGTTAATGTATATGTCTGAATTTTGTAACGCTCAATGTCTATTTTTTTGTATGTATATATATTTGTACCCATTAATTTACGTATAAGTTATTTTGTCCCATATGTACTAATTTTATATCATTTCATTGTTTCATGCCCCTTTTTTATATTAAGTTTGTATTAAAGGTTATATTCCCCTGTAATCAAAAGATCAAAATAATCATATGTATTGAGGTAATTCTAGTTAGGTGCATGAAGGTACGGTTGGTACAAGGAAACGAGTTCTACACAACGGAGCTCTATCGTTGTCCCTTCTCTCTTTTTTTTCGAAGTGAAAACTTCCCCCGGAATGGAGGGGTGTGATAGAACGGGTTGAGGCAACGTAATTTCAACCACTATCACATGTTATTTAAAACCACGATGCTCCCCACGTGCATCTTCGCTTTGAAGCTGGGCGCCTTATCGCAGCCACCTGAGTCACTGTTTAAACAATGAGGTTTATCATCACCCCCCCGTTCGCCCCATCCGCCGATCACGCCAGATTGAGTTAGGGTATGGGCAGATAAGGCTTGTTCTCAGGCTCGGCTGTGCATTCCCTCTAAGCTCCCACTCCCTTGTCCCCCACGCCAAGGAGATGTCTCGACTATTTAGATGGAAACTTTACCACTATGATCAGATTGGAGATCCAGATTTTCGTAGCAAAACATCACTACGACCCTCTTTCACCTTGTGCGCCAAGGGACCTCGACCTCGAGATTCACCATCACTTGTCCAGAAGAAGGACAATATCCCTTGAGTGCCAAGGTTCGAGCCTTCGTGACGCCGAGTCCACAAGGCTTCCCCCTTGTTGTTCAGAAAGTGAACAACGTTTAACAGCCATTGTTCGTTCAAGCCCGTTGACAAGAAACGGTTTTCACCCCCCCCCCTGTTGTTCAGAAGAGAACAACGTAGAACAGCCATTGTTCGTTTGAGCCCGTTCGCCAAGAAACGGTTCTCACCCTTCCCCTGTTGTTCAGAAGAGAACAACATTAGAACAGCCATTGTTCTTGAGCCCGTAGACAAGAGATGGTTCTCACCCCCCCTGTTGTTCAGAAGAGAACAACGTAGAACAGCCATTGTTCTTCAAGCCGTTCGTCAAGAAACGGTTCTCATTCCCAAAACGCCACGTCAGGATCATTTTATTCCCCCCCCCTCCTTCGGCTGGAACTCGCCAGCGCACCTAAAATTCCTTGACGTCGCCTTCCTCTGCACAACAAGTATAAATTACGTAAGCCGAACGTTACCTTTGAGTATTTAACCCTTTTGTCAATTATATCCTGTGCTTTAAATGGTTTAGCGAACCATCCCCTCCCTTTAACTTTATATTTGTTTTACCTTTTTAAATCTTTTAATCCTCGGATTAGCTCGATTCCACACGACCCTTTCTATTCTCTGTTTATGTCAATATTTTCCGTCTTGTGTTTGTTGATAGTTATTATTAATAAAACTCTATTTTATTAATGATAGCAATATTATTATCCTTGAGCTCAGTTCCACTTCTTAAGCATATCGAAGATACATAATATCGGCCAGCCAGACATCCACGCACTCTAAAGATAATTAAAGAAGTTCCCTCAACGAATAGTTATATATGGTATATCGTCGAGAGTCCATTCTACGACAGTATGCTACTGTGGATTCTTTTCTTTGTAACTTCTGATTATTTTGTATTTTACTCATGATTCTGTTCTAACCCGTGTTATAATTTTCTATGCTACTTTTAATTTTTGTCTATTCTACCGTTAATTCTTTGTTATGCCCCTGTTCATTCATTTCTATGCTACTGGGGATTCTTATTTTGCTATGATTGATTCCTTTTTATGCTACCTTTAATTATTTGCAATGGCACGGTTAATTCTTCTCTATTCTAGCCTTAATTATTTTCAATGCTAAAGGTTGATTCTTTTATATGATACCATTGATTATTTTCAATGCTAATGTTAATTCTTTCTATGCTATATTACATTTTTCTATGCGAGCGTTATTTTCTATGTTATCGTTGATTCTTTCCTATTCTACCGTTTTTTCTATGCTAGTCTTTATTTTTTTATATGCTACTGTTTGATTTTTTCAATGTAGGTGTTCATTCTTTTCTATATTACCGTTGTTTATTCTATTCTACTGTTGATTTTGCTATAGTTTACTGATGCTTCTTGTATATGCTATTGCTGGTTCTTTTCTCTGCTATTGTGGGTTGTTTTATATTCTACTATTGATTCTTTTCGAATCTAATATTATTTCTTTTCTATTCTCTTGTTGATTCTTTCCTATGCTATTGTTGATTCTTTTCCATGATGCTGTTATTGTTGATTCTTTTCCATGCTTCCGTTGATTTTTTTCTGTTACTTTTTATTCCTTTCTTTCCTTGCTTATACTTTGTCTTAGAATTGAATGCCTTTGTCTTTTTAACGGTGGTTGCTTTACTGCACATAATGAGCAGTAGTAGCCTGCTCATAGTCTGAAATAGTTTATGTTTGTATAAAGTACTTTTGAAATTTTTATACATTTACAATACAAAATATTTATTTATCATTTTCTCTATTATTTTTGTTTCATTTTCTATATATTTTTTCTATGGCAGTGATCTGTGCCATTCATTGTTTATCTTATTCTTTTTAACCGACTGTATGCGTCTGATTTTTTTCAAATCCATGCCAAACGTATTAGTAAAACAAGATAAAAACTCGGTTGAGAGACTTATTATTCTCTCTAACATTCATGCAATTCAATTGTAAATTGAATTTGCGAGATAGGATGCACAAATCCATACGTATCTCCATATATATGAGCTGCCGTCATAGAAAAAATTCTTAAGTTAGCAGCTAAATGGGTTCTGAGAGTAGGGCAATTCGGATTTCATCGCAGAATGAAAAGCAATCAAAGAATCTGGTAGCGATGGCCAAAAAATATACTGTCGCTCTTGTAGAAAAAGTCGTACGGGGAATTGAAAAAGATAAATGCGGTGGTGTTGTTGACAAACCAATAAATAACAATAGGATAAAGCCTGTGACGTGAAGGATTTCTCTGTTTGTGTCAGTGGACAATATCTTAATATAAATGTATTAATCAAAGAAGTTCATGTAATTCAATAAGCTTCTGGATCGTCAGAGATGCATGTGCTTGTCTGATAATCAGTGAAAAAGCCACCTGAAAGGTTACGACAAGCTGGATAAATATCGGAGCAATACATAATTACATTGCAATTGCAGTAATATGTAGTGAATTAATAATTGAAATCATATTAGTTAAAGGGAATGATGAAGGATCAACTATAAGCAGGGAAGATGTTGTCTGGCGTGTATAATTAAAGATGTTTCCTTCCCCTTTTAATAGAAGGAAACCAGCCGATTTTAAGACTTTTCTTATAATGAAATATTGAATCAGAGACACTCACTTGTAGCATGTTGAGATTAGTAATTTTCTAAGCGCTGATACAATGGTAAAAGGTAAAACACGACTCATATATGCTACACAAGGTTACAAATCGATAATTGGAAAATTAGAGGCAACATGGTGGAATGATCTTTTCTGGCTAAAGCAGCTCAAAGGGATAATAATATCGCATTAGTTTCTGAGGCTGTTACTAACCTAGAACCACTAAGAAACCTAAACTATTATTGTAATTCAGCGAAAATGGTAACAAGAATGCAAGTGTGATATGCATTAACTCGTGTATCGTCAAATAACATTGATCAGCGCGGGTAATATCGGAAGCAAATTGTCAATTCCTCCTGAGAAATTGAGATGGAAATCAATATTATTACATGACCTAATAATATTGATGAGTCTGCATATAGTGGCACATATAGTGACGCATATAGTGGCACATATATGTCTCCGGAGTCATTATTTGCCATCAGTCTAGCTCCCTCTCCACCTCTGCCTCCGCCTAATGAAGTAATCCTCAAAGAAAACAGTAGTTGTTGATAAAAAATTAAGCGTAAAATAACTAGGGGGACATGATTTAGTGGACCTGTGGCGAAAATCAATCAGATTTGGACTCAGTAACCTCAATTATCTCTTGTGACATTGGTTTGACCTTCATATCTCTAAAAACTGTCGGTTTAGCACCTCTAGCTACTAGGTGGCGCCATCTGGTGGTCAACTTATATCATATTTGAGCTCGGTGACCTCAATTACCTTGTGTACCATTAGTTGTAGCTGGGTACATTGAGCCAGCGACTCGTTGCGGACAGAAGATGAACACAAGACGAGATTTGCATAACCCATTGACCTGCTTGCTTGCTTCGCCACGGTTAAAAGTTGGGCAAATTTGTTTATAATATTCCCCCCCCATTCCCCATAGAAAATAATTTGCTTTGAAAAAATGAAAGTTGAGTATATTTAATCTTCTTCACTTTCTAATTCATTTTAGAGCGTTTTCATACTAAGTGGAGGCGTCTAGATTCAACACCGCGTAAATTCTACACCGCATCCCTTTATTCACTATCAAGCACAAAGGCACCCATTAATGTGTCCAAGCCCAATTAGACCCTCTTGGAGATCTTAATAAAATGGCACCAGAAAGGCGATACGTACCATTACAAGGGAAAAAGATGTGGATGATAAGCTTATCAGGCTGCTGGTGAATATGCACATTCTTTCCTTTACATACGAGATGAGGAAGGGATAATTTCTGTCCAAGGCGAGGCAAGAACAGTGACTCAAGCCCATCAAGAAGCTGATCAACAAGCGCTCGTTTGCTTGAGTAATATTCTGGATTATTTTACTTTGAATGGTCGCAGCCTTCAATACACATAAAGCTGATAATAAAGTTCATATAGATTTTCATAAAGCGTTTGATACTCTACCGCATAAGGACTTTTGGGTTAGAAGGTAATATACTAGAGTGAAGTGAAAACTTACAAGCTGACCGCGGCCAGGATGGTGATTATTAGGATTTCTCTCAAGAATCCTTGGAGAGTTGTTATTTCTAAACTATGTTAATTACCCGGAAAATTATTATTACTTATAATTTCAAACTTTATAAATACAGTAATACAAAAATGGGAAATCGGGCACAATGACGATATGCCTGCAACGCATCATAGAAAGTGCCTCATCAGATTTAACGTTGATAAGTGTAAAGTAATGCAACTAACTCACTAAAACCCTCAGCAGAAGTACAACACAGAAACTTAGTCATAATCTAAATGCGGTTACTATTCAACCACATTTGAGCGTTTAATTTCGAACGATCTAAAAACTTTTAAGCATCGTGACCTTGCAAAATAGATTTCAGGGTAACACACATAACTCCGAATTTGGCCATTTAAATGAAAATATATTCTTCATGCATTATATAAGGCACTTATTATACTCTACTTAGAGTAAAAGGTCTCCTCATATCTAAAAAGACATAGCAATCTTAGAGCCCATTCATCAAAGAGCAACGAAATTTATCTCTGAGATTAGAAATAAATTCAATGATAACAGACTAAGGCCTCTTTATTTTGTTTTCTTTGGAAAATCGTCGTATGCATGGCAGGTCAAAAATCGAAGATTTTAAAACAATTAAAGATCTTTACTGCTATGCACAATGAATTAATTTTTGAGTTAGATAATCGAGCGGCAACTAAAAATAAGGGATTCAACCTTGTTGATAAGAGATTTATAAGTGCGACAACACAGGATTTTTCTGTACATGGTTACTCAAATATGCTGTAAATTACGGCAGCAAGTAATTGAAAGCACCTCAGTCAATATGTTAAAAATAAAATTGATAAGTATTAGTTCATTGTAAAAAATCATTATTAATCCAAAGTATAAAAAGATGATAATTTTGATTTATACCTATTTTTCGTCCATTGTAATCACCTCCTTTCCAAACTTTGCTCTTTTGGACTGGCTTCGAGGGAACCGTAGGATCTGTGTTAGTTCGTATTCTGTAATAACTTTTGGCAGCCCTTGTCTAGTTTCTGAATCTCTTGAGTATCTGCTGTTTTTCAACCAAGGTGGAAGAGAAATAAATAAACATAAAAATCCACAGCAAGACGATTTTCGACCCGATGATCTGCAGTTTATGAGGCATGCGTTTTCCCCCTAGTCTTATACAAGGGCCTGTGTCACGTGAATATCATCATAGTTGCTAGAATTTTATTAGTCAAACTTATATTTTCTATTCTGAGGTGCTACTCAAGGCTTTGTCATATATTCAATATAATTTGAAGGATTACGACAAGTAGTTGCATAGCTAACGTCATATAAAATTCTATGTTCTGTAGACTTAGCCAAATTCCATATAGATTGAAATGCATTATGCATAAAATTCCTATCGTAATATGCACGTCGGAGAGTGAGTGTGTATGTTTGTTTGTATGAAGGCGTATGTGTGTGTGAGAGAATGTGTGCGTGAGAGAATGTGTGTAATGCATGTTTCCACACCCCACTCCTTATGTTTACACATGCAAAATACACACTAACACAACCTTCTTCCTGTAACATTATTCTATTCTTTACCTCTCGCAAACCGATTTAAAACGTCACAAACGGATTCATATAAGAGCCACTCGATGTGACTTCTAATCTTTGACCTTTTTTGGTTTCCCCTTCCTCTCTCTTCTCACATTTGCGAAATCCGTTATTAACTGTGTTTTCCACCAACTGTGGCACGATGTTATCAATTACTGTAACAATATTTTACCGGGCGTATTTTTTACCATATTTCTCGGGTGTAATAATTAATGATCCATTAAAGTGTGGTATTTAAGGTATAGTGTAAATTTGATCACTTTAAGAAGTTTACTATGGATTTGAGAGAATTATTATGAAAGCGTGAAGTCCATTCCAGAGGTTTGGACGTTTGATCGAAGCATGAAATTAATATGTTCATTCGATCTTACTTAATTCTTTGTTTTCTAATATTTTTTTACCATTTTACAATTTTTGCATCATTTCAAGGTAATTTGGAAGTGGTTTCTTTGAATATATTAATTTGTCTGTACATGTAGCTATCCACCCTGTGGCGCAGGAAAATTTCGCCTCCTTAAAATAACATTAATGCGATTTAATACCACGAGTGCATAGGGTTATTTCACAACACCAGGCAATAAGCAAAAAACGCTGTAAGATTAGAGCCTCACCGATCTTTTCTCGTCGAAAAGATGAGTGATGGACGAAAGAAGAAAACGAAGAGAGAGGTTATAAGTGTCGTTGGTGTAGAAAGGAAAGTTCTCGTCGAAAGTGAAAATTGCCAGGGAAACTGGCTTAGTCATTGTATTCAAGCATAGTGCGTCATTGTTAGTTTTCAGTTTTTTGATGTGAAACTGTTATTAACAAATACGCCTGGGGATGTCTCTGAGGCAGAGTCTCGCCTGTTTAAGGTTTCGGTTGACAAATTTTCTGAAATTTTTACTTTTCATAACATTGGCAGAACATTTCCAGAAGCACCGGTAGCTCAGACTCCATCACTGTCAGTGGCATTTTTAAATCGATTCAAATTCATAAACTACTATTTTGATTGTAGTTGTGCTATTTCTACCCAAGAGAGCTCATATCATTAACTGCATTCCCATAATAAAATATTTATTGCATTTTCAAATTTTGTTTCTTGTAATGAGCAAGTACTATTTCACTGTAATCTTAAGATTTTACCATAGTGATTCATCTCATTCGACTACAGAGGTACCTGTCTCAATTTCTAGTGTAAACGAAACAAATAATGATCATGTTGGTTTTTTTTCAGGATTTTGAAAAATTACGACAGTTAGATGATGGCAGACATAGTTATCTAAACCCTAAAACATGCTCCGTTGCTCGCTTTACACCGTAGACTTTTCTGCCGCATAAATGCTCGATTCGTTATAGTGATTCACAAATTATAATTATAGTTATTTTTAAAAAACAAAAACAAAGTACTACAATTTATCTCTTTGTAATTGAAGCCAACAGAATTTATTTATATGTACTTATATAAGTTACTACGGTGAATAATGATTTTTTTTTTACCTTGGAGAAATGATCTAGGAAAAATATTTTTATAATACTTTGTCAAATCATTTTTGTGATGAATTAAACAGGTCATGAATTAGGAAAATTGGCTTCCGATCGTATTATAAAAATAATCGTTCCCTTTCGAGTATCTATAATTGTATGTGTGTGTGTACGAGTGATCCTAAAACAACTGTTAAACTTAATTTCTTAGCTTTTGTGCTCTGTAGAGCCCACATGGGAACCTACTCTTCTTGTATTTTCTAAGAAAATTATTCAAAATGACATGAATTTTAAGGAATAATGTTTCATTTATTACACAGGCCTGCGTTTGAAAAATTTTTTATGTTCCCCCAGGATTTCTTTGTGGTTTATTAATGAATCCAACCTCCTGAGCTCAAAAATGAATGTATATTTGTTCAATCAGGTCAGATTTTCTCAGTACAGCATAAACCATTTTCATTGAGATTACCTCATTTTTTCTGAATTTTTTTCAAATAAAAACATACTCTATCTAATAATGCATTATTACTGTTATATCATATAAACAGGAATACACGTATGTAAACTATAATTCTTTTAATAAACAAAAAATAAAAGAATGCAACATAATAAAGAAAATAATTATAATTTCGAAGAACAGACGCCCTTGACGATTTTCGTTTGTGCCTGTCATCTGGTGCATCACGCTTCAAACACAACAGTAGTCAGCAAGCATGTTTCCGTTCCATTTACACTGGTACCTGGATTCCATTGTTTTTATGTCCTGGTGGAATCTTTGCCCCTGTTCTTTACTGTAATCCCCGCAGTTGTCAGGAAAATAATCCAGATGGGACTGTAAAAAGTGTATCTTTATAGACATTCGAGCTCCCAAATGTTTGAGACTTGTTAAGAGCTGATTGACCAGGGCAACATATTCTTCTAGGCTTCTTTTAAGGCCTAGAAAATTGTTAACTAGAGCTTTGAAAGCTTTCCAGGCATCTTTTTCTATGTCCTTCATTGATGCATCAAATTGCTGATCAAGTTCCTGATTTGAAGTCCATCAAAAATTTCCCCATGGAGCTTAGCGTCACTGATTTGTGGAAATTTTTGAAGAAGAAATTTAAAAGCTTGGCCTTCTTTATTAAGGGTTTTGACATAATTTTTCATTATGCCAAGCTTTATATGCAGTAGAGGGAAAAGTATTTTTTGAGGAGGCACTAAAGGTTCAGCTATCACATTGTTTGATCTAATTCTAAATGCTTCTCGTGGAGGCCAAACCTTCTTCTCATAGTGCATACTATCTGCACGACTGTCCCATAAACATAGGAAACAGGGATGCTTCGTGTAGCCTGTTTGCGTCCCAAGCGTAAGAGACACTACCTGAAAAAAATTTAGCACAGTATGTAAATTTAGTGTAATATTTTTAAAAACAAATTCAAAGTAATATTTCTTAAAACAATAAGAATATGAATATGTACTGAAAAATCCTGTATGCCGAGGCATTAAATCATCGTATTGGAACTAATTGGATATATGTACATCTTATTTTAAGTTTATTGAGTTGTGTTGTATACCTTTTCAATTAGGATAAGTTCCCCATTAACCCAATAGGATGCATTAACCTATAGGGACACACTTCAACAAAAAATATAACTCAAAAATGACTCATGATTTCCAGATTTGCATTCTTGTAAAATGTAAGTTGACCAAAAGGTGTATACAAGTATTAACAATTCAAAATGAAAATGTAAATATCAAAAAGCTTAGAAATGCCAAGTGTAAAATGATCTTACCTTTAAGTCACCACATATCCTCCACTTATAGCTAGAGTAATTTATTTCATCCAGCAATTTTTTCTTATTTTCATAGCTTTCAGTAAGTTGGATTGAATGGCCTATAGGAACGGAAGCTATCTTGTTACCAATATTCAGTAGCACAGCTTTTAAACTTCTAATGGAGGAATATATGAACAGTCTCCATTCTAATGGGTTGTAAAGAATTCTAAGGGTCTCAACAAGTCCTTTAATATTGGCGCAGTATACTAAAGAGCTGGAAGAATGCTGTAAAAAATAGCTTCGAAACTCTTGTTCTCTATTTCTGTACCCCCCTAAATGTTGTTTCTTAAGCGAGAAGATTACTTTCACAAAGTCGAGAGCCAAGAAGTTGTGTATTCGCCTTTGAAACTCTTAGATCCCTGGTCAGGTTATTTAACTAAACTTAAGTGAATGGTCTTGCGACCATATCATTTGTGGAAACCTGATAAGACTCAGATGTGTCATAATCTTGGTCATCTTCCATATTAATCTCTTCATGTACCTCTATATGTTCAGGGGGAGAAGGTATAGGAATTCCTGGGCCATGGGGCAGGGGTTTGATGGCAGAAGGAACATCCGGATATGCCACACTATGTTTATTCTTCTTATTTATACCTGTGGAAAATATAATTGCATATTACATAAAGGAATTGATTTGGAGTTGCAGATAGTACATAAATGTTTAGTAAAGGATATGTTCATGCTGAAGTGAACTATGTTAGTTTTTAATTTTATGCCAAGTCTTTGCATAATAATGACATTTTGAGGAGCCAGTATATTACAGAAAGCTTAAATACTTGATACAATGCTCACCTTTAAGATTTGTCATGCAAAAATAGCAGTCCGTAGTGTGGTCCTTGCCATCTCTCCACACCATGGGAACACCAAAAGAGAGGGACTTCTGTTCGCCCTGACTCCAGCGTCTTAAACTTATGTAGCATCCCTTGCAGCAGATATGTGGTGCAAAACTTTTATCTTGATCTCTTAGCCTTACTCCAAAATATGCATGATACAAAGATTTAATTACAGGAGGGATTGTACTTTGCTGCTCGGGAAAAGTCACTTTGCCGCAAACATAGCAAAATCTGTCGGAGCTATTCTTACATTTTCTGTTCATTTTTAACTTAACCACTATTATTATTATTCTCATTATTATAATGCTAAGCAATTTTTAACCTGCAAAATATAAACCTATTTGCATAATTACTTAAAATGTACACAAAATTTACTGCGAATAGAGCAGTGCCAAAACTATTGAAATTTGATGTAATATAGGAGATGTATAAAATATAAAATTATTATCACCCCCTGTATCGCAAAACTGGAGGTGATAGAGAAAAACGGATGACAGATTCGGATTTAGGAGGTCAATTTTATTAAGAAACACTATAGAAAACCTAGGGTACATTTTTGACGCAGACCAGTGTTATTGACGTTGTAATTATATGTAAAAAGGCTGAATTAAATTAATATTCGGAGAAGAGTCCTAAAAAGAAATTAATTTTCACTTGGAAATTAATTTCGCAAAAGTTAACAGAAACAAACAAAGAACTTGGAACTGTTCATAATATAGTAGATATTTTAAATTATATTTATTTACAATATCTTTTCCCAATTGTTATATCATCTCCCAAATAAAAGTAAACAATTGTCTTTTGTTTTGTGATGTCATTGTTTTTATTCATTTACAGAGCGCTCAAGGACAACAACCGATCAGGATCTCAGTGATTTTATTTCACTTTGGGCTTCTTCTTCGATTATATGCTTTTATCGAACTTCACACTCCCATCCTGTCAGCGAGTTACGTTAACAACAAGTCTTTAAAACTTGAAAAGGAAAAGGTACTGGATTAACACATATACATCAACACCTTATCTGTCACTTTCCTCTTCGTCGCCCTGGTATGTCACTGCTCGCCCGAGGAAGCCTCCGTGAAGTATGTAAAAGTCCTGGGCTGGTCCCCTACCGAAGCGACAGGAGACCGGTCCGTTTCCAGCCACCCTCCGCAAAGCAGAAGAGGACACCTAGCCCTCTTGGTCTTTTTCATCTTTACTTTGTTTTTTGAAGAGGAGTGTGGAAATTAAGTGCACTTCTCTCCTCTCCGCCCCTGCCATATCTTTCTTCGAAATAAAGCAGGTCTTGGTCTGCAAGGTGGCACGAACACAGGGAGAAGGTCCCTCTTCTCGTCGTAATTCTTCGAAGGTTGTACCGTCTAAGCAAGTTCTTGCACAGGGGCAGACATTAGCTCAGGGTATTCTCACGTCTAGTCTTTGTCATTTACATTTGGAAGACCCTGCCTCATGGGATGGGGGCAACTCTGGAAAAATCTTTGCACCATCCTCAAATTGACGAGGATCCTGACAGGAAACTATCTTGGCCTATTCCATTTAATCATCGCCGATGGGGCCGGCGAGACGCCCTCTATTGTCAAAGAAAGGAAGGCAGATACGTTTGCCCCTAACACGATTACAACACACTGTTCGATTACTGTGACAGGCACGGCCGTAGGGGCCCAACCCCCCTAATTCTTTGATGGAGATTTGCTCATTTGATCTGCTCCCACAAGGAGCAGTCGATTTTCGGCAGCCCGGTTACCGTTTTTTTCTGCCAGCCCCCTGTGTAAAGGAAAAAGACGCTGCCACTGGTCGAGTGGTGAAGTTGTCCAAGGGCAACTACATAAAAACTTTCTTACCTATAGACATAGAAGAAGGAGAAACTCAATCTGTGTTAGGAGATTTTTGAAGGGGCCCCGGAGAAAGGACATTTGTGCCAACTCCTTTTCAAGGGTGGAACTGTCCAAGGGCGGCTCCAAAGTTGGCCAAAAAAAGCCACTTTGCTGCACAAAAATCTTTGGACGGGAACTCCTTCAACTGTGAGAGTGGTGTTTTCGAAATCTTCGCTCACTCCAACACGAAGGTTGGGTGAGGTTTTTGCCCTAAGCTTGTAATCTGAACTTTGAAAAAATAAATCTAGCAACGGAGACTCTACAATAGTGATGGCTATAAAAACTATGGTTGTTTGTGAGATATATTCCACGGTAAACCGCCCCCACTCATCCAATCTCGGATTTCTCTACTCTTTAGGTCTCCATCCTGAGTGGTATTCGCAACTGTTCAGTGATCCACTATGACCTGAAGTTGCCCAGTAGATCGGTCTTTCTCCCCAAAAGTCACAGCTCCAAACTTAGCAGCCATTGAGGCAGGGTGACAAGATGGATTTTCTCAATAGATAGTACTAATCGTCGATAGAACGACCAAAATCTGGATCTGTTATCACAGATCCACAGACAGGATTCAAGAGTTTGTATTGGTCTAGCAGGCAACAAGGCAGTGAAGCTCGCCTGTCATAAGCGGTCCAGCCTTCTGCACTCGAGAACAGGCGCAGCGAGATCGTGAGCCCTTTACACCCAGGGAAGCGGCTATTAGGGCAAAAACCGATAGTTACATTAATCGCGGCCCAACATGAAGAACTCCTTAAGAAGTTCTAGTCTGTTGCGACCTGCATGCGTTAAAGGGCGTTATATTTTAGTGGTTCCAAAGACTCACTTCTGACACAGCATAAAATATAGTTGGTAAGCTCCTTAAACCAAGAAAAAGGGAACAAGGAGAAGGACGCTAACTTAACATGGTCCCGTCAGAGAGTTTAAGTGAACCCGTTGACGAAGGCTCCTTAATTTTCAGTCATACTGGTAGGACGTGCTGCTTTTCCAGGTACCAAGTGTAGCAGGCTGCACAGGCTACCACACAGCGGGACTAGGGTTGAGAGCACCACAAAGTCCTACGAAGGATAGATCTCTTGCCTGCTTCCGTATTTTACTGTTTCACTCAGTGTTGAGAGGTGAAGTTAGAGGAGATAAAAGTCTTGGTTCAGACCAGAGCCACCAGGAGGAACAGTGAATTCATAGAACTATGGGTATCCGGCAATAACTGCGTAAACTAAAACAGTGGTGTCAATACTTCTACGATTCCCCGTTTCAACCACTTTTTGGTTATTTATATTTATTATTGATATTTGCTCATTATTTGTTAATTCCTTATAATGAAACGGATTCGTTTGGATTTATTCGTTTGGACATTTATTACTCCCTCTTATTTCCTTATACCATTGTAAAGATGGCCAATTGAGGGTTAAGACTAAACATCTTAAGTACCTTATTATTCATATATATATATACATATATATATATATATATATATATATATATATATATATATATATATATATATGATTGTAGGGGAATAGTCACTCCCCCCCCCCTCGTTCACTCGCGGGGCAGTCTCAAGGCGGTTACCGCAAAGACATCCGGCCCAGGCATCAGCGGGTCCATTGCGTAACCGCAGCGTGGCACAACTCGGTGCCATTAAAGACCCTAAAGGTCAAAATGTAAGATCTCCCCCAGGAGAGTGAGATCCAGTTTCACGTCATATAAGAAATTGGAGACGTGTTTCTCCCAATCTCGAATGCTAACGAGGAGCCCATGTTTGACTTCTTGGGAAAAACCGTTGGCCAAAATTACTCTCCTGGAGCCGTCCTCAAGCCCCTCCCCCCCTTACTACTTCCCCAGTGGGGTGACGAGGTATAAATGAGGAAATCTGAGAAAAATAGGGGTAGTATACGTCAGTCTCTAGGTGACGAAGTCCTCGGATCCAAAACCGAGCTACCGAGACTGGAGGGGTAGTGTACTTGGCTCGCTAGACCAAGAAGTACCCAGCAAGAGAGGCAGGGCTACCTACCTTAAGGGGCTAAGAAGAAGCTCATCCAAACGATAAGTTAACTTTGGTAAGTTCAACTTACTCTCGCCAGAGAGACTCCTCATATTTTGGTGCACCTTAAACGCCAGGGGTATTCCTCGTCCTTGAGGAATTAAGAAGAAGAAGGAAAAGGCTCCTCCTCGAGCCCGTTACTTGGTGGCCACACCGAACTCCTAAGTTAACTTGGTAAGGAACCAAGTTCAAATTATTCTCATCAGAGAAACCCCGTCTCATCGATCCTCGCCCTTGAAGAAGACCCTCCCCGAGTTCAGTCCTCGCCCATAAGGAATTAAGTAACGAAGGAGAAAAGCTCCTCCTCGAGCTCGTTACTCGGTGGTCACACCGCACTCCAAGTTAACTTGATTTAAGAACTAAGTTCGACTAACTCTCGCCAGAGAGACCACGACTGCCTAGGTGTTGCATAAAGTACCGTATTGGTTCTCGTCCTTGAAGAACATCCCCCTGGAAGAACGTGTGGACCCCCCCAGCTGCCACCCTCGCCAAAACAACCGTGTGATCTCGCTCATCTACATTTGGCCGGCGGCACGCGTCGAGAGTCAATAACATTCTTGAGGCCTTTTAAACTCCAGATGAGTCCGTAAGCCTAATTCTTATATTATTGTTGTGTGTAGAGAAATTAACCAATTTTTGTGGGTAAACTAATTTAATTAATTCTTGTTTATAATAATATTTAGAGTATTGCTGTAGTTAATGTATAAATGTTATGTATTCAATTAATAAAGATAAAATATAAGTTTATTTTGGCGATTAATGTTCGTTTCTCTTATATATCCTTACGTTTTTCGGAACGGCTCTGTTCTTTAAGGTTTTTTAGATATCAATATATATTAGACACTCTTAGCACAAGTAGAATAGAACAAATAGGGGGGGAATTTTACGACATTAATTAAAGTGGTGTCAGGTTTGTAGGTTGTTATTAGATAGAACCCAGCAGTGTCTAATTAAGAAAGAGACAACACGTAAAGGAATATCAGATCACGAATAAGAGAATAATTGACGAGAGGAAAATTGGTAGAGTTAGGTAGGGGTGGTAACAATCTGAAAGTAATTGGTAGACCAAGTGGTAAATTTGTTGTCGGGAGTGGTATTTCAATCAGCATAGTAGTGGGATTAAGGGTAAGTTATGCTGAGCGCTACCTGGTGAGTGGTGGCATAATTACCTGAGAGTACAGTAAGGAAAATTCGACGGACCAACACAAAATGGATCCGTTCAAAAGATTTTACCTACAAGCCCAAATTCTGGGATTCGAAGGCAAGGATATGGATGCCTATATCCTTGAAGAATTGAGAATACAAAGAGAAAAAGAAGAAAAAATAATAGAGTTTGATAGAAAGAGGGAAAATATAAAAAGAGAGGATAAAAAAAACAGGAAGCAATGGAAATATAGATGAACCGGAAAAGTGAAGAATCCCGAATACAGCGGAAAATAGAAATGGAGGAAAGAAGATTTTCAAGAGGAAGTAAGACAAACGAAAGAATAAGACAGTTGAAAAGAGAAGCACAAGAATTCGAAATAAGGATAAAAAGGGAAGATGAGGAAAGGAGAATAAAGATAAAACGAGAAGATGATGAAAGAAAAATAAAGATAAACCTGGAAGATGAAGCTAGAAGAACCCGACGGGAAAATGAAATAGCGAAAGCAGAACAAGAGGCTGAGGAAAGGAGAATGAAGAGGGAAAAAGAACGTGCTCAAGCTGAAAGAGAAGAGAGAGAAGAAAAGGAAAGATTGCTCGCACTCGAAAGAGCACCTATCAAGAATCTGATAGAGGCCGAGGAAGTGGGAGCTCGGCCTGGACCTAAGAAAGGACCATCGAGGGAAACCCAGCCAAATGGGGTAACGATGGAAGAAGTAGAAAGTAGGAATGAGGTACCAGCAGGAGTACCTTAGCAAGAACCTACGAGGAGAACCCAGCCAAATGGGGTTATCAGGGAAGAAGAAAAAGGTAGAGTAGAGGTACGAGCAGGTGTACCTGAGGAACTACCGACTAAGAGAAGTGAGTCAAATGAGTTGACAAGGAAGGAGGAAAGAGGTGCTATTGCAATACACCCAGGTAAGACTAGTCAAATGGTAGACGTGGATGAGTATCTCCTACACCTGGTAGTCTCCTTCCCGAACGGAACGTCCACGGAGTTACCGCTAAATCGCCAAGTCGTAGTGAGCGCCACGCCCATTAACGACCTCGCAGGGAAAAGTGTTTTCGATCCCCAAAGATCGAACCCAGACACGATCTTCCCGTGTACCGGGTTAAAGGAGAGCTATGGGACCTACGCTCCCATCAATTATGCCCCGATGCAACAGGCCGCTTTAGCCATAATGTTCCATTTAAAGGTAGTCAAGTACCATAATATGGGTAAGTCGAGTAGGTTGAAATACCGCTACCATTTAGTAACATACTGGGGTAGACTCAATAACCCGAACGGCCGACTCAGGCGCAGTAAAGTATTGGTATTAAAGCACCATTTCAGGATCAGCTACATCAAAGGAGCCGATAAAGTACAGCTGCTCTATAGGCGGAGACGAAAAACCATTTAGGGTTATTTCAGTACCTAATGAGCGTGAAACCATGCTTTCATTTGTTGTACGTGTTAATATTTATCGGTAGGATTTAAGTTCTCAAAAACTTAGAAATGTAAGAAAGTAGCATGTTTTGTTGTTGTTTTTTTGTGGGTAATCGACGAATTAAGGTTTTTTAATTTTTATGTAAATTGTATTGTGAGTAGGTCTAGTTTGACCGATTGCCTGTGTAAACGCGCGCGAAGGCGCTCATGTGTAAGGAAACTTAATGTAAGAGAGGGCTCAAAGAAATACAACTTTGCTAATCTCGACTAGGTTAAGTAAGTTGTTTTGAGTTACCGGGAGTCCCCCCCACATTAAGTTCTTCGATGGGAGGTGTGGAAGGGGAATAGTCACTTCTCCCCCTCCCGTTCACTCGCGGGGCAGTCTCAAGGTGGTTACCGCAAAGACATCCGGCCCAGGCATCGGCGGGTCCATTGCGTAACCGCAGCGTGGCACAACTCAGTGCCATGAAAGACCCTAAAGGTCAAAATGTAAGATCTCCCCCAGGAGAGTGAGATCCAGTTTCACGTCATATAAGAAATTGGAGACGTGTTTCTCCCAATCTCGAAGGCTAACGAGGAGCTGATGTTTGACTTCGTGTGAAAAACCGTTGGCCAAAAGAACTCTCCCGGGGCCGTCCTTAAGCCCCTCTCTCCCTTACCACTCCCCTAGTGGGGTGACGAGGTATAAATGAGGAACTCTGAGGAAAATCGGGGTAGTATACGTCAGGTCATGTGACGAAGTCCTCGATTAAAACCGAGCTACCTAGACTGGATTGGTAGTATACGTCAGGCCAGGTGACGAAGTCCTCGATTAAAACCGAGCTACCTAGACTGGATTGGTAGTATACGTCAGTCTCTAGGTGACGATGTTTTCAGATCAAACCGAACTACTGAGACTGGAGAGGTAGTGTACTTGGCTCGCCAGACCAAGAAGTACCCTGCAAGAGAGGCAGGGCTACCTACCTTAAGGGGCTAAGAAGAAACTCATCCTCGAGCTAAGTCCCTGGTTATCAAACCAAACGATAAGTTAACATTGGTAAGTTCAACTTACTCTCGCCAGAGAGACTCCTCATATCCTGGTGGTACACCTTAAACGCCAGGGGTATTCCTCGTCCTTGAGGAATTAAGAAGAAGAAGGAAAAGGCTCCTCCTCGAGCCCGTTACTCGGTGGCCACACCGAACTCCTAAGTTAACTTGGTAAGGAACCAAGTTCAAATTATTCTCGTCAGAGAAACCCCGTCTCATCGATCCTCGCCCTTGAAGAAGACCCTCCCTGAGTTCAGTCCTCGTCCATAAGGAATTAAGTAACGAAGGAGAAAAGCTCCTCTTCGAGCTCGTTACTCGGTGGTCACACCGCACTCCAAGTTAACTTGATTTAAGAACCAAGTTCGACTCACTCTCGCCAGAGAGACCACGACTGCCTAGGTGTTGCATAAAGCACCGTATTTGTTCTCGTCCTTGAAGAACTTCCCCCCCCCCACCGGAAGAACGTGTGGACCCCCCCAGCTGCCACTCTCGCCAAAACAACCGTGTGATCTCGCTCATCTACATCTGGCCGGCGGCACGCGTCGAGAGTGAATAACATTCTTGAGGCCTTTTAAACTCCAGAAGAGTCCGTAAGCCTAATTCTTATATTATTGTTGTGTGTAGAGAAATTAACCAATTTTTGTGGGTAAACTAATTTAATTAATTCTTGTTTATAATAATATTTAGAGTATTGCTGTAGTTAATGTATAAATGTTATGTATTCAATTGATAAAGATAAAATATAAGTTTATTTTGGCGATTAATGTTCGTTTCTCTTATATATCCTTACGTGTTTTGGAACGGCTCTGTTGTTTAAGATATTCAGATATCAATATATATTAGACACTCTTAGCACTCTTAGAATAGAACAAAAAGGGGGGAATTCTACGACACACTATTATAAAAGTGGTGTCAGGTTAGTAGGGTATTTATTAGAAAGAATTCTACGACAATGATAAATAACACCCAAAAGGAAAATGGAAAAACGATTCCAAGCGCTTTTGTCTTTATTCTAAAAGACCTCTTCATGGAATAACGTAGGTCAGGAAAAATTCTTTAAACACTTTAATTTGTGATTTAATATAATTATATATGATAGGATCTAGGCAAACAGAATTTATACTCCCTAGTTAGGGTTTTGATGCAGGTAGCCGTTTTAGCCCCCCACTCCTTAATGTTTAAGCCATTTGCTGTTCTGACCTACGTTATTCCATGAAGAAGTCTTTTAAAATAAAGACGAAAGTGCTCGGAAACGTTTTTCAATTTTCCTTGTTGGTGTTATTTATCATAATTTTGACTCACGTGCAAGTTGTGAGTTTCTTTTCATATATATATATATACATATATATATATATATATATATATATATATATATATATATAACTAACTCTTCATCCCACTACTGGGAAAATGCCTACCAAAGATGACTTAACTGTTCACGGTAAAGTGTTCGATTCTGACAAGCTACTTCTGTTATTGAGCGAATTTTATCCTCACACCTTCTGGGTGGTTACCTTCTTGGTTTCTTTATCTGAAAAGGTGTCTAGTTTCTGAATTTTTACCATCACCTTCTGCCGTTTGTTCAAACGATGTATCCTCTCCTCACCCACTTCAGAATTTTTCATATGTTTTCTATATATACAGTATCGCCCTTCTCTTATTTTATTATTCATAAATTTATTTTATGGTCTGTGCAGATTATTAATGTTTTGCATGATTTTTGTTTTCAGAACCCAAGTTTCAATTGCATAGGTTAGAACTGGAAAGATGCTTTGATTGAATATTTCTCGGTTTAAGCATAGAGGCACATTCTAACCGTCCTGCAACCTAATTTTATTCTTCATCTTATATCCTTTTTCTCTGTTCACAATCGTCGTCATAGGTTGTCTCAAATATAAGTATTTTTTAGGCTGCTCTATTATTCAATCATCAATTCTAATTGCTTTATCCTCTGAAAACTATTGATCATTATTTCGATTTGAAAAGTTCATTTTTCCTCTAATTGTGATAATGGTTTGTGATAATTCTGTTGTCAATCACTAAAATTCCGCTGGTCTTCTGCCGAATGATATGACTCATTCTTCACAGTCGTGACTTAAATGTCTCGCATTAATTTTCAGTCCATTTTGATCCCCGTCCTGAGTCCTGAAATATTTCCTTGAGCACTGCGGTTGGGGAGATGGGATCTTCCTGTCTCATTCTTTTATTTAATTATATTTAATCAATGTTCGAGGGCAGATAAATGACGATGTTGCATGTTTATGTAGTGGAGTATGTGAATATAGGTTTTATTTAAGCTATATTTCTATGTGTTTATCAGAACTTAATCGTTGTTTATTTGCTTTTTCATAGCCTAGTTATGCCAGGTAGAGAAGTAAGTTATATTTATTTGTTCACTGCAGTAGTTGTTGAACAGCATGACGATAATCGCAAGTACCAGCGATACTTCTGAGACCGACCCACCGGTTTCGGTGGCTGCTTGCAATCGATTTTAGGTGTAAGTATATTCCTTATCTGTTTTTAAAGTGTTATATCTAGCTTATCGGAGATTGATTGACTTGTAGTTCTTTTTTAATTTACTCGCTAAATTTTTAAGAATGAGTACAACTGAGGAGTTGGAGCATTACTTTCCATTAAAGACTTTTTACACATTCATGGTTGTATGGCAGCAAGACTTTCACACCGCACTCTTCCTTTATATAGATGATTGTCGTCTACTCCCCACTGACGGTCTTTCATTATATATGATCTTAACTACATTAAAAAAAAGAGCATATTTAATCACGAAACTAGTTTCGGTATGGAGTTTTTCATTCCATCTTCTTTCGTAACATGAGAATAGATATCAATATCATTAATCAGTGGGTGGGTGTAGAATTTTGAAGTAATTAAGAATGTATTTTAGAATTAAAATTTAGGTAAAGGAGCTACATATAAATTATCTGTCCTAAGAGTTGAAATTTTAAATTTTCCTAATTAATGTGGATTTTATCATTTTCTTTTACGAAAATGATTACACGGGTCAATTTGTGGGGCCCTGCGGAAAATCTAATTCATGGTTATAATTATTAGTATGATTAAAAATACTTGATGTAACACTGGCTCGCCTGATATTAGCTTTGTGCTCATATATTGACTCTTTTAGACATCTAATCTCTTTGAGCTAGAACATTTAATAGTGTTATATGGGATTAAGTAGACACTTGCTTCATTGGTTTTCTCTTTGGGCTTTGCTGAAGGGAAATAATTTTTGATGGTTGAATGGTATTTAATTAATAGTGGTACAGTTGGAGTGAAATACACTGCTTACTCCTTTAAGTTAAGGAGAAAATGGAAGGATACATAATTCGTATTAGCCTCTGTATTTCTTGTTTTGGGGCAGCAGCATGTTGATGTGAAAGGAAAATTCAATTCTTTAAAGATACAATTCTTTTATGTGATTTCATCCGACAAAAAACATGGAGCAAACATTCGAAATAGTCTTAAAATCATGAATATTGTAACACCTCTTTTATTCTCGACAATATGATATTGAAAAAATGAATGTAGGAATTAGAATTAGTTGGTTTACGGTGGACTACATTTGCAATTTTTTTATCATAACGTCATTTAGCATTTGACCGCCAGAATGCAACTTTGTGCCATCATGGTTAAAAAGTAAATGGCTCTCATGTAATTTAAAAGGTAAGAAAATTGAGCATTACAGAGAAGGTAAATGCTAGAGAAGTATTTGTCTGGCTCAGGGATCCCCAATCCTTTTAGCCCATTGACCTTTTCATGGAATCTTTGACTCCTTATCGACCCCCAGACATGTTCTTGAAAAGAAATAAATAGAAATTAAGTTTATGTGCTAATTCTGATGTACATCAATAAGGAAACTGCATACCAAACCCCACAAAACTGTTGTTTCACCCTCATTTCTAAATATTCTCTATTAAATATAAGTGGAAAAAATTAAAACTGTTTGGTGTCATTGTAATAATGAAAAATTATCAAAATTATGAACATAATGTTGAAATTTAGCCATACTGGTGTTCAGATCTATCGAAATACGTGGAAATGAATATGTCGTATAAAATATTAGGTTGGGTAATAAAAAAGGGAGAAGCTGTTTACTGTCATTTGACACCTAATATTACATATATTAAAATACATTAACGTACATTGTTATTAAAGTAGTTGACATGATTAATGCGAAGGATGTGCTTGATGAGTATCAGACAGATCATTGATATTCGCTAGAAAATTGGTGAGTTTTAACCGTAAATCACCACGTTCTTCCAGGTTCAGCCTGTTTCTCTGTTCTGATAAAACTGCATTTGTGTGGCTAAATTCAGATTCAACCATGTATGAATAAACTTGGGAATGAAAATAAAAAAGGTTCAACCGCTGCTGTAAACTTGGGGTATTTAGTAACAGTATTTACATTGCTCCAATAATCACTAAGACTTTTACTTTTGAACAGCGATTTAGCTTCAAGATGAACACACATTTCCACAAATTCATCTTCTAAGTAAGATTCAATATCTCTATTTTCTATTTTCAAATCAAACGTTGTAACAATCCACTTGGGTGCATGCATTTTCTCCAGGGCCTCCAAACGTTTTTTTAAGTCTTCCCTTAAGATGTTCTTTATATATCTCCAAATCACAGTCTGAGATGTTTTCATTTTCTTCCAATTTTCGCAAGTTTGAAAAATATTTAAAATCTCTATGTGCCAGTAAAGATTTAAATTCTCTATTTTGACTTGAAAGCCTATTAAGATTGTTATAGCTTGAATAATTGTAACATATTTACCTAGCAAACGTCTCTGTACTTCATTAAAATGTGAATAGCGATCTGCCAAATAGAACAGATGGTTCTTACACATTTTTAACTCGTCACATAGTGATGGGTCCACATTCGTAAGACACTCTATAGTTGAGCCATACGACGCAACAATTCTTTGCAAACTATCACCTTTTCACACCCACCTTACCTCAGTGTGCAAACGGAATTGGTTGAAAGTTTCATCACTTTCTTTACATAACATTGCAAACAGTCGCGAATTGAGAGGAGGAGCTTTAGTTTTATTTATTGATCTAATACACACTTTTAAGGCATTATGCAGTTTACCACTGAAATTCTTTGGTGAAAGATGGTTTCTGTGTAAAACACAGTGAACAGTACGTATATTAGGAACCTTTTCCTTCAGAAAGACGTCAAATCTTCTGTAACAGCCAACCATTGCTGGTTCACCATCAGTAGCCACTGCAGTAATATTCCCGAGGGGGATATTGTGTTTCTTCAAATAATCTTCCAAAATTATCTCACCTTTTGCATCACCTTTAAGGTACTTAGCAAATAAAGATTCGTCAACAATGCACTTTAGCCTTGGATTATAATACCTCACATAGGCCATGAGTATATTTGAACTGCCAAAAGTTGATTCATTGAGTTGAATAGATAAGTTGCAATGCTGAAGCTCAGAGGTAAAAGTTCTCTCCACATCATCGGCCATCTCCTAAATAGGTCGTTTGACTGTATTTGCACTAAATAGTATACATTTTAGAGCAGGTTGAGTCTTTCTTAATAACATTTTCAACCATATCTTTTATTTCTGGTTTATGATCTCTTCACCAATAGTATACGGTTTCCTTTCTTTGCTATCTTAAGAGAGATGTTGTTTGATTTCTTCAGTTCTTCTTCACTATCAGCACCGGCAGAGGCTTTAAAAAAAATTGTTTAAATTTGGCTTTCTTAATTTTTGTTTCAGCATTTTAAAATAATCAAAATATTTGCTTCAATTATAAGAATGAATCCTTTCAAGGTGGTCTTTCATTTTTGTGGGTTTCATGGCGTCATTAGTGAAATTCCTTTTGTAAAACAAACACATAGGCATTGTTTCATTAGTAAACGAAGGTACGACCCCTAAATTTCAAATACTCCTGTGAATATAGTCTGCACCTCTTAGCATTAGTGGCCGCCATTGTGCCCATTATAAACATGCAAATTTAAATAGTAAATGCACAGCTATAATTTCGCAGCACCAAACCGATAGCTAAGAACGTTAAGTACAAAGGGTGTCCAAATTAATAGAGGCACGAGTAAAAATCTACAATTTTGAAATATGACTTCCTCGTGTGAGATAAAAAGGAGTTTAGTTAACTATACATGGATTGAATGATAGTTTATGTGACGGTAGTCATTTAGGGCGATAAGATATGCAATCTGCTAGTCAGAGGGGGTGAGGTGGGGATAATGAGTAGTATCCAAAGGGGGGCTGCTCTTCTAAGCTCATTGCGCATGTGGCAGTGAGAGTGGAGGGTTGTCTGTGCTTTTTATCATCAGTTTTTCGTGACAGTTGATATTATAGATAAATTAACTACATAATTATATATGTTCATAGCTGTTTAAAAAGTGATTGTAACATTAGTAATTTGATTTTTTTTCATACATAAATTCATTAATAGTCAGTGTTTTGTTATAAAAATTGTTAAAGCTACCGATATCTCACTTAAAAAGAAAGTCGAAATTCATGCATTAGTAAGAGAAACAGATTACTCTTATAGAAAGATAGAAAGATTTGTCCACCAGTTTTAATAGTTGTCCATATAACAGACAGAAAATGAAATATTTGCTATTTTATTGACGTGGCTCTAATAATTGGCTACCCTCTGTATACACTGAATGACCTAACTCGTCTCACTCTCAAGTCTCAACATGCCAGCAAACCAAAACAGAACAGAACGAAAACGAAACACGTTCATTTCAGAAAATTCTAGAATATTTGCCAATCGACAGGCATTATAATTTGCAAATTTGCTTAATTACCGGTTTATGTTCTACCGTTAATATTATGGTAATAAAAAACATGATTAAAGTATCTGTAAACAGAGAGTGTCTGAAATTTCCAATTAAATCAAGATTGAGTTTAATACATTTTCTTCTCTCAATAAGTAAGACGCAAGCTATCAGATGGTAGAGTGTTTTTTTTTTAACTTTCCGCAAATTTAAATATCCATAGGGTCAAACTTTTCCAAAAGAACAGTAGCCATGCCTTTCATATTGAAGAGGATGGAGGCCGTGTTTTTGTGCGTATTTTTATTATTTATACATGTTTATAAAATAAATACTGCCATATCGTACGTCTGGAAGTATTAATTTACAGTATGGGACAACTGTTATGCAATAATGTGTGAGTTGGGTTGCGTACGCTAAGTACAGCAGCTAGGTCAAACACAAGTTAAACTAGGACGGCACTCACGGCAGTGCCACAATTCTTTAGTGAGCTCCACAATGAGATGGTGTATGCTCTGCTTGGTCTTTGAAGTCCTCCAACCCGCCCTCCCCCCTTCCTCCTGCAAACACTACAAGCCTAAGATCTTGACAGTTTTAGCAAAAATCTAGGCAATTTCAATTTAAAATTAAAACAGATTAGCAAGGTCCACAATTGATTCTATCAGTCTTTTAAACTCTCTTTGAAGCAACTACATCAGTAACACAAGATACCTGTTTTCTAAGGGAATGTCTCTTTCATCATTTTTTTACTGCAGCAAATATTTAAGCACCTGTCGTTTCCGTTTCTAAAAACTAACTAAATAACATTTATTCCTAGCATTTACACTCACTTTTAAAATAACGAACATATGACATTAGAAGAGCTTTGTTATCTGTAACAATAGATTCATCAATATTAATATAGCATTTGGCATTCTTTAATTCAATTAACTATTCTCGATATCAACAGCCACCTCATCAATTCATGAAAGGATCTTGACGTATCACTGCGAAAATGATGTTTCTTAATACAGGACGTATTACATTTTTGTAAATTGTGTGTGTTCTGCCCGTTTAGGCAAGGATTGCAACATTTTCGTAAGAAGCAACCAAACAGAGAAGATAGTAGTGCGTTTTTCAAATTTGGATTTAAAGCCTGAAAAATTCAATATCTCAGTTAGCGTCTTTTTTATGTTTCTTCCTTATGTATTCATTAAGTCTTAATGGTTTTATAGCTTTGATAGAGAAAATGACATCGGATTTGGCGCTGGGTGGCGCCATCGAGTGGAAGAAGCCTCATTTAGCCATTCAAAGGCACTTGTAAGTGATTTGAGAAAGGGGGAAACCATCAATGCAATAACCATTTATCATCTTAACACAAAACGCCTCGGGTCATTTGAGAGACTTTCCCTCTTGTTGCAAATTAGACATAAATGGTGTGTTGGCTTTAAGGGGTTCGCAATGAAACCTCTTGAAAGATACATCCAAATATTTTCGACATTACTTATGAGGTGAATTGGGCAAGACCACTGAAGGGGTCTGATTAATTTTATAAAATATATTCACGTACTAAGTTTAAGCAACCAAGCGGTGAAGTACCTTTAAAATGTTTATTCCCTCATTCCATGTAAACTGATGTAAAGAAACATGTTTCAGAGTAACTCCAAGTGAGTCGAAGTACTAATATGATGAATCTCAATCAGCTTGGCCACTATGGCAGAGCAAGTAGAAGGAAATATATTCTTCGACCAGCAAATATCCAAAGAAAGAAATTGACATGCCAGATGTAGAGGACACATAGGGTTCTGTGACAGACTGTCATATTCTCAGGGGAATCAAGATTTGCACAATTTTCTAATAGTGAATGTATGTGGGTCTGGAAACTGCATAACAAGTGTTTCATTTAAATCGGCTGCAACCAACTGTAAAATAAGCCGTTTTTTTCAGTGATACTGTAGGGAGCAATTTGGACAACTGGTATTTCAGAATTGGTAGAGTGTATAGGCACTTGAACTCGGGAAAAATACATTTCCATCCTTCGGAAAGGACATCTGCAAGCTCTCTTCAAGCCCTGCAGCGAATTTGGCGTTCAATGATATCGCAAGGTTAAGTCTAGTTAAGCTATGGCATTCGAAGCTCGTAGTGTGAGTATACCCTGTAGGTTAGGCTAGGTTAGGTTTGATTAGGTTAGATTTTGGAGTAAGGAACTGCGGTAAATTGGTTGACATTTAAGCTCTTTAACACAAAGTATTAATTTTAAGTCAATTAACCAAGTATCTTTTCCCCAAACAACACTCAAATTTAGCTTTTACAGTGCCATTTGTTTTTGTCTACTTGTAAGCAATTAGGCAATTTGTATAGCAATATTAATTTTAAAATGCATTAGAGCTGCTTTAAAACACATCGTACGTAAGGCTTATCTTATTTTTTCAAAATCTTGCATAATCTCCTGCCATAAATTTGGACAATATAATTTTGCTCAAATACCCGTTTTTGTTGCAATTACTGAGTTCACATCGATACTTTCACCTAGGCCCGTGAAGACGATACAATGACATCTGATTATGAACCGACTTCCTAAAAAGTGGGCTCCGGCAATGCCGACTCGAAAACTGCTTCCGATTAGAGGGAGGTTAAACCACAACCGGCGTGATTAGTCACTAGGTGGTGTTCCGTTATGAGTTCCATTTACGACGGTTGCCATACGATGCAGATAGGTAAGTAGATAGCGCCATTTGTCCCTCACATGGCAAACTAGGCCACACGAGCAGATAATGAAATTCGCATGAAAATCAGAATGGAAAACTCTGGTGAGTATGAAAACAATACTGGCCGAATCTCTTTTGGGAGAGGTTTGCCGAGTCATATATTTTTTTGCATTAACCAGAGACCCCAGGCCCCTGACCAGTGACTCTTTAGTGATCCTAGTGGTCACGAAGGGAGTTTATCCATTTTTCATAGGGGTATGTGGACATGAGTGCCCCTATTCTAGACTAGTACTCCAAAGCTAGTGTCACGGAACAACTGAGAGCGTGGGTCTATTGTGTTGTAAAGGCGGGAATGGAAATGATGAGGTGATGCGATTGGTTATGCGCATGAAGATGCGTGTGGAGCACTCAGTGTATCCCTCCAATGGGAGGCCAGTTCATTACACAACTGAAAGGTTTGTCTCTGCGATGGCTGGGATAGAACGCCTGCCTCGACCAAAAACAAAGTCTGCTGACCAAAAGTCGTGTGCTCTCCCTTATACTGATTTATGACCTTACGACCTTCAATACGTATAATACTTCACGGACTAACCTTGAGAAGACCTTGGCAATTATATAATTTGAAAGAAAATGTAAAACAACATAAGGATTTTAAATTTCGTTAGTATCTGCCGAATAGTTATGAAGCTATTGCCAAAACAAAATAATTCCCCGCTAGTAACGGGCACCCACTCAGAAGACTGTCCATTTACCACCACCCGTTGCCGTCTGCCACTTAGCCAGTTCTCGATCCAGCCGGCTACTTTTCCGTCTATGCTCAGCGCTCGCACTTTTCGGAGAAGGCGTCGGTATGGTACCTTATTAAAGGCTTTCTGAAAGTCTAAGTACACCACATCCACCGCCTTGTCCCGATCGTGCTCACTGAAGACGAAGTGGAAGAATTCCACAAGGTTCGTGAGGCATGACCGTTGCCTTCTGAAGCCGTATTGGGAACTCCTCAGTAGCAGGTTTGACTCTAAATACGACGTCATTTTGTCCACCATGATGCTTTCCATGAGTTTACCGACTATCAAAGTCAGACTGATAGGTCGGTAGTTTGACGGTTGGCTTCGGTCTCCTTTCTTGAAGATAGGAGTCACCTCCGCTTCACGCCAGTCTCTAGGAACGCATTCAGTCCGGATTGACATGTTGAAGATTGCGCTCAGGTGTCGTGACACTTGATCGCGCACTTCTAATAACACCTTAAGTAGAAACCCATCCGGGCCCTGTGACTTATTCTTCATTAGGTCAGTGATCTTCTTTTTTATTTCCCCTTTGGTGAAGTCCATATCCTCCAGCTTTTCCTCCGAGTAGGAATCCATTGGCTGGGGGATTGGACCACACTCTTCAGTAAACACTGAAGAGAAGTAGTTGTTGAGGAGGTTAGCATTTTCTGCATCTAAATGCCTTAATGGCCCCTCCTCATTTATCAAAGGGCCAATCGTTCTACGGATTGGTTTACGGCTGTTCAGATATCCAAAAAACTACTTCGGATTCTCTTTACAGAGTTTCGCCACTCGGAATTCCTCAGACAGCTTAGCCACCCTTATGCTGGACTTCACTCTCCTGGCTAGCATCCGGTATTCGTCAAAGTCACCCGAGATCTTCGATTGCCGGTACACAGTTCTCTTCTTCTTAAGCAGTTGGCTGATTTCTCGATTAAACCACTTTGGTTGAACAGAAGACCGACGGGGACATTTCAGAGGGATAAAACGCGATTGAAGACTTATAATTGTGGTTTGAAACTGTTCGACGAGTTTTCAACAACATCGCAGACTTCTAGCATCGCGTCAGTCAGTCCAGTACGAAGACCTACGAAGACCTGCAAAGTCTGCTTTTTTCAAATCAAGTTTTCTCAGTTTACTAGTTGCAGGCCCTGCCTTCGAGGCTTTGAATACAAATCTAATTAGTCGGTGGTCACTGTCACCGAGCTCTTTGCCAACAGAGAGGTCCTCAACGATGTCAAAGTCACCTGAGATCTTCGATTGCTGGTACACAGTTCTCTTCTTCCTAAGCAGTTGGCTGATTTCTCAAAGAAATTACTTTGGTTAAACAGAAGACCGACGGGGACATTTCAGAGGGATGAAACGCGATTGAAGACTCATGAATGTGGTTTTGAAACTGTCCCACGAGTTTTCAACAACATCGCATACTTCTAGCCTCGCGTCAGTCAGTCCAGCACGAAGACCTACGAAGACCTGCAAAGTCTGCTCTTTTCAAATCAAGATTCCTCGATTTACTAGTTGCAGGCCCTGCCTTCGGGACTTTGACTACAAATCTAATTAGTCGGTGGTCACTGCCACCGAGCTCTTCTCCGACAAAGAGCTCCTCAACGATGTCATCCTCAGAGGTGAAAACCAAGTCGAGGATATTGTTTCCTCTCGTTGGCTCTCTCACCCATTGAGTGAGGAACTCGTTGTTCGCGAACTCCAGGAGTAGTGAGTCCTCGCCACAGGGTTCTCTGGTTTCCCAGTCAACTTGTCTGTTGAAATTCCCCATGACGATACACAGACTGTCTTCAACAAGTTCTCCTAGTAGCTGTTACAGATCTCTGTCCTTTTTAATGAGTTGGGCAGGAGGTCTATAAAGCACCAGGGTCCTGTATTTGGCAGGACCTATCTCTAGGTCAACACCAAGTAGTTCATGGTCGGATACGAGGTTGCAATCCGTCGAGTTGAGAGTATTCTTGACATAAAACATCACACCGCCACCCTTTCTGTCTGGCCTATCTTTCAGGAAGAGTTGGTCCCCGGGAATCGTGAATTAACCTTCAAACCTCGGCTTGAGGTTTTTATCCACGACTCCGTTGGTGGTGGTGGTGTAGGCGATAGTGGTGTAGGTGGTCGTGGTGTTGGTGGTGGTGGTCTAGTCGGTGGTGGTGTAGTTGGATGGGGTGTAGAAGGTGGGGGTGTAGGCGGTGGCTATGTAGGTGGTGTTGTATTAGGTGAAGGTGTAGGTGACGGTGGCGTAGGTGGTAGTGGTGTATGTGCCAGTGGTGTAGGTGCTTTGTGCTGACCTCCAAGTCTAATTAGTCTTTCAAACTCTTTGAACAGGACTACCCTCTGTGAGATCCCGGAACTAAACGACACGAGGAATTAAACAAATCCCTCTCGCACCTTACTGAAAAGTTCGAAGCTTTCCGGGAAATGTGATATTCCTCTTATCTACTAAGCTTGCGAGAACTCAGCCGAGACCTTTTTCAGAGTTCCTGGGTTAATCGCGTGAAGGTGAAGGACGTCGTTTTAATTTGCAGCCCATCCAAGGCCCGTCCCTTCTGGCAGATGGGTCGCATCCTCGAGCTAATCCTGGGTGAAAACAACAGGGTCCGAGTCATTACCCTAAGGAGAAGGGATGGTCATGTTTTACGGTACCCCATACAATTGCTCTACCCATTAGAGCTCTCTATTACGCATTCTGGGTCGACAGGCCCCAATCCAGCCTCCAGCGATTAGGAAGATAAGGAAAAGGCATCCACAAATCAGAAATTTAAGATAAGGGATTCAATCCGAAGCAACTCGGTTGCTGAAATGACTATCTCTCCCCGACCTCAAAGGCAATCTGTCTTGCGAGCAAAGCGTAAAATTTAGGAAATTCAAGACTAAGAAAATTAACTTGAAATCAGACACCCCCCCTTTCAAACGCGCGCCCCCCTTTCAAAGCGCGCCCCGTTTTTAAACGCGCGCCCCCCTTTCAAACGCTCGCTCCATTTCAAATACTCGCTCCCTTTCAAATGCTTGCTCCCCTTTCAACTGCTCGTTACCCTTTCAAACGCGCTTTCCCCTTTTAAATATCTCCTCAAAACAATTACTTTCCAATTCTATTCTAAATTTCGAAAACTTTGACAGTTTCAAAGTTTTCTTCTCTGTGTGGGGAGGCTGCAAGAAAAATGGACCATGCATTTTTGGGGTTTTCCCACACGCACATGTGTGCTGACATTGTTGCCCCCATCACTTTCTTTGGTTATCTGAGCGCCCTTAAACTCCCTTGGATGCGGGGGAATGAAGCTTCCGTCCCCCGCATACTGAATCCTTTCCCTCTTTCGAGATTGTCCCAAAGCACAATTCTCCTTGATCTCGATGCACCAACATCTCTCCCCCAAACTCGTGACTCGTTACGTTTTATCCCCTTCAAAGTAAGATACAGTTGTTTTCGATGGTAAGGTCTCAATTTCGATGCTACTCAAGGTAAGTACACAATTTTTCATTCCCGGGAGAACGGAGCAGACCTTCAAATTTTCCCTCTTCTCATCTCTTCTCCGTTTCATTATACTTTCTAAACTGTGAACTAACGAGGGTTCTCTGAGCTGACATCGCTTAGAGAATCTCCCCTGAAAAGACCACCTGTATCTTTTGAAAAACCTTACTCTTATTTATCGGTTTCTCTTTTTACTGGCCTTCAGCCACTTCCCTTTTTGTTAACAACCCTAATACGTTGGTTTCACACTTTTCAAGTTAGGCGTTGGGACTAACAGGTGTAAGTGGCGTAGGTCATCGTAGTATTGATTGTGTAGGTGTTTATTCGCAAGAGTATGGAAAACAGAATAAAGATTTCGAATTTCGTTATGATCAGCCCAATAGTTACAATGTCATTACAAAAACAAAAAAAAGCAAAACGGGAACCGACTGACCAATCGACCGACCGACAGTGAGATGTAGAGTAGCCCCCCGACTAAATATTCGAGCTCTATATCCACTAGACTCCAGAGAGCTCCGCCGTACGTTCTAGATAGATACCCCTGGTTCGGATTCCACGTTAAGGTCTAGTTCCCCATTACAAATTAAAAGGTAACTTTTATGATTGCAGATTGGTATTAAAAGCCCTCTCAAGTTAAAATTACATACTTATATTTATAATAATAGGGGAAAAGAACTAAAGAATATGCATCTGTATTTATTTGCGACGGGACTTTTTATCCCGGAAAACGCCGGGTACCACTGCTAGTATAGAATAAAGAAATCATCGGAGGAGTATATATGGATAGGACGGTGAGACAGAATACAATCTGATGGGCTAGTGCTGTGGTTAGAGATTAAGGCTTGTCTTCTCTTGCTAGAACAAAGATGTGCACAAATACTTTCATGTAATCCAAGGTAGGCCTTGGATTTACATTGTGAGTAATTGTATTTATAAATCATGTAGGACCGATACAGTGACAAACCTTTTGGACATTATGAGAGTTATAGAGAATTAATAAGCATATTTTCCACTTTGACTCAAATTTATTCATAGTTACTAGAGTAACTGATGACTTTGACTGTGAATAACCTTAGGGCTTTCGTGGAGATGGAGGACAGAATAACCCTAAACAGCCATAATGGCCAACCAAAGTTTTTCATTCTATATTAAATGTTATTGAAATAATTAATCATGATTTAAGGGCAGGAGCTGTCTTTCGATTTTGTGTAAGCTATTGTTCTAATGTGTTTACATATGTATCGATGAAGTGTTTTGGTGGTTGCATCGATTTGTTTCTTTTTGCTATTATCGAGATGTCGTTTGAGCATATTTTCTTTGGTAATTGAGGACTTGTGGTTTCAGAATGGCATGAAATGAATGTTAAAAAGTAGAGGTGATAGGATGGTAACCTGTGGGATGCATTATGGAGTAGTAGTGTCCTTGATTTATCTGCTTACTCGTTGTCTAAATCCCTAAAACAAATGAACATTTCTTGGACTTGATTATATATGCATAAAACATAATCTTAAAGTTTAGTTGTGGCAATTACTCGAATACCGATTTTAATTGATTTATGATTGTGGGCCAAGGTGTGTTTTATTTTGTTTTACTTAATATATATAATTATGCATACATTTCTGAATTTATTTTAAGTAAGATGCTAGTTCCAAACTTCAACTTAATTTATACGAGACCTAAATAACACTTGAACTTTAGCAAACTCGGCATTTTGATATGGTTACTTGAAATCTATTAAGTCCCTATATCTGTATTAACAATGATTAATAACATAAGTTGCTGATTTGATAGTATATTCAATAGACATCTTGTCTCTGTATTACAATGTTAATTTTAAAATGCATTATTGTTGTATTAAAACGATATGCCTGTAAGGCTTACCAATACAGTGTTGTAATTTATTTAAAAAATACAAAGTTAGCTTGCATAATCTCCCGCCATAAATTATTTAGCCAATATAAATATTGTTTTTATGCACGTCCTTTTGTTGACTGCCCTCGTGGTCAGTTTAATTTAGGCCAGTAAAACTTATTACTTGCTCCCTTACCTCTCTTCTGCATAATTTACTTCTAGTCTCGTTCAGCAAAGTAATTTTAGGCATGGCTAAAAAAACGAAAACCACTGCAAGATATATTGTGGTAGAAAATGATAAAACTAATGTGAAAGAAACTCTAAAAATTTTTAAGTTAAACTGCAATAAATGCAACCAGGAGTTGTGACTATGACAATTGAACAGCCGTCAGATTGAAGCAGGGTAAATTTGATTATTGTTATGGAGGCTGTTAGATTGGTCAAAGGCAGGGTTGGGGAACCTTTTTGAATGTGCGTGCCAAAATTGGCCTAATCTTTCCAACAAAAATTCAATACGTGTCATCCGAAGTTTTAGACAAATTACTAATATTTGGTGCCTTTTAAGTATTGGAGGATCCTTTTCAAATATCAAAACATACTATAGTGGTAACATCAAAGAAGATTTATAGTTGTTTATTAGCTCATCTAGGTTGAATGAGCATTGAATTTAACGACTTTGGTCAATGAAAATTAATTAAAGCTATTTTACCATGTTGATTACATGCATATTTTTAATGATGTTTCAGAATATTTCTCTAATAATAGTTCTAAGTTTTTTGCCATCTCTTATCAATGGTTCTATTATAAAGAATTATTGTTCATTCAGTTTAGCTAATTTGAAAAAGAAAATAAATAGGCGAAATAGCATCAATATTCCGCCATTATATTGTCTATTTATTTCTTACCCACATTATATTTAGTATTTTTCATAATAGAATTGTATTTTATAAATTTATATCCAAAACTTGGTTATAAGTTGTATTTTTTTCTAAAGGTGAGCTGGGGTTTAGTGTGCCTAAAAAGGTTATAGGTGTGCCAGAGGTTGGCTACTTCTGGTCTAAGGGATGCATTCATTTGCTCGGTTTGGATGAAGAATGTCATCCAAGTTTGCCCGTTGCAGTGTCAATGAGGCTTATTATTGCTATATGAAGGGCAAAGACTAGTTAACAATTGCCCCTAGACTAGATAACAATTCAGTTAGAGAAAGAGGGAGAATGACAAAGAAAAGTAACTCAGAATGGATTTCTCAGGTTTTATGATTACTAGCAGTCTTATATTGAACTATATATTGAACTTTGGTGGCGAGTGTACTTTGTTTGGGTAGAAATATTTTTCATGTAAAGTATTAGAGCAGCAACAGCTAAAAAAATGTAGATAAATGCTTGGAAAATGAGACAAGTGGAAAGAAAAAGGGTTGTGAAGAAACATGACTACAACTTTTCAACCACTTTAAAAGTATTTCTGAAGAAAATCTCATTTAGTATATTTTTAGTGGCTTACAAAATACTTCTAGCACCAATAAAAAAAATTTTCAATGATGAATAAAGAGCATTTGGTCTCAATAACGAGGTCTTATGGATGAATAACAGTAAAAGGCTTGTTGCAATGTAAACTCAACCTGAGCTGTTGTGAGTTCTTGGAAAAATACAAATTAATGAAGATTTTTTTGAAATTATCACTAGAAAATTAATTTAATTTTAATGTTCCTTGGTTTGATAAATTGAAATAAATGCTTGGGATATGAGTAATCACTATTTTTTGCGGATTTTAGTCTCGGCGCTAAACCATGAGCCAGAGGTGAAAAATATCCCATTTTGAAGCGTGCAAATTATAGAAACGCTTTAGTCTGAGTCTTAGAAATTATGGTAAGCGCGGGTGAATGAGGTTGAGCGAGGGTGAGTGAAGGTCAAGTATTTGCATCGAAGCAGCTAACTGAGAAAACACGGGATTAGAGATATAACCAACATCGATCTGGGGAACGCTCATGATCATGTAGATTAGAAGGTTCAAGGCAGGTGTTAGAATATATAGAATGAGAGGTAAACTATTGGATGGCGCGAAGAGTATTTATGTTGAAATTAAAGCATGGGTTAGGATCATGGCTGATAATGAGATTTCTCCGTTTACCCCAGAACCTGAATAAAACATCACCCAGATTATAATAAAAATAACATTTAGTGAAATAAATTAAACTATAACCGAATGTACTTACCAATGGTTAATCTAACTGCATTTTTTCATGTTCTTCTGCATCTAAAGTCATTGTTATATTAATTTCTTTCGTACGTTTCATGTACTTTCTACATCCCTCATTAATTCCTTGATCGATTTCCAATTAGTACAGTCTGAATTGCTTTCTGCAATTGATTGTTTTGCCAAAATTCTAACAGCTACTATTTGTGCTTTAATGAATTAATTATCCTAGTTTGATATTATTCATTTGAAATAATATGCGTTCAACACATGATGAAGAATGTGGTAAACACGATAGATTTGCCATTAAATCAGAAAGTAGCGCAAATTTGGATTGCCAATACCATCTTTAATGGAACATTATTCATACCAGTACTGTGGTATGTTGTCACTTGAGATAGCTAGGTTTTTAGCTATGAGCCAATAGCTTCTCCGCTGATCGTTAAATTCATTTACTTGAGCTGGCGGTGATAAATTAGAAAAATTGCTTGAAATACTAATTAATGATGATGGCGAAAGATTTATGTTTGAGGCAATGGTTGGATCAAGAGCATTTAGCTTGGCAATCACATTATCTTCATTCAGTGGAAATCTCTTCTTTATTTGAACGCAGAGTTCGACAAGAAATTTCAAGCACTCATTATTGAATATCTTCAAAATAACACCGGGTAATGGGTGATTAATCAGTTGAGTCATTGCTAGCCCTCTAAGGTATATGTTATCATGATTTTTTGTCATTACATACATTCAGTGCCAGTTTAACCTAGTAGTAAATGTAGCACGTGCTACGGCCCCCGCGCTTCAGGAAGTCACGCGAAGATGTAAAAAATTAAAATTAGTAATAACTAGGTTTTTGCCCTTAGGCACAGAAGGCCGAGACAAAATAATTATTCATTTTCCTGATTTTTATATTATTATATATGATATTACTATATATAAGAAAAATATAGAAAACTTCATTAGAGCATACTGCATAATATAATAAGACTGGCATTATGTTATAGTAGTATGTAAAGAGTGTTGTGCTTTAAAAAGAAATAAAAAGTGTGCAAAATAAACCCCTCCTTTTTCAGTTGAGTCCTCCTAGCCATACTGGCAGGTCTTTTAAATTCCTCAGATAATTTTTTCCCTCTATACAGAGGAAAATGGGGTGGGGGTGAGATACAATATATATATATATATATATATATATATATATATATATATATATATATATATATAATATATACGGCTCGGGGCCCGCTGTTCCTTGTGCTACGGGCCCCGCAGCAACTTAAAGCGGCCCTGCATACATTACTTGGATCAATATTTGAAAGTTTGACAGGTCGGATTACTGTTTCATCCACAAAACAACTTAGAATATTATTATATCCAGATTGAACGCATTCGATACTTGTTGCGACTGCGTGCACTTCCTGTACGTGTTGCTCGTTAAGAACGTAGTGACCATTCTGCATTAGAAATTTTATATTCAAATTAGTTTACATCCACTTTAAAATTGTATCTCTTCAAAATAAGGCAATTTATGCTTTATATTCAGCCTATTTCATGATTCCTCCAGATTATTAAATTTTTTTGACAAAATCACCTATTCTCCCATAAGAGCATTTCACCCAGATCTGGCGGGATTCACCGAGGTTGGCAGCCCTGGTTAGGATGAAAGCCTGAGAGACTGGTTTGATATTCGTAAATGGGGTGAGAATGATATATGATTGTGTTATGTCGCCATGGATGTTTAATATTTTTCCGAATGCAGTACATAGAGAATCAGGAATGGAAATGAGGCAGAATGGTGTGAGGTTTATGAGGAATGGCGAGGGGTGGGTTCTGTCTATGTCGATATATGTTGATAACCTGGTGTCAGATGAAGAAGATTGTGACCGCAAGGGTTTTAAATGGTAGGGAAGCCCCTAGGGCAATTAGAGGGTGGGAAAATGGTAAAAGTTTGAATGTGGAATATGCCAGGATGATGCATGAGGGTATGGTGGTGTGAACGTTGACATATGAGAGAAAGACTATGATATGGAAGAAGGAAAGGTATACACTGAGAGCAAGGCAAATGGAGAATTAGGAGATGGGGATGCTTGGTGTGCGAAAGATGAAGTCTGAATAAGGACTGGGTATGAGGTTGGCTGTAGTGTGAAGAAGGGGGGAATGAGGTTTACTGTCCATGGACGGATAATGGATGAAAATGAGTTTTAGGGTATGGAAAGGGATGTAAGACCGCGTAAAAGTTGGGTTAATTATCTCAATGGATTTTAGAAAGAGAAAAAGGCCTGCATTGGATGATAATGTGTATGATAGATTTGGATGGATGCAGTCTGTGAGAGGGATTGTAGGGGCTTTCTGCCCAGGGGTGAATCCCCAGTGGACGAGATGCTACAGCATATAGCACCCTATCGCTTTGAAGGGCAAAAGTGGAGTGGAAAAAGGATGTGTGGCCTTGTGCCTCATAAGACACAAGAGGAAGGAGATGGAAAAGTAGATTTAGTGAGGTTGAAATGCCTTAACTACAATTTGTGGAAAGGTGTTCGAAGTTGAACTCTTGAATCCTCCATAGTGATTTCTGGTTTATTTAGATTTTTTGCAGGAGATTGTTTAAGGGGTGGTGGTGGGGTTAATCGGGTTTTGAGTGGAACGGGAAGGGTATTGTATGTATGTACTATTGAATGTTTGAAATAGTTTCAGTCCCTGGGGGTTGGGAAGTTTTGAAAGAATTTATGGTTAATTAAACGTTTTAGGAGGGGAATGGGGTTAGGGGAGAGTCATTGTGTTTGGTTATGCTTATGTTGTTATGTGTCTGTGGATATGTCTGTTTTGTCTATGTTGGGTAGGAAGTTTAAGTAGTGTTTCAATTGTATGTTGCAGTGTTTATTTGGTAAGTCTATTTTGTTGATGGAAATAATCATTGACTTGTATTTGGGAGCGAAGAAGTTTTAGGGTGAAGAATTTTCTGTAGGATTCTCTGGGTGTGCGATGAGTTCGTTTGATAATTTAATGTGTTCGTGTATTGGTTGTAGTTATCCGTGGTGATGTTGATTGGATTTGCTGTATTTTCTGTCGTCTTGGTGCTTTTAGCTTTATTTTTAGTTTATATCTATATTTTATGCAGTCGGAGGTTTCTTTTGTGAAATTGGCGATTTATGTTTTTCTTTCATTCCGAAATAATGGTTGATTTAATCTTACGGTGCAAGCGAAATTATTGACCTTCAAATATATGAGTATTAATTAATATTAAATATAACTTCAATATATGCATTTAGTATAGCAATGAGTAACAACTGGCACCCCTGGGGGACGCTCCTCATCCAAGGGAAACAAGTGACTGATAGGTTTTCTATTACCCCATGTATTTTATTATTTTACGAGTAGCACCAGCGATGTAGCTGTCATCTTGGTAATTTAATTCCCTCTTAGACCCAACGTCTGTAGCTGCATTGATATGTGGTTATATACATTCCAGACATTTTTAATTCCTGTCTCTTTACTATTTTTCTACAGGCCAATCAACAAACTTCCCGGCGAAGCGATCTCCCTGAACCTCCATTGAGCTAATCCATTGAACACTAATTCAACCTTCCCTGACTATTTGCTGAGTCCTTCCTGCGCATCCACTGATCCATAAATGACTACACATTTTCCCTCACTAATTAACTATTGAGTTCGCCCGTAATACCCGTTATGTTCTCCTATAACATCCGTTGAACATACTCTGAACTCACATTGATCCATTCTGAACCTACCTGACTATACATTTCTACAGTAAGATACTGTATAAAATACACTGGAACGTATTGTTGCTGTAAAAAGACAGTTGGTTACTAAATTCCTGGAAAAGTTATATTAAATTTTTAAAAGTAATACCCTTTTTCCCAAAGTGTACCATTCTGATGGAAATGTACCATTTCCCCCGAAATGTAAAATTCTCACCGAATAAATGCTTCTCACAGAAATGGACCATTCTCAACAAATGCACCTTTCTCATCAGAATATACCACTCTCACCGAATGTAACATTTTCACAGATATGTTATCATTGTCACAGATCCCATCGACAAGAACGTAGTCGTAATAATTTGAAAACTACGGTATCATTTTCTTGTTTAGTTAAGCTTGATCACCTCCAAGAAATCTCGTCCAGTTTTAATTGCTCCGCCCCGAAGTAGGCTCTCGTACATAAAATGCGTAGCTTAGATTAATATGCCTGGACGAATCGTCTTCACAATCATCTTGACGTCAATGAGACACGTCATTGCACCGAAGAAGGAATCAAGGCATTAATTTCGGCTTCTTGTAAATAGCATCGTTAGTATTGTGATTACGAGAAGAAATTAGCCATTTACAACTTAGCTTTTTGTATGTTACATTTTATAGTGTATCTCTAAGTCAAAATTTACTAAAGTTTGTAAGGAGAGATCTGAAAAGAAATATGGGGAAATGTATGGAAAAGATATGACCACAGCCTGAATTTTGGACATTGGGGTCAGTATGGCATGTAACTGCTGGTGTTGGGGGTTTAGAGGTCACCCATTACTCTATTTTTCAGGTATGTACAGCATATAATGTTTTCCCATGATATGCCAGAGACTCCTTTGTGGCCCAGTGCGCCAAGGACTGCTCCATCTCTCCTTCTGGTCGAGTCACTTGAAATATTTGTTTGCCGGATTTATTTTGAGTTCTTCTTGAGGGTTTCCGGGTCTTCTCTCTTCAGATCACACCATAGAAAACTCCATTGCTCTTCTTATACTTTATCCCATTTCTCTACTGCACCCAAGCACAAATATCGTCAAACTCTTATTAGATTTAGTTCGTCTCTTACACCTTTGTGTTTGGAATTGAGGGGACAAGAAATTGAGATCTACCCTCGTTTAAGATACCTTTCATTTCTTGGGAGGCATGTAAGGTTTAACGCGGGATCCGAACCACGGGTACCTAAAGTTTATGGCAGACACCGTAAAGACTACTCCATCGGGTGCCTTATCACCCCCGATGTAACTTAACTTCGCGTTGTAATTGGAAACGTAGTTTCCACTCGAGTGAACCGTAGCCCAACACAGAACGGATAATTTTTAATATCTTTGACTTCTCAAACCGTGGTCATTTGAGAGGAAAATCATTTTGTTAAAATATTCTACGTGATTTTTAGAGTGATAGAATTTTGGGCGATTTGGAGCTATGAAGTCCGATATGAAAATCAATGTAATTTTAACTGACAGCTCAACGAGAGCGAAAAAGGACCGTCGATAATTTTAAAGCTAATTTGTATCTCGCCAATAAGAATTAATGTGTTAGCACATGATGGGGTCTTTTGTTACATAATAAGAGACAGGTTTTGATAGACAAAGAGACATTTCGTTATTAAGGAGTATTTTAACCGACCATTCCAAGAGAACTTATTAAAAAAAATCAAGTGCATCTGAAATCAGCTTAACTTATTGCACCCATTATAAACAATATATTGCTTTACATGGCACATCGATATAACATATAACCTAAGCTAGGTAAGGTTATTTTGACACTTGCAACAATATTCGTCGTTATAAGATGCAAACGAACAATTCAACAAATCTCTCTTTAACATATTACTTTTGTTCGAAAAAGTTCCCTGACACGGATGGAAACTATTTGGAAGAATGAATTTTATTGTTCGAATTGTGTTTTTATTTATCTATTAGGTTAAAAATAGCGAACAAGTATATGTCTCTATAAGTATATATATATATATATATATATATATATATATATATATATATATATATATATATATATATATATATGTATATATATGTATATATATATATATATATATATATATATATATATATATATATATATATATATATATATATATATTAATATATATATATTAATATATATATATATATATATATATATATATATATATATATATATATATATATATTTCACTCTTATTAAGAAGCCAGAGGAATTCAGCCCCTGAAACCATTATTTTAATTTAAAAAATTTCCAGAGGAAGCCATACGAGGTTGACCCGCCTTTGCCTCAATTCGTCCTTTACTAACAATTGCTCGCAAAGTCATGTCATGCTCACCCCCTCCTTGCTGGATAAGCCCCTAGATTGACAAAGCCTAATTTAAGGGCATATTCCCTTGTGATTATGTAACCAACCCCTTCTTCCGGACACTCCAGCTCGCTAAGTGTTTCCTTTCAACTAAGGTTACCCTCGGTTCTTAAAAATCAGAACAACGCATCCTATTACATCCCAGGATGTAATTGGCTCAAGATATAAAGAAAACGCACATGTACCACCCTCATATGTTTGAATTGGGGGTTTTTACCTAAAGCCTCTCCAAGCGCATACAAAATAAGGTAAGATTGGAAAGAGACCCACCTTTTAGAATCAAAATGGTAATTTTAATTTAGCTTCCCCTAGTTCAGGAAATTGCCACATTCATACATAGGAGGGTTGTTGGAAACGGTACCTTAGCTCATTATTCTCCAAAAGGCTGACCAGTTATTATTTTAAGCTCGGACCTTTCGAAAGCTGTAAAATATATCAAAGGAGTTCAGCTAATGTAATAATTAAACTTGCTAAAAATAAGGGCTGCTGACCAAAGTCGCGTGATATCACTTAGTCTGATTTATGACCTTACGACCTTCAAAACTTTCAATAATTCCCGGACTAACCTTGGGAAGACCTTGAAAATTATATCATTCGAAAGAGAATGTATTAGTTACGATGTTATTGCCCAAACAAAAAAAAAGAAAAGCGGGGACCGACGAACCGAACGACATAGTGAGATATAGAGTCGCACGCGATTAAAAACCCTCTCCTGTTTGGTCCTTATCCATTGGTCGGAACCACCTTAGTCAATTCGGATTTCTTACTGCTTGACTGCTTACGGTGACCATAACTAAGTGACGGATCAAGAAGGCGCCATCAGGTGAGGCTCCCGTTCGTACCTCCAAGAACCGTTACGCCAACCAGGGTTGAATCCCACCACTTTAAAAATTATCTCTGCTTTAATTTCATTATCATTTTTCTAAATGCATTTTGAGCGCAGAGAAAACGAAAAATTTAATAATAATAATTAGATTAATAATCGTCTAAAAAGCAAAAAAAAAAAAAACCGCTTAGAAAAAAAGAGGCGAAGGATAGGAAAAAGGTAGGAAACTAACTCCTTTAACCATTGAGAGCTTTATTCGCAGTGAAAAGAGGGAGACGGGAAGAGAGAAGGAGAGATGGACAAATAAAAAAATAAAGTAGATTAAAAGAAAGAACAGGAATAAAAGAAGAGAAAAAGTTGAAAAGACATCAACAGCAAGCCTTGCCAACCTTTAGATCAGAGGGACTTAATAAGCCTTCTGGCCACTTAGTGTCAGCGTTAATATGCGCCAACTCCACCATGCAGAGAAGTGGTTAAGGATAAAGGATGATGAAAGAGAAAATAAGAAATAAAATTAATAAAATTCCAGAGAAAAATAGCACGACTAAAAGCAACCCTTAATAAAGTAACAAGTCAATGGTAGCAGCTTCTAACGGCCCACTTAGGTGTAATATTTCTAGCATTTGTGACGACTACACTGATTCTCAACCTTTACTACCCCTGCCTCCCTTCTACCGTATGTATGCCACAATGCAATAATTCCCTATTTCCTGAACTTATCTGGAGAAATGGAAAAGTACATAGCAAATAATGATGAGAAATAGAAACTTATATTTTCAAAGCTAAAGTTTATTATTATTATTTTGTCCTGTAGATTATGTCCAAAGTGTTGAATATGAGTCGGCCCAAATCTCCTCCGCCGCCTGAGGACGAATCCGAGCTGTAATGTCTTTTACCCGTTATTTTTGCCGAAGAAATAGCCCTAAGTGTTTCTCAAGCGCCGCTCTTCTAATAAATCACTCGAAGAGAACTGCCGAAAAGCGTGAAATATTACATTAGCACCTGGCTCAAAGAAAATATAAAAAGTGATTAACGATGCTTTGTATGCAAATAAATAAATAGTGCACTTAAATACTTTACAACGTTACGCTTGCCATTAATGTCAGAGAAGACACTTAGAGCTAATTACTTGTAATGACAAAGACCCCAAGTTGCTCACCAATTTAATGTTTCGAGGAAGAAATCAATTTTACAGCTGTCATTCGCAACTCCCTAAAGTATACACATCACACACAAACACACGCACCTACTAACACAGTTATATATATATATATATATATATATATATATATATATATATATATATATATTATATAGAGAGAGAGAGAGAGAGAGAGAGAGAGAGAGAGAGAGAGAGATATATATATATATATATATATATGTATATTTTTAAAACTATAACTGTAGGGAACATTTTCGCTTCATTTTCTGTTTCATGGGATTTTACAAATGATTCTAAATTAGATTTTCGACGCTGATTCAAAATTTAAAACTAGGTTTGTTTGTATGCTTTAGTTAAATGATATTCGCAATTATCATTTTCTGAATTTACCCTTATTACTGCATTCCGAAAATGAGATGGAGGAATTGAGCTCCTTTTCGCAAGTAAATTTAAAAATAGGATGTATATGGTTGGCATATTGTAAGAATTTATCGCAGGACTCCTCTTTATTGAACAGAATGTATGTATCATCGACAAAGCGGCGGTAAAGTAAGGGTTCAATGCTTCCAAGTTCCAGGCTGAATAATTGTTCCTCAAACCAGGACCAAGAAGTTTTGACATCGATAGTTTTCTTTTAATTACCAACTCATTGGTTCCGTCAATTAAATTCACCGTAGAGAAGGAAGTGCATAAGAGCCTTCCATTTCTGGATGTCCTAATAATTAGAGAACCACATAGATTTAAATTGACCTTGTATAGGAAAAATATAAAATCTGCTGTTTTTTCCTCCATGTATCTTAAGGCTCTTCGAATATGTAGTCCCGACTATATAGATAAAGAATAGACAAAAATTAAAGATATTGCTAACAATTTATGCTACCCAAAGAAGTTTCTAGAAAAATGTATGAATATAGCCAAAAGACATTTTATAATTGTAAAGTAGGGACAATAGAACCTCGTAAAAACCTATTAATTTTACCCTATCAGGATAATTTTATGTCTGTAGTGCCCATTCTAAAACAACTCAATATTGACGTAGCCTTTAAATACAATCATACATTAAAAAAATTCTTAATAAAGCATAGCCCCAATAATGATAATAATGTAATTTACCGAATTCCATGTTTAGATTGTAATTTATTCTATGTGGGCCAAACTTCCCAAAATGTTTCCATAAGGACCCCAAAACACAAAAATGCAGTTATTAAAGGATATTTGAATAATACCTTATCTGTCCACAATTCCAAGATGGAACACGTAATTAACTGGTCATAAACTGATACAATAATCCATAGTAATGATTTTATAAAGTGAAATATCCTGGAATCATTTTTAATCTTCCACACAAAGGAGAGTAATCTCAACATTAGCCCAGGGCTGTTTTCGTTAGATCCAATTTTATCACTTTTCTTGATTTCATAGGGAAACGCGCTAAGTATAAATACTGTGTGTCTTATTTTTCTTACCATTGTGAGTTTGAAAATGTTTAATAGACAAAAGTACTAATTCCATCCTCCTTTTATTCAGTTTCCTTCCGTGGTACATATATATATATATATATATATATATATATATATATATATATATATATATATTGGTTAATAAGGATAGTTAATTGGATCGTGGCAGTTTGCAATATGAGAGAGATAAGTTGGGAGTGAAATTTATCGTTGGTTCGAATAATGGATATTATTTGAGTTTGAGTGGGAAGTCAATTCAAAAGTGGATGCAGGTGATGATTGACAGGGGTATAATCAGGGAATTACAACGCAAAATCACTTTAACTTGAAGCCTAGAGGTGTTCGGAGGGGGGAAGACCAACGGTACAGGTCTTTGAGAAGATACTTCTGTTATTCATAACGAGGAGGACTCGTAGATAGGGGTTTTGAGTACCTCTTGTTGAATAACGAGATTTGTTCTGCTTGAGAGATGAAATTTCAAACACGAGGTGGTTTGTGGCTTGGCAGGGAGTCTCAGACACAAGAAATGAGAGCCTTGAAGGGTTGGGGGAGAGATGATGGGGGCCGCACAGCTCCCCTCAAAGAAGGTGGCTCGATAAAATTTCCTCTGAACTGGGGCCAAAGCTTCACGAACGGTGATCTGCTGATGCCGTGAAATTTTAACGACGAGGTACGAATCGAACACTGGTTGCGAGACTTCGCGGGTGAACAGTCAAAACGGTCTGAACGGAGAGACTGGCAGACTCCCAATCTCCTCGAGGAATGGAGGACGCATGGTTAAATAGCCAGGTGGCTGGTCCGTTAGATAGCTCCAGGGCATGGCCGTCCCCAGAGGATTCTTGACGTCAGTCTATGCAAACTCACTTCGAGATAACGAGTTGGATCGGACAGAGAAGTTTGCCCCCAGATATGGGGTTGGGTTGGTTCGGCCGCGCTCGCCAGGGGAAGGACATGCCTGTGAGGCACGGAAGCGAAAATTCGGCGTTATCACAGGGGAAAAAAAGCGAGGTGCGTCCCGCATAAGCAAATACAGCCAGGTCAAGCGACTCGGCGCGGGACTGTTTCTTTCTCAATGATAATAAAATTCCCACGCCAAGGATCATGTGGTTTGGAGTGAAGCGGCTGAAATGGGTATTCCCGGGGGGCTTTCTATCACGATAGTCCTTCTAGGGGCATCCCATTACATTAAGTTAGCAGATGAATTAGCATTCTACAAGAATACCTTACTGACAGCTATAAAAAACTCTCATATTTCGGAACATGGGGTTACACTTTTTAGCTTTTTTTTCTCAGAAGACGAGCAATTTGTTTATTAAAATGATATCCCAGGTCTTCTAGCGCAGTTGTTGTTGCTTCGTATAACCCTGCAGAATGGAGATTTTTTTTATAGTTCTAAGCGCAGCATTAAATGTGTTCTTTTGCATAATGGCAATGTTTTGGGCGCAGTTACCTGTTGGTCGCTTGCTGCATTTGCGAGAAGCTCATGACATAAAATGGTTATTGATTTATACATATATTAAGAGCATAACTTGATCATTTGTGTGTACCTAATTTTCAACTCCCTCACTGGGTAACATAAAGATTTCACTAAATTCCAATGCTATTTCTCCATATAAGACAGTCAAGCGCGAGACAAACACTGGATCCAGAAGGAATGACCAATCCGTGAAACTGTGGAAGCAGGCATGCCAAACATTGCGAATGAGCCATATAGGGAATGCTTTCAAAACATAGTTCGTGCCTTTTCTGTTTTCTCTTCTGAGTAAATCAAATGAGGCGTATTTGATCGACCTGTAATTGGTGCCCTGTATGTGATGTGGAATTTGTTAGAAAGCTGAATGACAAAGAGAAGACAGCGTGGCTGTTATTCGCAGTGGTTATACAAAACTTTCTTTTTAACAAAAAGGTCGACATCTATGAAGATTTGATTGCTAGAATGTTGTTAGCTTTTCGTGATCTTGGATGCAACATGAGTGTCAAGCTTCATTTCCTGAATAGTCACTTTCACCATTTTCCCGAGAACCTTGGAGCTATAAGTGAAAAACAGGAAAGAGTGCTTCCACCAAGAGCTCATAACGATAGAAGAGCACTAGCAAGAAAGATGCGACATATTTATAAAGGAAAACTACTGCTAAAGTATCAAACGAGATAACTCCGGACCAAGTCCTCATACACAAGAGCTACAAGCGAAAATTGTTGCCATGATAGGAACCTTGTTTTTCTAATTTCCTCTGTCTTCTGAATCGCATCCGTTCAGAATGATATTCGGATGTAATGGATACAGACTTCAGAATAGACTAGTATGAATACATATTTTTATGTTGCATATTTGATTTATTTTGCTTTTATTTCAAATTTTAGTACGCAATGCGAAGAAGATACATGGTCTTGAGAAAAAAGGAACTTGCAACAATGAGGTATCCCAAGTTTTATTCAACCTTAATCTAAGATATATTTCCGAAAGTGTGTTTGTATATCTCTCTCTCTCTCTCTATATATATATATATATATATATATATATATATATATATATATATACATGACCGATATAGAAGGCCACTTAGAACGAGCTTGAAGGCCAACAAAGGTCACCATTGGGTGTAGCTTAAGTCAGGGAGTAAAATAAGCTACACAGATTAGGCAAAAGTGGGGCCATCTGGTTGTCAAAATGTAGATTAATACTTGATAATAGCTGCAGATGCTTCAGTGCTTTAAAATCCCACTTCTATTTGATCTTTAGAATCCTAGCACTCACCCTGAAATAATGTTTTATCTGCGATAAAACATTTTGGGAGAGCTGCGCGTTCCCACATAAAAAAATACAACTCACCTTTGTTCAGTAAACTCGCCGTAATTAGGCAAGATATACCAGTCTGTCTGTGCCTTAGCGTCCCCTTTCGAATGATATAACTCAATAAGTGCTACTACCATTATTTAGAGACTTATTTGTGAAAAGACGACGATAACCAACGAGCGCATCTGCATAAAAAATTGGTTTTTACAGTTTTCTCGAGAACAATGTATGAGGCGTCGTGGACTTGAATTTTGCTGCCTCTGCAGTGAATTGCTTCCAAAAAGCATGTTGTGTAAGAAAGAACCCCTACGTAGGAGGAAATCATGGTTAGATAACTCAAACCATGTATTGAGGTACTAAACCAAACACATATACAAGCGAATAGCAACGCACATAAAGGGAGAGAAAGAAAGAGTGGTAACATTTTCAATGATAGCAACAAGGTTAGACAGTGGATGAAGAAATTCCACTTATACTACTAAATGTAGTATATCCGTCGTTTCAATCAGTATGTGATAGCTTTTCCAAAATATTCCTGCTGTTGCAACCCATAAGGAAATGTTTATCTACATACATATGTGGTAAAGTAATACATTTCCCGAGCAAAAGCTCCTAGAGAAAGCAAAGACAAAAGGCCCCAAGAAGAGAATCTCGAAAAGTGACCAGAAAAAGTTAAACAAACAAGGTGCTAGGCAAAGGTGGCACTACTCCCTGGCAAACACAAAAGGGACTTTTAAAGGAGATTTCAGAATTTGCCGGCAATAAGAAAAATGGACAAGGGATAATTAAGAGCGATATTTTCCTTAGGGTAAGCTACAACAGAAGCATACAAATCAGTACTAAATTTCTGTATATTTGGTAAAGAAGGCAGTGAAATAAAGCGAGCGGTGTCTCAATACTGTAAAGAAAATTTTACGAAAATATAGGAGCCCCCACCTCTCAGGCAAACAAGGTGAACCAACAAAGAGTTTACAGGCAAGAAAAAAGATATCTTGGGAGAATTCACAGCAACAATTGGACACGGTAATAGGACATGTAATTCAAGAAGCTCTACTGGAGATACGATATTTCCAGTTTGCATTGTTTCTTTTTATATGCAAATATATCCCCATGGTTTTCAACGCTATATGAAAGATTTCTTTAAAAACCAATTGGATAAAGACCCGTTTGTTTACCTAAATGACAGTATTTTAATCTGGAAAAATTTGGAAGGTCACTAGCAATGAATTCACTTGTGCGACCTGCCAAAGTCGCAATGTAGGCCAAACAAGTCTACAATTAAGATGTAGGATCGCTAAGCATATCGGAGTATCCTACAGAACCAACATTCTCATCTACAAACCCGAACACTCCTCTATACAAGAACATTCACTACAACTTAACCACCCGCTTGACCCTGATTCCTTTAGTATACTCTTTTCTGCCTCCTCTTCTCTGGATTTAAAAATTCTCGAATCACTTTACATTAAACAAATAAACCCAGAACTAAATGATTATTCATCATCCCTCAAATTATTCACTATATAGACAAACGTACAACCAACCACATCCCCCTTAATAGTTTTCTTTCTGCCTAGTTCTGCCCGTAATATCAGTTGATACTCCCAGCTACAACGAAATAAGTTTAGTACTCGTGCAGAGAAATTTTTATTATTTTTTTGTTTGTCCCGTTTATATCCAAATGATCTTGTTTAAAAATGACTTTTCCTTAATTTAATGTTTTAGTTGTTCTCTTCGGCCCCTCCATTATAGCTTATTTAAACTTTCGTGCGTTAGTTTACTCATATTTATTTGATGTTCAATCACTTAAAATTTTAACTTTATTGAATTACTTGCTTTGATCCATCTATTAATATCCACTTTGATTACATACCCCCGATCTAACTTATTTTGGATTGTTCGCCCTTCCCTTATAATTCTTTCTTGCTATAGTTTATATTGAATTTCTTGTATTTTGCTTAAAACTTAATTCATGTTTATTTTTCAAATTTGCTGCTCATGGGATTATTTGATTATTATTTTGGCACTCTTATTAATCAATTTCTTCATCCCTTGTTTTCGACTTTATTGCTATAGTTTATAATTTTTGTATTCCAATAAGAATTTAATTCATGTTTATTATGCATATTTTATACTCATGGAATTATTATTTAATTTAATTATTTTATGATATTAACCAAATTCTTATTAATAGATTTTCACCCATTTGCTTTCAACGGTTTTGGGTATATATTTCATTTTAACGTTTTGCTTTCGGTTATCATTTTCGATTCCTGTCCTTTTTTTTGGGGGGGGGATTATTGCTGTGTTTATTTATTCTTATAAAAATAATTCTTTGTATTTTGAATTTGCTGATGATGGTCATCGTTATTGATCGAAACGTCGAAAAATTAAATGTTCGTAATCATCGCATATGTCTTCATACTCCTATACTATCTCTCTCTCTCTCTCTCTCTCTCTCTCTCTCTCTCTCTCTCTCTCTCTCTCTCTCTCTATATATATATATATATATATATATATATATATATATATATATATATATATATTGAACCAGAACTAGTTTCAGTATAAAGTTTTCCTTACCATCTTCAGCCGTTAACCGAGAGAAGTTGACGAAGAAAACAGAAATACTAAAATATACAGAAACCGCCAACTGACATTGATCATGAGGCGTTAGGTTTAGGTGATTTTCAATATTTTATCAAATGAGGTCTGATACATAGCGGCTACATTTGTGTTGACCTTCTGACAGATTAAAGTTTGAGATTTCTTTGATTAATTTACTCGCCATTGGGAAAAACGGTGTCTTCCTATATATATATATATATATATATATATATATATATATATATATATATATATATATATATATATATATAGTCATAAGCATTGCTGCTGACCAGTCTGATCTTCAATTCTACGGCGAAAGTAAGGACACACAGGACCCTCAGGTACATGTAATTTATTTGTTATTGGGCAAAACGTTTCGAGCGTATCGCCCATCTTCAAGTTCCAAAATCACAAAAAAATAAAAAATACAGTAAAATATGATTAAATTGTTATCGTTAGTAAACTTATCAGGAAATCATGAAATATTGGAAAACAAAGAAATATAGAAATATTTTCCCATGGGAGGGACGAAAAAAATTAATAAAGGCTATATTAATGCAATTGTCTTAAACTGAAAAAATTAAGACAGTAAAATAAATAAGGAGAGTAAAAATATAAAAGCCAAAAATTATGAACCAACAAACATTATTGAAAGGACAGTTATTAAGAGCTTATTTCAATAAAATATTTAAAAATATGAAAAAAGTAAATGATCCATAGGTTAAAAATGACGACCTATAATAAAAAATAGTTTCAAAACACCCTCAAAATACTAGAACAAATTTAAAGGAGCAATATCGAAATTCATCAAGTTAAGAGCATGTAGATAAACGAAAAGATTAATATATATGTCAGAGATTTAAAAGACAAGAGTATCAAATGAAAACTTGTTTTAAAGCGTCTATCGTATGAAAAAACTAATAGGACGAAAAAAGAAAAACTAAACGAAGGAAATTATTAAAGTATAATATATTGCTTACCAATGAAGTTCAGGTGAAATTATAGCTATGGTTATTCAGACGATATATGCCCCTTTTATGTAAAGTGCGAAAACGGGAGCTCTTCTCGTCTAGCAGGCTGGGTTAGGTGATCAAACGAGCTTCCTTAAGGTAAAGGAAAATATTCAGCTGGATTCTTTTTTCTGTCGTAAATTGCGGGAATAGGTCTTGAAAAAGGCGGTCGGTTAGGATACTTTCGCTTCTTCAATAATGACTGCTAATACTCTCTATATTTTTTTTTACCAAAATGGTGCTCTCTATATAGTTATTATACGTAACCTAAGCTATACAAAATGTAGAAAATCAGAATTAAGCAGATTTTTAATGACACTTTTTTGTTTAATTTATTCATGTAACTTTGAAACAAACTTTACATTTTACACTTAGGAACAAGCATAACGATAAAGATATTTACCCGACTATATACAAACCCAACCAACGAAATAACCAACCAATACACCAGATTGATACCCTGATAAGACAACCGAATTTAAACAAGCTAAGTAGGAAGAAACAACCGACTAAGAAGACAACACAGATCAAAAGTGTAAACAGAAATAATGCGAACAAAATGAACTAAAAGTGTAATAAGTGAACTATATTAAAAAGTTTAACAAAAATGATAGTAAAGTGGAAATTTATAGTAAAACAAGTGTAAAAAGTGATAACAACAAGAGAAAATGAAGCAAAGTAAGGAAAGTAAAAACAAGTAACATAACAATACATGAACAAAGCTCAGAGCCTAGTTAACTCAAAACGGCATGAATGCTACAATAAACACATGAGTGAAAAATGAAGAAAATAAATGAGCAGAGATTAGGCGGTCCTCCTGCTTTTGTATGAGGAACATAGGTGCTAAAGTGTGAGAAAGGAAGTAAGCATGATGAATGATGAGTAAATGCATGACGGTGGTTCGGAATCCACGTTAATCAGCAGGTGCCCCTTGTCCCTCAGGCAAGGGTATTCCACCCTTTCCACTTTTGACTACCAAGGTTGCTCAATCTGCCTCCTAACCAATCTGTCCTCTTTTAACTTGAAAACTTTCCGTCTCCCACAGCTATAAACCCTCTTCTAAATCTTGTTCCGGACTTCCCATTAAGCATTTCACTATCGGTTCATTCGAACTGAGAGTCAGAAGTGTGGACAGTTTCTCCAGGAGCAATTCGGCCGCGAGCCTTCTCCTCTTCTCTGCCCCCCTGATTGTGGGAGGGGTACAGAGGGGAGGAATAACTGCGAGCCGTACCTTTTCTTCCCTTAAAAAACCCACAGAAAAAAACCTTAAGCGTTGCAAAAATGGACCAATCAGCGTCACAATAGATTTTTAGGAACAATTTACGTTCAAACGCATACAAACATAACAGACGCCCTCAATTACCGGTAAAAAAATTTACTAAACTGTTCAATTATAGGATACCGGTCATTTTAATGAACGATTTAAACGCCCATTGCGGGGCTTCTGGGTACAGAAATACAAACAGAGTCGGAAGACATCTTAACACGCTTATCAATAGACGTATACTGCAAAGACTTGGACACCGCTCAGCACGCACGTACTCTTTGAAGCTCAGATACTCTGCCTGATCGCACTCTCCAACGCTAGAAGAATTACATTCATCGAGAAGAATTATACACTGAAGGAATCTTCTCTCTCAAGAATCCCATTCTCAGGGAAACTTCATTCGAATTCCACGTTGACCCCGCCAACGAATTCATCCTCATTTCTTTTCTGCCTTCTCTCATCTCTTATTCATCCACCTCACTCCCCCCTTCCCCTAAAAAGGTGAATAATACATTTCATCCAGCCATCATATTTTAATATGTCCAGCTAATTTCACCACCATCCTCTGCCTTGGGGGAATCTCGTCTAGATCGGAAAGCTGTCTATCATCACCGCCTAGTTTAAACTATGCCCTACACGGAGCAAAGGCATAATTTTATGCTCCGAGGAAAGCAAGTTTGAGGCCTATCCCACTGTGGAACTCGGAGTCATAGGCACCTAGTCAATTGGGCTACATTGCAAGTTCCAGGGTGTTCCAAAAGAACCTTCGGGGGAGCTCGGTCATAACCTTAGAAGGAGATGAAACTGTCTCTATGTAAGTTGGACGCAGCATAGAATATACAAAACCCTGAGGGGTCGGCACCCCGGGCGGTGGGAGTTGTTCGACCACCGTTCACCAAAAAGGCCACCATGCTTCACCTCTCGAAGAATCCCACCCAGGTTCATTCATTTATTCATTCATTCACTCATTTATGAATCATCCCATTAACTCATTTAAGGCACCAACCCTAATCCGGGCACAAGAAGTTCTCAAAAGAGGCAGGTGAAACTCCTCACTCCTAAAAAAATATATAAATAACATAATTTTTTTCCTGGAAAAATATAAATACAGGTACGAAACTAAAGTAAAATATCTATTAGAAGAACATCCAGTACGGGAGGACAGGCCCCCCCTTTGGCCTAATGAAAAACTCTGATGGAGCAAAGAGGGTCCCACTGAGGGTTCTCGAAGGACACACAAAACCAGACCGGGAAAAAACCCTCCAAACCACCTTCGCTGAAATAGGAGTGGTTGTCCTACGACTGAAAGACCAGTATAATGACTATGTTGCACTGTGTGATACGGAAAAGGACCTCGACAACCTAATCAGCGAATACGCTGCAAAGGAACTGAAAAAAATAAGGCTAGCTGCCAGAGTACCACCTGCTGTCGCAATTAAAAGGTCAGTAATCTGCGGAAAACTTGACCCGTGGGTAGGTGAGCATTCGGCAGACGAAATCAAAGAGGGGATATAAAAAAAATCAAGAATGGGCCACAATAGAAGAAATAATAAAATTTAAAACAAAACAAAACGGAGAGGAACACTCTCACGTATTTAAGGCGACATTCAAAGACACTGAAATGGCGTTAAAAGCTGCCGAAAAAGGACTGCTCGCGTTCTACACCAAGATAGCACCTAACCAGATAGAAAGAGAAACATTCGTCTTCCTGTTGGTCTGCTCCAAGTGCTACGCCCTCAATGACCACACGACGCGAGACTTTACGTTCCAGGGCATGAAATGCTCGGAATGCTCAAGCACAGAGCATAGGTGGGAACATTGTAAAAGCAAAGAAGAAAAGTGAGCAAATTGTGGAGTTCCACACCGCACCCTTTCAATGGCATGTCTCAGGCAGAAAGAAAAACTAAGGAACAAAAAACTGCAATGTTAGAAGAGAAGGAGAGGAAAAAGACAACGACTTACGCAGCGGCAACGGCAAGGTCGGCACAGGAACAGAAAACAATCGTGAATATAGAGAAAAATATGAGGCCAGATCTCATACTGTGGATTATCCACGCACATTTTGTAAACATGGCAAAACCGGGCTCATACTCGGAAGAGCTAAATAAAATGCTTACCAAAAAATGGCATAAAACCTATGTGGTTCCCCGAGAACCCGCCTTCCAGCGACCTGTACAGAATCTCAATGTCAACAGAACAGGAAACAAAAGAAACGATAGAAGAACAAATAGACACCGAAACTGAAATTAATAATGAAGACTTGGGGGTCATAGAACAAATTAAACTGGTGAAACAAAAACTTAAAAAAGAAAAAAGAAAAAGCAAAGACAAGCAATAGAGAAAAAATTAACATTTAGATTTACGTAACTCACTCATCACCACCCTCGTTAGTTAATAAACAAAAAGAAATTGTTGAAGGTCTGGTCAAATGGAAATTTAAATGGGATTACGATTTCGAATATGATGAAACCGAGATTAATAATGCCTTTAAACAAGGATTCATAGAAATTTCGGCGAATTCATGCTTTAATCTCACTACTGACCAATTCAAGAAAAAACGTCCAGGACATATTAGATCACTCGCAAACTCTGAAAAGGCCCAAAACGGAAGACCCACTAAACGATAAAATACATCCGAACGTACAATACCCCCTAAATTTAAAAATCTTTACTTTAAATGTCGATGGATGGAGGAATAAAAACTCATATGTTGCAACATAATTAAGCAAATCGATCCTGATATAGTCATTATAAACGAACACGGTATGAACTTACAAACGGAACACATCAAAATCCCAAACTTCACAGTTTTAGCCGCAAGTCATACTCATACACGCTTTGATGCAACAGCCATGGGAATAAAAAAGGGAATTTCTTACACCGCAATTAGAGATCTGGAAGAGTCATATATAGCTATTAAGCTTAAAATAAACACAGGGGATCTTGTGGTAGCCAGAGCATATCAATTCCACGTCGCTCGTAACTCCCGACCCCGAACTTCATTCGGATCTTCCGCCGCCCATCATCAGCGATCATCCTAGGGGATCTTAATGCAAGATGCAGCGTTGCTGGATACACGACCGCCTTCAATGGAAATGGAAAAACTCTAGAATTACTCCTGACGCGGCAGATGGTGCAAAGAGAGGGCCCTGATTTCCCCACATTTGTAAGAGACTGGTCTTCAACCACTCCAGACATAATATTGACTAATCCTAACTTCGCTTTCAACATCCACACCACTTCTAGCCCAGCAATACCTTCCGATCGCATCGGACTCATTATAAAAAGTTCAACTTCGCCTATCCAGATTGAAATTCCCCAAAGGAAGGAATTATCAGAGACCAACTGGACCGAGTATAAGAAACATTTAGAAAATTACAGTATAACTTCCCTAGAAGAAATTAACACACACTTAAACAACATTACAAACCTCATCATAAAGCCGACAGGCTATATGTCTGCAAAACTAATTACAGAACATTCCCTGCTCCCCAATGGACCGATAAATTCATAACTAAAATGAAGGAAATTTCTAACACGTTTGAAGAAATCCGTCGACATGGTAGCAACAGATAAAGGTATGTACATTTAAGAGATCTCAGAAATCACGTGAACAATCCAATCAGAATAAATATCAACACAGCATGGAACAATATCATTAGTAACATAGATATTGAAAGAGACCCAAGAAGGTTCTGGAACCAATACAAAAAACTTAAAGGTTCTATATCTAAAGACAAGATGTAACTGAAAGAAGGCAAAATTATTATGGATGAGAACCGATAAATTGAAGAAAGATTAAGAGAGCATTGGTCTAGGATCTTCTCTATTACGCCGGAGGAGAACCAAAACTACGATGTGTTTCATGAACAGCGCATAATAGATGAACTACAAGATAAAGAGCACGAACACTCAGCATTCCCACGGGTGGACGAATCCTACGATCACAGGAACGAGGGAAGTCCCTTCACCCTAGTAGAATTTAAAGCAGCCCTAGCAACATTTAAACAGAAAACCCAAGGCATTAGCGAAATCACTAAAAACATATCACAAACACGCCCACCAATATCCACCAAGCACTCCGTAAATTCTTCAATGCATGCCCGTACACAGGCCATTTTCCAACAACTTTGAAGACAGCCAGGGTGATATTCCTTCCCAAACCCGAAAAACATAAGGACAACATCGAGAGTTATGACTGATATCACTGTTGGAATTCATCGACAAACTAATGGAGAAGCTACTCAATGAGAGAATAAAGACCTTCTTGCAAGAAAATGATATGTAATATGAACAACAACACGAGGTACAGTGACAGCACTGATACTCATTACCGAGAAGATCGCAGTCGATATAGAAAGAGGTGACAGAGTGTACTTGACACTCCACGATGTCGCCAAAGCCTTCGACAAGGTATGGGTGCCAGGTCTTAAAGTAAAAATAATCCAGCTCGGTCTAGAGACAAACCTAAGCAGAATCCTGTGTAGCTATCTGCAAGACAGGAAGGCAAAAATCACTATTAACAACTACACTGGCAGTACTTTCACTCTAAAATCAGGGGTCCCGCAAGGTGGGTGCTTCAGCCCTACGTTGTACACAGTGTACACCAGGGACCTCCCTCAACCCTTAGAGGAGAGCACGATGTATATCCAACAGAAGGAAGACGTATAGAGTCACCGCCAACAACATCAACTACCCCTATAGTGAAAGGGGTAAAGTACTCGGCCTAATATTCTCCAAAAACGGGTACAGTACGCATGTGAGCCGAAAAACTACACAAGCACAAAAGACCCTTTCCTCTCTACAAAGATTCAAAAACCTCTCTGAGGAAAACAAAATAAAATTATACCTAGCCTTAGTTCGTCCCATTTTAACGTACCACGTCATTCCGATTAATACTTTATTGAAAACGCAAATGTTAAAACTACAAGTAGTCCAAAATTACGCGACCAGATTTATAACTAGCACCATAGTAAAGTCTACGATTCTTTATCTAACCATCGCGATGTACACGATCTCGAAAAATTACCTATTAATACTCCTAAAAGTCCAAAACAAAGCTATATAATTAATAAGAAACACTAGAAGAGGAGAAAGACTGGAAGCAATACCATCAATAGAACTACATCGAAAAGCAAAGTTAAAACCAATCAACAAATTCCTTCTCGAGGAAAACAAAATAAAATTATACCTAGCCTTAGTTCGTCCCATTTTAACGTACCACGTCATTCCGATTAATACTTTATTGAAAACGCAAATGTTAAAACTACAAGTAGTCCAAAATTACGCGACCAGATTTATAACTAGCACCATAGTAAAGTCTACGATTCTTTATCTAACCATCGCGATGTACACGATCTCGAAAAATTACCTATTAATACTCCTAAAAGTCCAAAACAAAGCTATATAATTAATAAGAAACACTAGAAGAGGAGAAAGACTGGAAGCAATACCATTAATAGAACTACATCGAAAAGCAAAGTTAAAACCAATCAACAAATTCCTTCTCGAACGTGCCACAATGATATGGCAACAATTAGAGGAGGAACTCCCAATTGAGACATTAAATAAAGTTATACCCACCGAAAGAGAATACAGGAGACTCACAAGATTAAATTACCTTGAACCACTCCCGAATATATTGGAGGGAGTGAGAAACGTCTTCAATGCGTGCTTGAACACGGGATACATTCCTGATGAACTGATAGTAGCGAAGATGATATTCATATCCAAGGCTGGGAAACACCCACATCAAATGGGTAACTTCCGCCCCGTCTCGCTACTACATTCCATCGGTAAGGTATTGGGAAAAATAATTAATAACAGACTATCCAAATTACTCGATGATAATGGCCGGGGAAACAGCTGCCAATTTGGCTTCAGGAAAAAGAAAAGCACGTAGATGGCCCTTGGAGTCATCCTTGAAAAGATAGCCAAAGAAAAGAGAGAAGAAAGGAGCGTAGACATTGTATGCCGGGACGTATCCAAGGCATTCGACAAAGTATATAAGAGGGATATGCAACTCAAGATACATAGATTAGAAATGAACAACAAGATCAAAAGGATTTTGTGTGATTATGTAATGGAGAGACGTGCTTATGTGGAAATAAGACGACATCAGGGAGAAATATTCAAGCTGACTGCTGGTTTGCCCCAAGGCGGATGTCTGAGTTCATCTCTCTATTCAATCTACACAGCAGATATACCACCACCAAAAAGTGAGGTCTGCTTAAACCTCCAATTTGCCGACGACATCACCGAGGTCATAGTTTGCCCCTACAGGAAAGGACCAATGCAAGCTAGGAGGACTGCAGAAGAGATAAGAAGCATTAATAGATATGAAGAAAAATAGAAAATTAAAACCAACAGGGATAAATTTAAAATGGTACCTGTGTACAAGAGGAGCATTTCAGATGTATATGTATAAAGACAGCGCTACAGAAACGACAAAGAATTTAAGGTGCTTGGGCTACTATTACGAAATAAGGTTATCAAACGCACGTAACTGAGAGGGTAATTCAACGGAAGAGCGGAATGGCATTACTCTACAATTTAGTTAACCTAAGAATGAAAGAAACGAGGAAAATTTATTAAGCCATAGTAAAGTCTACGATTCTTTATCTAACCATCGCGATGTACACGATCTCGAGAAGTAACCTATTAAGACTCCAAAAAGTCCAAAACAAAGCTATATAATTAGTATGAAACACTAGAAGAGAAGAAAGAAGAAGACTACGAGATCTGCACAGGGAGACAAAGAAAAAGCCACTTAACAGAATAATGGCAATCGAGCAAGGAGAATCATAGAAAAGACACAAAATGAAGTGAGAGTTGAATTAACCAATCAAATTGCCCAAACAGAAGGATGGATATCACATAGATTATTCCCAAGTTTCTCAAGGATAGTAGAAGAAGGAGAAGAGGAAGAAGAAGAAATCTTCACGTAGAGAAAGAGAATTATACTCGACGACAAGTAAGAATAATTAAATAACCGAAACTTCCCCAGAGAATAGCATATAGTCAATTATAACTAGGATAGGAATACGAAAGAATAGATAGAGAGATAGAAACCTGCACCAGTTTTTAGTAAGAATAATTACTAGTAACGTTTTGAACGCCTCATAAATACCAACGCTACTTAGACATTAAAAATAAATAAAAAAATAACACAGCATTGCGGGACACTCACGCAAATACAAAATTTCTCACCTTATCATGCTAGCTATAACTACCTATAATGGACAAAGAGAAGCCTGACCTCCAGGCAACTAGCATCTCTTTGCAAACCTCTTACTTCCTTCAACCTTCAACATCTATTTTTTTTTTCTATCACATTCGCACATGGGATTCACAGTAGTTACGTGGGACAGGGGTCGCGATAAACTGCAAAGTTATACTTATAGACAAGCGACGCATCGTGATTCTGATTCAACGTTAAGCTGTGGGTCCCATGTCTACTAAGTCTACCTTTGTCTCCCACTATTTTCTTCGCTGTCCTATCCTAAAACTTTCTTCTTCCTCTCCCTCTCACTCCTATCCGCCGTACTCACAGTGCTTGGAGCCTACTTTGGCTCTTAACAGTGTGACTATGAGGGTCTACAAAGGAGTACTGGGCCTCCCCCTTCCTCCTTGGCTGCTCCATGAGGGCCAAGGGAGGCGGGGGAGGGTCGGAAGAGCTGTTCTTTGTCTTCCACTTCTCTTTTCATTTCATTTCATTAAGATTTTTTCCTTTTTTGAATTCTTGGAAGAAATATATATGCTATTTATATGTCGCTACCGAGTAAAGGAGGTAACGGTTAAGGGGAATCCAAAATGCCTTCCCTCAGTAAAAACTGTGAGGACCAATTTACTGTGAGCCAATCCTAGAATTTCATAAGACCTCAAACTGCTTGTCTTTGAGGAGATGGTTTTGAGTCACATGTAATTCCATAATGTGGTTCTAGCACCACAGGAGTTCCCGCTTTAAGAATGATAGGTTTTTGATTGCTTGGTTGGTGAATAAGAAAGAGTCTGTTGGTTCTTGGCTCACGTAATTATAATTAAGAAATGAAAAGGTGGACAGCTGTATTATCAATGTAAATTATAGAAAATTTGGTCTTTGTCATAGAATTCAGGTAGTCCCAACCTGACCCTTTGGGCTACCCTCCAAAGATGCAGGGGGGGGGGGGAGACGACAGCCCAAATTAGGAAAAGATTTCCTCTTCGAGTGCGTGGGGATATTGAATGGCAAGAGTGAATTATTCGTTGGCGGGTATTGCTAGTTTTTAATTAGAGAAACAAAAATAATCTTTTAATCCTATCCAAATAACAATAGATATTCACAGAATAATATACAGGCCATTTAGTTAACACAGTTTACTAAATGAATGAAATTGAAAGGACAAGAAGGAATCGTCTTAGTCATACTCGGCTCAATAAGTACACTAATTACCCGAACGAAAGCGGGAGGCGACCGCGAGGTGAGTCTTAGCCGTACTCGAGAGGGATCTGGAGGAGATTACGAGATGAGTCGATCTATCGGAGAGCGTCACGCCTCTTTGACGATGAAATAAAATGTAAGTCTTACAATTTTCTGAGAAGATCACGAGTATGGGTACTCGGGGGAAGGTATTCTTCGAGGAAGAGGAGTAGATCGCGATATTCCAGACTTAGTCTTCGACGTTTCGAATATGGATTCCTGCTGTGAGACCGAATAGCATCGGATGTTATCGCTCGATTATTGCGCGCCTTCGATAAATGATTCTAAAGACCTCTTATGATGGTGCGTGAATACCTTCTGTATTGAGTGGGCTTGCTTACTTGGAAGCAACGTGAGGACAGCTCGCAACCCGAAAGCTCTGAGAATACTTCGAGGATTATTCTCGGGATGGAGAATATATACTACTAGGCCGGAAGTTCCAATGGTTGCCGACGGAAGCGTTATCGGTTTGGTCCTACAGCCTCGATGGCGGGAATCGACGGTGAGGCTCATAACATCATAAACGGAACGGGGTTCTGGCGCGTTATCGGCTCGGAAGTTTGCCGACGGTCTGGAAGCAGGGCTCCTTCACTCGAAATCTCTTTCTCGTGATTCGATCACACACGCTCTTCCTCTCTCTCCCTCATTTTTATGACAAATTCTCCCATTAAGATGGAACGTCCAAAGGGGTAGTGAAATCTCAAGTTAGAAACAAAATAAAGGTGTAAAATACCTCGAGTCATTTGAAAACAAAAAATACATCTAATTATTTCTGGAATCACAAGTAACCTTAAAAAATAAATACAACAATTCACATCACAAGAAAATAGCAATTAAATAAAAGAATACATGTAAGCACAAAAAATAATTACATAAATACCTAGAAAAGGTTGCCATTATCAGGGGCTACTAATAACGAAAAACAAACGGGAATTACTGCTGAGGCATATTGCTTCTCGGTCACAAAAGAATGGAAAAACTTGTATATACAACCATGGTAAAAAAACGAAATTTACGGAGGCCTATTTACATGAGAGACAAAATGGGTAGTCTCAACTTCATGGAGAGAGGAATCTACCGGATTTCGACTTAAGCTATCTGCCATACAATTCTCCGAGCTTTTTAAAGACCAGATCTTAAATTGAAATTCTTGAAGAACTAGGCTCCAACGCATTAGTCTCCCATTTAATTTTGAAATATACACCGAATTTTCGAACAGATAAAGATTTTGGTCTATTAATGGGATAGGCTATGCGTCAAACACGGTGACAGTTTTTAACTTTCTAAAGTCAATGCACATTCTATATGAATTATCCGGTTTCTTTACGATAACTACTGGTGAACAATACTCTGATTTGGAAGGTTCAATTATCTGCAACCTTAACAATTTCTCTACTTTGTTATTAAATTCTTCCCTTAAATGAACGGGTAAAGGGTATGGTATAGACTTAACGGCTTCTTGCGTAGTTAGCTGGACATCGTTCTCGAATTGGATAGTATATCCTGGGATGTCAGAGATGACGTCATTGAATCGATCATGGGTAGCTTGGAGCTGGTTTTTCTGACGGGGGGATAACCGACCACTTATTTTTAATTCCTTGGAAGAGGATTTCATTACGTCGAATACGACAAGGGGTAATCCTCGTCCTTTTCCACGCATACGTTTTGGACCTCACCCAGGGGGTCCAGGCGTAATCTCTTATCTGATAGATTCCGGCACGCCGGTGGTATTTCTTGAGGAGGTTTACATGGTAAAGCCTACTTGCAGATGGAGTCTCCACTACATAGTCTATGGGGCCGCGTTTTTCGACTATCCGGTAAGGGCCCTTCCATTGGCTTAGGAGTATGTTATTGTTCTTCGGAAGCAATAACGAAACTTCCTTGCTGGGTTTGAATCTTTGATCCTGAGATTTACAGTCGAAGTAAGATTTATATTGGCCAGATTTACGTTGGCGTTTTGGTAGGCTATCACGGCGTATTCTTCAACTTCTGACGAAGCTCGATCAAGTACAAGTAAGACGACTGTACTTTCCGTTCTAATTTTTGGTTTGCAAATAACTCCTTAAGAATGTTCCTTGGTCCTCGAACATTCTTACCATATAACAGTTCGAAGGGCGCGAAACCCAAGGTGCGGTGAGGTATCTCCCTGTAAGCGCAAAGAGCCACCAGCCACGGGGAGATATCAGTGCCTTTTACTTGATTGATCCGCGCACAGCTTTCGACAAATGGCCTTGAGATTGGAGTTAAACCTTTCACACATAACGTTTCAAGCCGGGTGAAATGGGGGTAGTAAAAAGGGGCTTAATCATGAACAGTTCCCTACCTGCTCCATTAAATGAGAGGTAAACTGCTGGCCGTGATCCGATAGGATCTCTTTAGGTAATCCAAAGCGGAAAAAAATGGCGATGAGCGCTTTTGCAAACGAAATGCTGTCAAAATTGACTAGAGTAAGAATATAACTGGCCCTCACTAGATAGCGAGTGAATGGGTCCGACTAGGTCGATAGCTACTCTGGAGTAAGGTTCCGAGATGACGATGGCCCTCTGTAAGCGGGTTGGCTTGCCTCGCCCCTTAAATACTGTCTTTTGGCACACAAAGCACGAACGACAGTATTGCAGGATTTCTTCGGGGGCTCCAGACCAATAAAAATATTTAAAAATCCGTTTGACCGTCTTTGTGTGGCGAAAGTGACCAGCAAAATGGCTGTAATGAGCGGCTTGGAAGCTAAGGTGCACATGAAATCGAGGGACGCACAATGTCTGGGCTTCTTCGGGATATCCAGGGTAACATATGCGGTAGATGAGGTTATCCTTAATATTGAAGTAAATTAACCTGCAGCTTCTAACCAATTCCTGCATTTCGTCACGAGCCTTAGCCCACAAGAGTTCAAGGGACTCACACTACTTCTGCTTTTTGGAAAAATCTTTGCTGACAATGTTGCCATAATCTGGAGCTCAGGGGGTTTCCAGTGGAATGGGCGCTTCTGATTCTTGATGAGCATGGGAACGAGTGATCGCGAGATGTGCCACTGGGGTTGAGGAAACTTGGGGCTCTGCCTAATCAAAATGCAACAAAACTTTATAGGTGCCGCCACTACTTCTGCCCAGCCGGTGAAGTAGGAGCCATCAATATGGAACTTTATTATTGGAAACCGATTCGCATTTCACAGATAGTCATGGACGATAGCGTACCGGTTTTGATCCGGATGTATTGGTGGAAGTAGCTTATTCGAGACCACGATACACGTGCACCCAGTATCTCGGACTAGGGTGGAGAAACGGCAGCCGTTTATCGTACCTGACTCGCATTTGAGGTTCTCAGGTACTTTTATTGAACAAAAAGTTCACCCTGTGGCCAGACAGACCGGGCTCACTGGAGGAAAGTGGTGATTCTAGTGGGGACAGGGTCTGAGAAAGGGTGGCAATCACCCGGTGCACTTGGTGGGAGAAGTCATTTCTCAATTGTAAGTTCTGAGGGCAGTTATATTTCACATGTCCTTCGATTCCTCACGAAAAACACACGACTGGCCTCCTGGAGACTGCTGATGGAGGGGGCTTAGAAATAAAGGTTAGATCTTCATGTTTGACGGGTGATCGGATGGGTTTTGATTTAGCCGGGCCAGTTACCATAACAAAGTTTTCTTTCTTGGAGGAAACGAATTTGTGATTCTTAAACTGCGACTTGTGGCATGCTGTTTCTATCTTCTTCCATTCTTTAGAGTAACAGGTTTGGCTGGTGGTATATACGTCCACCTCTTCGTCGCACACCTTGAAACTGGTGCATCTTTTGTCTCTAATAAAAGACCGGATTATCCGATGGAAGTGATGCCATAATTGATCCTTCAGGGTGAAGTCAATAATTGGATCGTAATCCTGGACAACTTTTGAAGTGTCTAACCAAAAATAAAGGAGTCTTTGCAAGGTAAACCTGAATTGTCTGAAGATCTGTTCGGATTGGATTCGGTACTGTCTGAATTTAACGGGGTAGAAATCAGGAGTCATGCTGGAGGCAAAGAGAAGTTCCCCTTTTAACGTGGAGTAGTCAATAGTTGCCTCTGCCGGGAGTGCGATAAAAATATCCCTCATTCAGGTGTTTAGAAGGGGCAACAATCTGGCTCCGCCGTCAGATTCTATATACCAATTATTTACCTCGAATATCTTCTCAAAGTGTATCAAGTAGGAAGCGAAGTCCTCCCCTTCTTCAAAAACTGGCAGCTTAACGGATGATTCATATTGTGCTGGGAGCTCTGAAGTGATAGATTGGGCCTCATTTCTCGTCCTCACCAACTCTAATTCATGTGCACAAAGTTCTCTTTCTCTTCTTTCTTCTCTTTCTTTCTCTTCTCTTTCTTCCTTTTCTTTATCTCTTCTTTCTTCTCTCGTAGTCCTTTCTTATATCTGTATGTAGGGCATCAGATCTTTTCCCGATAAACCCAATGTTCTCCTTAGGCTTTGACGATCTCAAATAACGACATGGCTGGTTCGCTTAACAAAACGTACACGCGAGAGATTATAATGGGTTTTTGACCAGAATTTCGCACACCAAACGAAAACAACCATAGACGAAAGGAACTCGTTTAATTGGTACGAAGTGAACGCGTAAATGGCGGTAATAACACGCAAAATACCACTAAATTATCACTGCAAAAAAATTCAAAGACGACAGCCCAAATTAAAAAAAGATTTTCTCTTCGAGGGCACAGGGATTTTAAATGGCGAGAGTGAATTAATCGTTGGCCGGCATTGCTACTATTAATTAGGTTTTGGTGGTTGGAGGATTTAAACAAAAGAAACAAAAATAATCTTTTAATCCTATTCAAACAACAATAGATATTCACAGAATAATATACAGGCCATTTAGTTAACACAGTTTACTAAATGAATGAAATTGAAATGGCTAGAATGAATCGTCTTAGCAGTACTAGGCTCAATAAGTACACTAATTACCCGAGTCAAAGCAGGAGGCGACCGCAAGGTGAGTCTTAGCCGTACGAGGCTTAATAATTATTAAAATAATTACCCGAGAGGGAACTAGAGGAGATCACGAGATGAGTCGCTCCGTTGGAGATCGTCACGCTTCTTCGACGATGAAAGAAAATGTAAGTCTTACGATTTTAGCGAGAGAACTACGAGTATGGGTACCGGGGGAAGGTATTCTTCGAGGAAGCGTAGTAGAGCGATATTCCAGACGTATTCTTCGTAGTTCCGAATATGGATTCCTGTTGCAAGACTGAATAGCATCGGGTGTTATCGCTCGATTATTGCGCTTCGTCGATGAATGATTCCAAATACCTCTTATGATGCCGCGTGAGTACCTTCTGTATTGCGTGGCTTGCTTACCTGGAAACAACGTGGGGACAGCTCGCAACCCAAAAGCTCTAAGAATACTTCGAAGATTATTATCGGGATGGATACTATATACTACTAGGCCGGAAGTTCCAATGTTTTTAGACGGAAGCGTTATCGGTTCGGTATCACAGCCTTCATGACGGAAGTCGGTGGGGAGGGTCGTAACACCATAAGCGGTACGTGTTTCTGGCACGTTATCGCTCCGGAAGTTTGCCGACGGTCTGGAAGCAGGGCTCCTTCGCTCAAAATCCCTTTCTCGTGATTTGATCACACACGCTCGCTCTCTCTCTCCCTTCTTCTTCTTTTAACACTCTTTATCAGTTAGGATTCCAAATTCTTAGACTACTGTATATTCATTATTATTGTGGCCAATTATTTTAAATTTCTCAAATGAACATTCGGCCTTACAATGTATAATATGATTTCGAATTACATGAAGTCTCCTTAATAGATAAATTTCTTCCTGTGCGATAGCTTATTCCTATATGACAACCAAGCCTTTCTCTCAATGAGTGAACCGTACTCCCAATATAGGTTCCTTGGAGACAACAAGGACAAGTAAAAGCATAAACAATACGGCTGCTCATCTCAAGATGAAGTTTGTCTTTTGAGGAAAATAAACTGCCTATGAAAAGTGGGTTGACAAAAGTTATTTTGAAGTTTGTATGAAGTGTTTTTGAGGAGTAATTTGTTCCATTTTGTAGTGAATAATTTATTGAAATGTCCCATTTCAGGTACTACCAATTATTATTTTTATTTTTAAGAAGATCATATGAGAGAAAAGATGGAGAGTAAATTTTTTTCGGAAAATTATTGATTAATTTTTCACTCAAAGGTAGAGGGTAACAATTATTTTTAAAATAAGACTTTAGAGTTTGGAATTCATAATGCATTAGAGAATAAGTGGAAGATAGATGGAAACCTCTATGTATTAGATAATTTATATGAAAAATCATATTGAATGAAAAAAATGATTGCAAAACCACTAAAAGTAGTCTTTTTGTATATTGATGTAGTTTGTCGGTTTTTTTATAATGACGTCTAGGAAAGGAAGTTGATTGCTACTCTCTAATTCAATAATATATTTAATGTTGGGATTTAACGAGTTTATAAAATTTTAAAATTGGTTGGCATAATCTAAATTATTAAAATTGCAAATGAATCATCCACATATCTACGGTAAAATAAGGGTTTAAAATCTATGTAAATGGCATTGTTTCATAAAGTTGTTTTCAAGATGAAAATGTTCGCTGCTATCGGTGCTATTATGCATCCCATTCCTACTCCCTCTATCTGTTGGTATAACCAGTTTATTGACCACTGGATATTAAAAAAAACTGTAAAAAACAGCTATTCCTTTGTTATCAATTATTTTCACACAATTCTACCCCCTCCAAGATCTTAGTCAGTTACGATGTATCTTCACTTTTTTTTTAATGTTCCTGTCAATGAAACAATTCATATTATCCTCAATTTAATTTCTAACATAACTGAAACCTTTCACAATTTCTCTCGTCAAAATTGCTAGAGTAAATTAGAAGTGTTTTTTCAATGAGAATTATTTTTTATTTAATAACAAAATTACCGAAGAGACTCATTTATAATTCGAAAAGTTTTTACCTCCCTCATTTCATTACACAGGCAAAATATGATGTCTCCACTGTTGAAGTTTTATTATGTATTTGTTAGAAAATAAATATATACACATTTCGATTGTACTTATTACAAGTCGTTAATTGGCATCTCGGCACACAATTATCATCTATAGACTCACTGCATTTTCTACAACTGATCGACGTAGAGCACCAATCACATTTTAATCAACATCTAATAAGTCCATTTGTCTCAATCCAGTTCATTACTGTAAACGTTCCTTCAACAAAGAATTGTTGCATTACGATTGTAATCATAAAGAATCTCACATTAATCGCCTGAGACTATATGGAGGAAAATTAGCAGCAATAATATGGAAATATGATTCCAAGCGTTTTCGCCTTTATTAGACAGTCTTCATTCAGCGAATGAATACATTTATATAGTGGAAACTTCAAAAACGGAATTCATTAGTGAAAAGTTTTGTTATTTGCGGATTTAATAAAATTAATAATTAAAGGGCTACGAGAAAAAAAACTAGGATCCATATTAAAATTCGGGATGGATGCTATACAAACCTCGTCAAAGCAGTATCTGGAGTAGTCGGGTGCTGCTTCAGCATTTTGCTCGGTACAACGACGGAAATTGGATTGATGCTGTTTTAACCTAACACAAAGTTCTTTGTCTCTCTATGTGTCTAATATAACTTTTAGGCCAATCTATAAATTCGATTTTACAAATAACACCTTGTTTAAGGAGATGTTTTGTTTTAGTATTACTGGTAATTTAATGTCTATTATCATTAAATAATGATTATTATGGATGTGATAAAATAGTACATCTACACGTTATGATTTGGAAGTTTAAAAATGCATTAATGTTAAGTTAACAGTGGAAAGTTTGTATCAAGTATAGGGTGAATAAACAAAAAGTGTGACATTGTCTGTTCAGGACGACGAGTGGAATATAATAATGATCTTTTAAAAATAGTAGCTAAAGAAAAACGGATTATAACTGTTTAACAATTGCATGATAAACAACATTCAAACTCTTCCGCTGTATATCATTGTTTAAAGGATATAGACAAGGTTTCACGATTGGGTCAATGGATTCCTCATGACTTGTCAGAGGTACACTTGCAACAATGAGTCAATGTTCATCTCTCGTTTCTAAACTAAATAGTCAAATCTTTTACTATGATTGTTACACGAGACGAAAAGCAAGTTACGTACAATAATATTAAACGTTCTATATAATAGATTAGTCTCGGGGAAAAACAATACAAAGACCGAAACAGAGACCTCATCCACAGAAGTTTCTCGTGGTTTGGTGGGAGATGGATGGCATAAACCATTATCAACTTATTAACCCAAACCAGAATGTCACCAAAGAGGTTAACTATTCTCAGTTTAGAATGTTAACATACAACACTTAAAGAAAGGCGAGCATTATTCAATAGAAAAAGCTTGCTCCATTATTAAGACAAGAGCACCCTCATATCGAAAGAGATACTATAAAAAAAGCTGGGAGTAAAGGTCCTTGCACACCCGACGTAGCACAACACATCTTTTTACTAGTTTTGCGAATCATCTGAACCGAATGAGGATATCAACAACAGAAAAAGTTTAAAAAAACTTAAATAACTCTTTTTAAATTAAATTTAAACGATATTTATAAATATGATTTTAATAGTTAGTGTAGAAAGATGGAAACTACTAGTAGAAACTGATGGAAATTATATTACTAATTAAATTAATATCCACAAAATATGATAAACATAAAAAAATGCCACATGAATTATAGCAACACATCTCTATTTTTATATTTTAAGTAGCTACTTAATGAACTATGGCATATATATATATATATATATATATATATATATATATATATATATATATATATATATATATATATATATATATATATATAAGGCAAACTCACAAAGTTGCGCGTGAGTAAAGCAATAAATGCAGAAAATCACACAGGAAAATGTAAGGCGGATTCCAAGTACTTAATTTTTTTTTACAAAAGTGGTATATATATGTGAAACAGAAGAGCAAAGTCCCGCCCATGTACAACGAAAGGACCCAAAATAGAAAAATAATATTAAAGACGGATGTGAAGTATAAAACCAAATAGATAAGGTCTACTTCCGGAAATTCAAACCTGCGCGCAAAGAATGTAGACATTCATGTGACTAAACTAAATACATACATACCCGATTGTGAATACATAAAAATAAACAAGAGGGACATAAATAAATGAATAAATCAAAGGGCCAAGATTTAAAATGGACAATTTAGTTATAAATAAGCCTTTTAATAACAGGGTCTAGTTTAAAGAGACCGGGGATATATTAAAATCAGTCGAACAATTAATGAATGAGCATTCGACAATATTTCTTTGAACAAAGTCATCAGATTTGTAAATAAATTTAGCCGAATTCCAATTAATAAGGTGACTGTTTTCAGATAAATGGACAAATAAGCACTACTGCTTTCCACCCTCCTAATATTGTATTTATGTTGCGTCAAACGTAGACTTTAAAGATTAACGGGTTTGCCCAAACAATTGACAAAATACCACCCCCCCTCTATACTATAGTTATTATTATGAATCAACATTTTATACGTGGTAGATTGATATTTGAATATAACATAAATATTTTTCTTATTCAAAAGGCGCGTAAGCAAGGAAAAGGACTCAAAAAATAGTAAAACAAGGGAGTTCTTAAAATTGTATGCGGGAGAGATTTCCCTTGTAAAACTTTTGGTTATCGAATCCGCCTTTCATTTTCCTGTGTGATTTTTTTCATATATATATATATATATATATATATATATATATATATATATATATATATATATATTTTAGTGATGGAGTCGTTCCTTGGGAACCTTATTCGTAGTAAGAATATGAAGACATATGCGATGGTTTTGAACATTTAATTTTCCGGACGTTTCGGTCATTGACGATGACCATCATCAGCGAATTCTAAATACCAAAAATTATTTTTAGAAGAATAACTAAACACAGAAATCAAATTAGTGAAAATCTATTAGAAATTGCTGTAATATCTTAAAAAAAAAAAAAAATAAATAAATAACTAAATTAAATAATAATCCCACGAGTTTTTTAAATGTGCATAATAAACATGACTTAAATGACTATCGAAATACAAAAAATTATAAACTATAGCAATAAAGTCGAAAGACATGAAGAAATCGATTAATAAGACAGAAAAAAGATTAAATAATCCCATGACCAACAAATATGAATAGTAAACATGAATCAAGCGTAATACAAAAAAAAAAAAAAAAAAATCACTATAAAACACAGCAAGAGAATTATATGGGCAGGGCGAACAATCGAAAATAAGTTAGATCAGGGGGAATGTAATCCAAGCGGATATTAATAAATGGAGCGAAGCAAGTAGTTCAATTAAGTTAAATTTTAAGTGATTGAACATCAAATAATATGACTAGACTAAGGCACGAAAGTTTAAATAGTAAATAATCAATAATGGAGGGTTCAAAAGGACGACTAAAACAATAAATTAAGGAAAAGTCAATAATAAACCAGATCGTTAGATATTAATGGGACAAACTAAAATAGAAGTAAAAATTTCTCTGCACGAGTACTGACCTTATAACGGTCAAGCTGGGAGTAACAACTGATAGTATGGACAAAATTAGGCAAAAAGAAAACTATTAAGGGGGATGTGGTTGGTTGTACATTTGTCTATATAGTGAATAATTTAAGGGATGATGAATAATCATTGAGTTCCGGGTTAATTTGTTTGATGTAAAGAGATTCAAGAATTTTTAAACTTAGAGAAGAGGAGGCAGAAGAGAGTATACTAAAGGAATCAGGGTCAAGCGGGTGGTTAAGTTTTAGAGAATGTTCTCAAATACAGGAGTGTTCGGGTTTGGAGATGGGAATGTTGGTTCTGTATGATACTCCGATATGCTTAGCGATCCTACATCTTAATTGTAGACTTGTTTGGCCTACATAGCAACTTTGGAAGGTCGCACAAGTGAATTAATAAATGATGGAGGAACGCAGGCATAATGGGAGTGATTCTTTGTGCCGAAAGAAAAGTATAGACAGCAAGAGGATTAGAATTAATTAGGAGAAACTTGCATTGGGGAAAGTATTTATTAAGAGTAGAGAGTAAAGCTTTGTTGAATTTTGTGTCAAGTGGAAGATAAGGCAGTTTTAAGAATAGTTTTTGTTTGGGGACAGTTATTAGAGGGGTTTTGCGAGAGAACATTTTAAATAAGAAATTGGAAGTAAGTTTGTCAAAAAGATGGTCTGGGAAAAAAATAAAATGAAAAAAGCTCCTAAGATATTCAATTTCAGAATGAAAGTGAAACCAATTTGAGCTGATTTTGTAAGCTCTGTGTATACTGTTTATGATGGCAGAATGTTTGAAATTAGTAGGAGTACAACTGAAGAAGTGGGTGCCAAGTTTGGTGGTAGTGGGTTTCCTGTAAACTGATGTGTTAAATTTAGAACTAACTTTTGAAACAGTGACATCCAGAAAAGAGATTTTATTGTTTAATTCTGTCTCCATGGAAAATTTAATATTAGGGTGTTGTTGATTTAAATAATTTAAAAATAATGGGGCATGGTCTTTGTGTTTAAAAATAAGGAAGCAGTCATCGATAAATCTTTTAAACACTAACGGTTTATATTCAACCGGACAGTCCCTTAACTAGTTTTTTTCGTGGTAGGATAAAAAAGCATTAGCGAAGCTGGGACCCAATGGAGAGCCCATGGCCATTCCATCGTGTTGAATGTACAAAGTCTCATTAAAAAAGAACACTGTATTTTCTACGGACAATTTTAATAAGGTAGAAAAAAGAGACTTGGTTAGACCTAAAATGCTATCATTTGATTGAAAAAGGGTATCGGTTATGATTTTGCAAGTTTCCATGACAGGTACATTAGTAAATAGAGACTCTACATCGATTGAAGTCATAAACGAGTGGTTCAAATCTAATTGAGAAATGTAGCTGACAAATTCAAATGAATCTTTCAAAGTGAATTCGTTGCGAGTGAGAGGTTCAATTATGGGGACTAGAAACTTGGCTAAGTTAAAGCTAGGGGTGTTAATGGCAGATAATATTGGACGGAGAGGTAATCCTACCTTGTGAGTTTTTGGCAAACCATACATAATACCTGGCGATGTACCCGAGGCAAACAGTTGGTTGTAAAAATCACAGAGAATATTTTTCTTTTTTAGAGAACGTAAAAAGTTGTTAATTTTGTCTTCAATTTGCAAGATGTGTTTAAATGGATCTTTATCCAGTTTAAGAAATTTACAGGAGTCCGAAAGAATTTTTTGCATTTTAGAAATATAATCAAACCGATTCAAAATGACCACGCCCTTGCCTTTATCCGGTTTGGATATCACGATAGAATGATCTTTACGGAGGTTGGACAGTATATTAAAATCTTTGAAACTGAATACAGGGCAAAAAATTTTAAAGCTGTTATATTTATAATAGAATCTATTGGCCAAATACTTAATATCATCTATGAAATTTGATCCTGGCTTTGACATAGGGAGGGGATTAAGTCTGTGGCACAGTTTTTCGAAATACAAAAAGTAACGATAGAAATCTAATTTGAAGACTGGGAGTCTAAAATCTAGTCCCAGAGACAAGATACGTTTTTCCTGAGGGGTCAGAACTTGCAAATTGAAGACAAAATTAACAACTTTTTACGTTCTCTAAAAAAGAAAAATATTCTCTGTGATTTTTACAACCAACTGTTTGCCTCGGGTACATCGCCAGGTATTATGTATGGTTTGCCAAAAACTCACAAGGTAGGATTACCTCTCCGTCCAATATTATCTGCCATTAACACCCCTAGCTTTAACTTAGCCAAGTTTCTAGTCCCCATAATTGAACCTCTCACTCGCAACGAATTCACTTTGAAAGATTCATTTGAATTTGTCAGCTACATTTCTCAATTAGATTTGAACCACTCGTTTATGACTTCAATCGATGTGGAGTCTCTATTTACTAATGTACCTGTCATGGAAACTTGCAAAATCATAACCGATACCCTTTTTCAATCAAATGATAGCATTTTAGGTCTAACCAAGTCTCTTTTTTCTACCTTATTAAAATTGTCCGTAGAAAATACAGTGTTCTTTTTTAATGAGACTTTGTACATTCAACACGATGGAATGGCCATGGGCTCTCCATTGGGTCCCAGCTTCGCTAATGCTTTTTTATCCTACCACGAAAAAAACTGGTTAAGGGACTGTCCAGTTGAATATAAACCGTTAGTGTTTAAAAGATTTATCGATGACTGCTTCCTTATTTTTAAACACAAAGACCATGCCCCATTATTTTTAAATTATTTAAATCAACAACACCCTAATATTAAATTTTCCATGGAGACAGAATTAAACAATAAAATCTCTTTTCTGGATGTCACTGTTTCAAAAGTTAGTTCTAAATTTAACACATCAGTTTACAGGAAACCCACTACCACCAAACTTGGCACCCACTTCTTTAGTTGTACCCCTACTAATTTCAAACATTCTGCCATCATAAACAGTATACACAGAGCTTACAAAATCAGCTCAAATTGGTTTCACTTTCATTCTGAAATTGAATATCTTAGGAGCTTTTTTCATTTTAATTTTTTCCCAGACCATCTTTTTGACAAACTTACTTCCAATTTCTTATTTAAAATGTTCTCTCGCAAAACCCCTCTAATAACTGTCCCCAAACAAAAACTATTCTTAAAACTGCCTTATCTTCCACTTGACACAAAATTCAACAAAGCTTTACTCTCTACTCTTAATAAATACTTTCCCCAATGCAAGTTTCTCCTAATTAATTCTAATCCTCTTGCTGTCTATACTTTCCTTCGGCACAAAGAATCACTCCCATTATGCCGGCGTTCCTCCATCATTTATCAATTCACTTGTGCGACCTGCCAAAGTCGCTATGTAGGCCAAACAAGTCTACAATTAAGATGTAGGATCGCTAAGCATATCGGAGTATCATACAGAACCAACATTCCCATCTCCAAACCCGAACACTCCTGTATTTGAGAACATTCTCTAAAACTTAACCACCCGCTTGACCCTGATTCCTTTAGTATACTCTCTTCTGCCTCCTCTTCTCTAAGTTTAAAAATTCTTGAATCTCTTTACATCAAACAAATTAACCCGGAACTCAATGATTATTCATCATCCCTTAAATTATTCACTATATAGACAAATGTACAACCAACCACATCCCCCTTAATAGTTTTCTTTTTGCCTAATTTTGTCCATACTATCAGTTGTTACTCCCAGCTTAACCGTTATAAGGTCAGTACTCGTGCAGAGAATTTTTTATTTCTATTTTAGTTTGTCCCATTAATATCTAACGATCTGGTTTATTATTGACTTTTCCTTAATTTATTGTTTTAGTCGTCCTTTTGAACCCTCCATTATTGATTATTTACTATTTAAACTTTCGTGCCTTAGTCTAGTCATATTATTTGATGTTCAATCACTTAAAATTTAACTTAATTGAACTACTTGCTTCGCTCCATTTATTAATATCCGCTTGGATTACATTCCCCCTGATCTAACTTATTTTCGATTGTTCGCCCTGCCCATATAATTCTCTTGCTGTGTTTTATAGTGATTTTTTTTTTTTTTTGTATTACGCTTGATTCATGTTTACTATTCATATTTGTTGGTCATGGGATTATTTAATCTTTTTTCTGTCTTATTAATCGATTTCTTCATGTCTTTCGACTTTATTGCTATAGTTTATAATTTTTTGTATTTCGATAGTCATTTAAGTCATGTTTATTATGCACATTTAAAAAACTCGTGGGATTATTATTTAATTTAGTTATTTATTTATTTTTTTTTTTTTAAGATATTACATCAATTTCTAATAGATTTTCACTAATTTGATTTCTGTGTTTAGTTATTCTTCTAAAAATAATTTTTGGTATTTAGAATTCGCTGATGATGGTCATCGTCAATGACCGAAACGTCCGGAAAATTAAATGTTCAAAACCATCGCATATGTCTTCATATTCCTACTATATATATATATATATATATATATATATATATATATATATATATATATATATACATTGATAATTAGATAAATAGATATGAATTAAGCGCTGATCAGGGCTCAACCTATTGCAGGATTTTACACAGGCGTTCTTCATATCACTCTTTCTCTTGGGGATTAAATTTTATAATTCTGTTCTTTTTTAATAACAACGATAAAAGAGCAAAAGAAAGTGCCCCGAAAGCGGCAAGAAAGCGAAACTACTAAAATTCTTTTTTCTTAAATATTTCTCTGAAGAAGAAAAATACTTACGAATTTGCTTTAAAATCAAAATCCTTCCTCCTCCCATATAAATAAGTATTGTATAAAATCCATGTAAACTATACATCGCGAGAGACAATCTGAGCAAATCCTGTATTTTGAATAAAACTTAAAGCCATACAGATCCCTTTTCTCGTCCGTCACCGCGTCGTTCGAGGTCTTCATCAGAGATGGGCAACCACTCCATTGAGTCGCTGCGACCACTTAGGGTCACACGCCTCTCTACTACGATCGAACACGCTGCAAGAAGCGTCATTCCACGCCAGATTACTCTGTGGTTCAGAGCACCAGGCAGTTCTTTCTTATCAAGAAGGATTCCGTTGCGCTGACTCTCTGATCACATTGACTGCGTGCCCTATTTACTTAGTGAGCCTTGAGCGCCACCATGGGTCATTGGTGACACAGCAAATAGTCACAAGGCCAGAAGGGAGCACGATATCAACATCCCAAGTTTTCGGTCAAAGACAAATAATTTTTCCATATATCTTAACAAGGTATCGATAGATTTACTTAATAAACAGTTTCGAAGAACTTCATGTATATATTAGAGAGGGCGGGGGGGAGGGATAAACAATTTCTCATAGAAAACCAAAACTTATCTTGAATTTCTTTCGTTGAGTTTATTTTCCAACTGGTAACATATAAAGAAACGAGATTAATAAAAATTGTAAGGGGGAAAGAGAAAGGGAAGCACCAGACCTTCTTCAAGAAAGGTCAGAAGATTACTTACAGACACATTAGTGAATAGAGATAGAAACTCACCAGAATAAAGTTAATATAATAAGAGAATTCAGTCTTTTAGCGAGGTGTGAACTATTGATGATGTGTGAATTTGAAATATAAACTCTACCCATTTTGATGGCTAAGTAAATGATAAATTTAAACTGCCTGGCTTCTTCCTCTTCCAAACTCTTGTCTAAGGCATCCATGTTAAGAATAGCGAACTCATAAGTTCGTAAGTCAAGAATAGCGAATCCAAAATATACCAAGTCAAGAATAGCGAACATGTTAAGGTATTGGATTCGCTTCCCTTGACATAATCACTAAAATGAGTCCCGCACGTTCTCATTTTGAATACATGTACTATTTACAATTTAATTCCTAGAGGAGTAATATGTGCCCTTCTTGCCTCAGCATTTGAACTTGGGGTGGTTTCTTATAAAAGTCCTTATCTCCTTTAATATTTCCTCTTTTTTCAGCCCTTTTAATTTTCATTCGTGTTTCACCCTTTTGTTTACAACGTCAGGAGAAAGATGGTGTTAAACCACATAGAAATAATACTGACATATCAGAAGCATTTTGAGGGGTAACTCATATCTATTTAATTTCACCACGAAAGGCTTAAATAAACGGGGGATATTATATTCATAAAGAAAGTGATGAAAAAGTGCTAGTGAAAATGTATGGAAGCTTCATAGTTAGAGGGACAAAAAAAGGAAACTTGATGGGATGAGTAATAACCGTGGTAGGTGCGTAGCTCTCCTGTAGATGCTACTATGTTCGCATGTTCCTTTGTCTGTTTTCCAGTAAATTTAGATGCATTTAAGAGATCTAAAAAAATATGACGACAACTAACGAGGAAATCACCGCCTAAACGTTACTGAAGGAGGTGGTAGGTTAAATTAGGTGAGGTGGAAATGTAGGAAGGTACAGAGGAGTGCATGCAACTCTACCAAATGTCACCTTGCGATGCCTAATTTAGATGAGAGTATCAATCAGGGTGTTTTCCTTCCGCACACTAAAGGATAGCTTGGTGACAACCAATTCATTGGCTTTCAGTCAATTTCTCGAAAGGGAAACACAAAATTGATTGAAAACTATTTTTATTTGTTTTTCAGTCAATTGATCAAAAAGAAAGAAGAAATATAATGAAACTAATGTTTTGATTTTCAGTAAATTGATGAAATGGAAAGAAGAAATTAATTAAAAATAATTTTTTTGCTTCTCGGTAAATTGATTAAAAGGAAAGAAAAAATTGAGTAAAAACTAATTTTTTGCCTCATTAAATTTATCTAACGGAAAGGAAATTGATTAAATCTTTTTGTGTGTTTTTCAGTCAATTGATAAAAAAAATGTTGATTACAGACTAGTTTTTATGCATTCAGTAAATTTCTCTACTCTACCCGCGGATATGTCTATTACGCCTGTGTTTCCTTTTTGCTACTCCATGCCTTCAGCACAGCCAGACGCACGCCAGTCTCACCTCGGAGTTTCCCGATGTCTTTCAAATAGCTCCTTGGGAACAGGTGTTGGGCAATGAGCCATATCATTGTTGACGAGAATTTCCCCCTTCCTCACAAAACACTTCCCTCAATCTATTCCCCGCCTTCTTCCTGCGCTTGCACTTCCCATTTTCTTTTGCTTCACATTCGCAAAATTCTTCTTCGTTTCCTTGCTTCAGATTTATTGGCCTAATCAGAAGTTCATTGAGGAGTTGGTCTGAACTTGTGACTACTCAACTTTCTTATACTTATATATATATTATATATATATATATGTATATATATATATATATATATATATATATGTATATATATATATATATATATATATATATATATATATATATATATATATATATATATATATATATATATATACATATATATATTGGTGTAAATTGTTTCGGAAAGCTGAGGGTCATTTTCGCCAATAAACCTTAACATGAACCTTGACAGGAACATGAGACAATTAAACAAAAGAAAAACGATCGAAATCTCTGAATCCAACGGGCAAAACGTTCATAGATACTTCAGCCAAAAGCAAGAACCTATTAATTCTATGATTAAGCGAATTTTTCCTTCTATAGCAGCTAATAAATGGGAAAAATATAGCTAAGCTTCAATTTATAACATATGGCTCATTTCAAATTTTTACTTTTACTAGTTTAGACAAAATTTTGGGTGTATTATACTTCTTTTATGTTTCTGTATAAGAGAATCATGCATCTAAATATTGACTGTCAAATACAACAGTAAATATCTAGCATCATTATGTGACTAAGAAGGTTTTCGCACTTTGGTACTAAAGGTTGGTTCTTGTAAGAGATATTGATAAACATATCTATCTACTACTAAATGAACCACAAACTTAAGACTAACAAAAACTACAAGGGCCATTTGGGTCAAACTCCAATAGAAATAGCCTTGATTTAAAGCTTTCAACCAGATTTATGCGGATACTAAGGATCCATTCAAATTTACAGTCTTGACCAAAAGATTTGTAGAGGAATATATTGTGGTTAATTTTTATTGTTTAACATTATTTAACTACACTAATCAAAATTATATTCATAAACTTCTTTATCTACTGCGTAGTCCGAAATTCTTGTCGCCCCTTACCGAAAAGTTATAAGAACAATAAAGGAATAATATCAAACCCATGTACGGGTTTTATGTATTCACTTTCAATAGAGGAACAATATAATAATATCAATATTATAATAATATTATGTCCCCATAAACTTGCAATCAGCCTCTCTTCTGAATTGTAGAAGCTCGTGTCACCCATTTGAAAAAGAAAATTAAAACAATATTTACAGAGGGTGACAAGATTTTTGGATGACCCTGTATACGCGTGTTATTAGGACGAAATTTCCTTCGGTTAAACTTTGGGCTATGACTCTACTCTTATATTTTTCAACGTCGGTTTCATTAATTAAGATAACATTTTCAACATAATAAAGGTCATTGTCCTACAACGCAACTCCTACTAGTGGTGAGAAAGTAATGCACTTGGGTGAATTCACTAGAAAATTATGAAAAAAAAGGATATACACATGTATTCTAGATGACTTAAACCTGGCATCATTTTCTCCTTTCCAGTAGCACCCTGATCGTTCGTTCAGTGGACACTTTTATATATGATTTCCATTAGGTAATATTAACAACACCTGTAAAAAAATAACTAGTAGGTTTTTAAACATAAGCTAATAAATTTAAACTACTCTCGAAGGTAGATTATTCTACGTTCGCGTGATTTTTTAAATTTAGGGCTATGTTCATGCAAAACACATCTACGAATGTGAATTAATTTTAATATTTTCTCTTTCATTTAACTTGATTATTAGACTGGAATGAGTAAAACACTTCACTATTTACATCTCTATCACATGACTAAAAAATCGTTGACTTGCCATTGAAATCTAATAATCGCAGTTGTACTGTTTGTTCCTAATTTCAAGATTTAATTTGCCTGTTCTACGATGAATTTTAGTAAAACCGCATTTTTATGCAGAAAGTTGGCTTAAAATTGCTCAGGGAGCAATGAGAAGGCAAATAAGGAGGTACGAAGAGAGGACATAAAACTTGGATTTGAATTATAATTTTAAGGCAATATATCCCATCATCCTGTTATCTAGATTCTAGCTCTTCAAAGTGGGGGTTGCGAGATATTTTTAAGTCATTACTAGAGTAATGACCTTATAAAGGACATTTTAAATAATTGATAATGTATAACGAAGTTAGGTTTATCGGATAAGCGAAATATTTTGAAATTACAGGGCCAAACGAAAACATTTGAAACTAGCAGAAGAGAAGAATGCATACATAATACAAAACTTACCAAGCTTAGTAAATTAATACTTTTTCAAATAATGTACAAACCTTAATAAATAATGACTGATCAAAACATGTTTTTTCAAACCTGTAGCTTACTTCCTAGTTACTGATATTGCATCAGTTACGGTTACTATCGTGCATAGAACTGCATTAAGTGCCGGCGAATATATTTCGGAAGTGCTATATAAGAACATAACAAAAGAAGGAGACTGCAAAAGACCATTCATGGCCTACACTTGGCAGTTCCTGTGCTACAATTGGCAGCTCCTGTGCTACACTTGGCAGCTCCTGTCCTACAATTTGTACCCCACCAAACGATACTTTACTAATATACCTCTATACATAAAGGGAAAATGCTGTACCATTTAATCTTAGTATACTATTGTTCCAATACGTGCTTACTGGTGGCTTATTTGGTAAGGCCATGCAATAGTACATATAGGCCTACAATTTTGTCTCACAATCAGCTTTTATCTATTTTTGCATTGCATTGATAACAAATTTTAGTAAATTTTTTAAAAGTGATTTTGTGATAAAATATTTTTTTGTAATTCCAATTATTGATTGGGCAATTACAATTAATTGATTGAAGAAGTTCAAATTAATTTTTACTAACCTAGTTCATAAGTCCATTTTTTTAACTTTTAGCTTACAATATCTAGATTTTTAAGTTTATTGTTATTAAAAAACCCTACCCATGGATAAGTGGTTAAAATCAAAGACTGAAACCGCAGGCGCTTCAGAGGTTGTGAATTCAACAGAACTGGACAACCAAGTGGTAACATGGAAAAATCAGATGCTACGGCTAAGCATTTTCACATAAAAATGAGAAAATTCAATGAAGCTTATTTAGAATACGGATTTACATTTACCTCTATACATAATGAAAATCGACCAATTTGTTTGATTTGTAATGAGTGATTGGCAAGTGAAAGCATAAAACCTACAAAATTAAAGACATCTTGACAGAAATCATGCTTCCTATGCTAATAAGTCTGTGGAGTTTTTTTGAAAGCATGTTGGAGTCCTCAAAAAAGCAAAGGTTATCCATGGTAACTAGTGTTTTTCCTAACTCGAAACATTTACAAGCATCTTGTGAAGCCTCTTACCTAATTCCAAAGTATTTAAAAAAACATTTACAATCAGTTGAAAACTTGCTCTACCAATAGCAATCAGAATGACTAAAATTATCCATGGGCAAAAATTCCCATGTCAGACACTACGGTGGCTTGACGAATTTTGGAAATTAGTAAAGACCAATTTGGGCAACTAATTGAAAGAATTAAAGGAAATTCAAAGTTTGCAATCCAGTTGGATAAAAAAACAGATATTGCAAGATTTACTCTTTTGTAGGCCGTTAGATAGACACACCACAGGCCAGGCAATTTTTCAAAAAGTAGATGAATTTTTCAAAGAAGTGGGATTAAAATATGAAGACTGTGTTGGGGTTTGTACCGATGATGCAGCAGCAATGACAAGAAGAAATATTAGTTTACACGCTAAGGTCAAGTATGCAAACAATGGACCTATTACTTTAACTTATTGCATGATTCATCGAGAGGTACCTGCGACAAAGAAAGTTGCTGCACAATTAAACGCAGTACTACAAGGTGTTTTCATGTATAGAGGATTTATTCAAAGACAACGAGCTGAGTGTTGATATGATTAAAAAAAATTTAAATGACCACTTGACAAGCCTCGAAACTCATTTCAAAAGTTACTTTGTACCAGAATTACATGTCAGCCTATTCGACTTGATCCAAAATCCATTTAGTATTGAAATAGAAAGAGTAAGACATCTCTCATTAGAAACGCAAGAAGATTTGAAGAATTTACATGCGATGTTAGTCTAAAGATAGAGAAATCATTGGAGAATTTGAGATAGCTGGTCTAAGCGAAGAAACACTAGAGGAGATCGACGGGGAGCTGGAGAGGATAACAGCCTCAATCACCGAGGCTGACTGCGAATGTGTACCTATGACAGGGTAAAAAACTCCTCTACAACTCAGATGGACCGAAGAGATGAAAGAGATCTCTATTGAGAACAGGGAGGTGTATGAAGAAATCAGAAGAGCAGGTACGAATCGGAAAAAATAGCTTGCTTCTACGACCCCTGAGTGAAGAACTTAGGCAGGCTAAAACCCCCAACAGGCTGAACTCTGGGATTGCCTTATAACCAATCTAGACAGTGAGGTGAACCCCGAAAAGTTCTGGCGACTAGCGAAAAAACTAAAATGCCTTTCAATGAGAGAAAAGACTCGCATTAAGGAGTGCGATGACTACTTGTAAGATCCTGCGATCCTGAAAGATAGGTTCCGCAGGTTCTGGAAGGATATCTTCTCAATAGCACTTGAGGACGATGCGGAATTCCACCAGGAATTAGGAGGTCACCTGATTGAAGATCTTAATCCGATAACACATCAAACGCACCTACAAGCCCACGTCGCCGAAGGGAGCGAGATGGTGAATCATGGCCGACCGATAACAACAGAAGATGTCATAGCAACTGTGAAAACCTTTAAACAAAAGGCACCAGGCTGGACGGGCATCACTAAAAGTAATTTGGTACATGCCATCTGGCAGCGCATTCGGGAATTACGAACATCTACAACGCTTCTCTGAACACCGGTTACTTCCCCGATGGTCTAAAAATCGCCCAAATCATTTTTATTCGCAAAGGGAAAGAAGCCTACCAATCAAATGGTTGATTACCGGCCAATATCACTGCTAAAGTTCATGGGAAAAGTCTACGAGAAGCTTCTATCTAACATGCTTCAAGACCAGATAAGCGAGCTGGAAGCACACACCATCAAGAACACGGGTTCCGCAAGAGAAGGGGAACTAATACAGCCCTTGCTCTTCTCACCGAAATATTCGCTCCCTGTAAAGCTGAAGGGAAATACGTATAGGTGGTTTTGTGTGATGTACAAAACGCCTTCGATAATGTTTGGCTGAGAGGTGTACAATACAAGATCTTAGGCCTCTAGCTAAAGCAGATCATGGAAAGGGTCCTCTGTGACTACATCTTGGAGAGGTAAGCGTACACATTGGACTTACCTGCTCCAGTTGGGGAGGATGTGATGTACCTGTAGTTTGCAGATGACATCCGCAAATTACCCCCAGTTCCTATAGGAACGCTAGAGTTCAAGCAAGGGAGATAGCTGCCAAAATAGAAAACATCATTCGATACGAGAGAATTTTGAAACTTGATGATGCCATAGTGTACGACGAATTTCACCTGTATGCTAACGAGGGTAAAGTCCTGGGTCTGCGATTTCCCATACAGGGTATAAAAAGCAATATAAATAACCGAATCTCCATAGCCAAGAGAGAGCTTGAAAAACTGTAGAAGTTCAAAGGCCTCAGCGCCAACTACATCAAAAAGCTATACACTACCCTGTTGCGCTCAACACTGGTGTACAAGGCAGTGGTAATGCAGGCATCTAGTTCTACCTCTCTTGTAAAGATGCAGAGAGTTCAGAACAAAGCTGCCCTGCTGATAGCTGGTACACGCAGGATAGACCAGTTTCGGCAGACGAAACTGCACGCAAGAGCAAGACTGAAGCCATTGAATATGGTCCTCCAGAGGCTAGGGAGAAAGACCTAGGATAAGGTAGAAGAACAAGCACTCCCGCTTATAGAGGAAAATCTTCACATTCCACAACCCCTAACTGGACGTGACACTAGGAGATAATTATTCTCAAGTGGAAGAACAAAACGAAGTATACAGCTAAATAAGTTAAACCGATCACTCCACCTTATTAAGAAGAAATCCAGAATTAAACATAAAAACAAAACAATAATCCATAAAAGAGGAAACAAGAATACAATATAAAAAAAGAGGCGAAGTGCCCAAAACAGAATAAAACATTAAGTAAATAAATAAATAAATATTGGGTTGAGGAATAAGTTCTTGCGGTTTTATCAAATTTAATCATTACGATTAACAATTTTAGAAAAATTTCATTTTTAATTGTTAACAATATACATTTTAATCAATAATGTATTCTCCGTTGTTATTTACGACTTCTTCCCAACGTTCAACTTGTTTTTCGATGCCTCTGCAATAAAAATCTCTGGATTTTGACTCGAAGAATTCGTCTAACCAGGTTCTTAATTCCACATCAGTATTGAACGAAACGCCAAGCAAATTGTTGGAGAGTGATCGGAACAGATGGAAATCCGATGGATCTAAGTCTGGCGAATATGGGGGATGCGGCAGGATTTCCCAATTAAGCGTTTGGTTGGCGTCTTTTATCATATTGGCAATGTGAGGACGAGCATTGTCATGTTGCAGAAGGACTCCATAACGTCGATGAGGTCTCTTTTCACGAATAGCTTCGGCGAGTCGATACATTTCTTGAACGTAGAATTCTGAATTGACAATCTGTTGTTCGCAAGGAGCTCATAAAGAATGATACCTCCACAATCCCATCACACACACAGCATCGTCTTTCGTGGATGAAGTCCTTGCTTTAATCGCGCAAGTTGTTTTTTTTTCGGGGCTAAGCCATTGTTTTCGATGGTTCATGTTGACATAAACACACCACTCTCCGTCGCCAGCGATAATGCGGTGAAGAAATCTGTCCACGAGTAGCCTTGTGACGAGCAAGCAAACCTGCGGCAATCGTGAAGCGTTGAAGTGTTTGCTTTCGCTCAAAGCGTGCGGAACCCATGCACCGAGTTTTTTAACTTTCCCCATCGAATGAAGGTGATTCACTACAGTTTTCTGATCACACGCCAATTATACAGCCAATTCTCTAGTCGATTGACGAAGATTTTCATGAAGAAGGTCGTTCAATCGATCTTCATCCAACCTAATGGGGTGAACAGAACGTTCTTTGTCATTAAGATTGAAATGACCGTTTTGAAACGTGAAAACCACCATTGAATTGTCCTTTCTGATAAAGCATTTTCTCCGTACACAGCACAAATATCGCGACGAGCTTTGGCTGCGTGTGCATTGTTCCCGTCTCGATTGAAAATGAATAACAAGTGTCGAAAATGCGCCTTTCTTTCAACTTGACATTCCATTTTGAGGGTACAAAACAAAAATGAAATTAACACAACTTTTAAATAAACCGCAATGACTTATTACTCAACTTCAAGACGTAGCCTAAGCAAAAGCCTAATAGTCTACGCTGTTAAGTGACGTAAGAGACCTTTGCAAATTTTGCTCTCATTATTTATTATTGTTTCTTAATATATGTACAAATCACGTCAACAAAACTTTATCAACACAACATAAAAAAACCGCAAGAACTTATTCCTCAACCTAATAAATAAATAAACAAATAAACAAAAAGAGGCTAAGTGTCTCCCAATTAACTACTAAATTAAAACTTAAGTAAATAAATAAATTAAAAGAGACGACGTAGCCAAAATTAATAAATAAATTAAAACTCGAATAAATAAATAAAAAGGCATAGTACCCAACTAAATCAAAGAGGAAAAATAATAAATTAAAAATTGAAACTAAAAAGAGGCGAAGTGCCCACATACAAGCAAACCGATGATAAAAATAAATAAGATAAAAATTAAATGACAGCTAATGAGTAAGCAAAATCATATTTGGAATGCTTGAATGCTATCTTGACGGAAGAAAAAGTATTTTTATATAGATATATATATTTATGCAATTAGAGAAAAAAGAAAAAAATATAAATTTTAAGAAGAAAAATGAAGGAAGAGAAAAAAAAAGAGATAAAATACAAAGCTACAACGGTCGCTAGAGCGACGAACCCAGCCGCCAGCTACTACAATGGCAGTGCAAAAAGAGAAGGAAAATAAAGGAAGATGAAAATTGAAAAATGAAAGAGATGCCCTCTACAACAGGGCAAAACAAAATATATTCCTCACATCTATTTTTACCTACTACACATTTCACCACTTATTATATCATCATTTCTTTGCATTTGACCTGACTCCAATTCCACCATACTTCATCGGTAAAGGAGGAAAGAATACATAAAGACGCTCCGAAGATGATCGCATAGATCAAAAGCTTAGCTATTTAAGTTTGGTTTTTACCAAACGTATTCATTTTAAATAAAAAGAAGTGAACTTAGGACAAGTTATCTACTATCTACAACATGGACTAAAGTTGCAAAGGAAATTAATCAAGGTGAAATATACTATAGTCTTTAACAAAATTTGCATCCAAGAAAGACTGCTGCTACCCATTTAAAAAGTAGCGCGCAAGTAGAACAAAATTGAAAAACAAATCACACAGGAAAATACATGTATTCCTTGAGAATGAACTGAGAAAGGTTCGAAAGTACTTGGAATCCGCTTTGCATTTTTTCTGCAGGATTTTTTGCCTATATGTATATATATATATATATATATATATATATATATATATATATATATATATATATATATATATATATATATGGAGAGAGAGAGAGAGAGAAAGAGAAAATACAAGTTGCGCAGGTAGTAACAACCAACACAGGGCTTTAGCCATATTTAATTTCTGCCATTCCAAAACCTTTGGAAGACAGAAAAAAAGATGCAGAAACGTTGCATTGCAGAACATATAACAATACATTAGAAGAGAAAGAGGAATTTGATGCTAATGAGCAATGAGACAGAAACATGAGTTATTTGAAGGCAAGAGAAAGGGACATTGGAAGAACACAAGGATGAAAGAGAGCAAATGCATGGCAATCCATACAGAGAAGACAGAAATAACGCGAGGGGAAAAAGGTTTGAACAATCCTGCCTGAGACTCAAACACGGGGCTGCTGATTGCCCATCAGATGCTCTACCGCCCAGCTACCAGACACAGTGACTCAATTCCACTCTAAACGTTACCCTATCAAACACAATATCTCCCCAGGCTGGGAACCTCCAAAGATTTTTATACCATATCTTCATACCCGCTCACGATTTAAAGGCAAAGAAATTGCAAATTTTAATCTGTCAGAAGGGCAGCATAAATGTTCCTATGTCTCAAATCTCATTTTAAAGGATATTGTATATCACCTAAAGCTAATGCCTTCATATTAATGTCAGTTGCCTGTTCAAAAATATTCCAGTATTTCATTTTTCTTTGTTAATTTCTCTTAGTTAACAGCTGAATATCATAGGGAAAACTAAATATCGAAACTAGTTGCGTTCTAACAATTTTTATGCTCCAAATCAGTGTTTATATATATATATATATATATATATATATATATATATATATATATATATATATGACCTCGTTATTCGCACTGGGGTTTCCTTCCTTGGCCTTACAGAAACCTGGCTCAAGTTTTATTCTAGTTCATGCACTGCCCTTGCAAACCCTCCGGGTAATTCTTTCATGCATTTTCCAGAGAACCACCGTGGAGGGGGAGTTGCACGGATTTCCAACTCATCCTTCTCCCTGAATCTTCTCTGCCCCACCCCCCTCTAGGCTCATTTGAGGCTCTCATTGCTATCTCACGTGCTATGCCCGCTCTAACTATTGTGGTCCTTTACCGCCCCCCTAGCTCGTCTCATGCTTTATTTCTAGAAGAGTTCAGTAACCTACTCTCTGACCTATCTTCTACTGGTTCTCTCCTTATTCTCGGTGACTTTAATCCTCCTGGCCACAATGAGACTTTTCGTGTATTCATTGATATCATCGACCTATTCTCACTTACACAACATGCGACATCCCCAACAAATATACATGGTAATTCCTTGGACTTAGTCATCTCGAACCTCCATATATTTAATCTAACAGTAACTGACTTTTCTAATACGATTTCCGACCATTTTTCGGTCAATATTAAATTCTATATTCCCTACCACCGACCTATCGTCAATTGATACTAGTTCTCTTTTTAACGTGGTTGTTTCTGCCCTACCTCCTATTGATACTACTGCTTCACCTCCCCGTAAGGGGCGCGGCGATTTGCCATCCTGGCCGCCGTGCTGACGGGATCCAGCGCTCCGTCCGGCCCCAGTTTAGCCTCTCTTTCTTCCTTCAGATAGCCTGTATTTCTCCCCTACTTCGTCGCTTTTCATACAACCTCTCCCACAACTTTCTCTGGTCAGCCTCTAATTTCACAGAGTAGATGCTGACCTTCTTCTCAGCCAGCCGTCCCAGATTGGGGCTGAGGGGGGGAGGGGACAACGTTCACTAACCCCTGATCTCCGGTTCGTGATGTTTTTTTTAACAACCTGCTTCATCCCCACCCATACCTTCCTCACATCCCTTTTACTTTACTCTTCACACTATCAGTTTTACGCCGTGTCTAAGGTGGAGCCGCCATCCCGATGGACTGCCAGGCCACCAGGCGGGAGGGCTGGTCCCAAATGGCGGCACTTGGCTCTGCCAGGCCTATAAGCACCTCTTGCAGAGATGATGCGCAATTGCATCCCGTAGAAAAAAGAGGGTCACTAAGCCCACGTATAACAAAATAAAAAATAACCCAAATCTCTCCCCAATTCCCCTTGCTCATCAACGGAGCCGCCCTTGGGTAGCTCTACAGAAAATAATGGAGGTCCCCCCCCCTGTGCAAGCACAGGGGGGGGGGAACCTCCATTTTTTTCTGTAGAGCTACCCAAGGGCGGCTCCGTTGATGAGCAAGGGGAATTAGGGAGAGATTTGGGTTATTTTTTATTTTGTTATACGTGGGCTTAGTGACCCTCTTTGGTTTCCAAGGGGACTGCCAAGAAAGCCAGCAGGCAGATCAGAGCCAACCGCTACCCATCGAAGCGGCTGAGTAGGGGAAACCCCCTTAGGGAAGGGAGGAAAGCCAGGCCTCTTCGGTCGCTTCCCTCAAAAGACCTGCTGGCAAGAATATTAAACCTTGACGAGGTCAAGGCCTGTGACTCCCCACACATGACTGGTGACGCTGCCAATGGGACCTGCGATTTCCTGGGAGGGGATGGCTAACTGGAGGCCCCTCCTGTGATAGACATGGTCCTTGAGGAAACCCAGCCTCAGACGGTAGGACCTTCCAGGAGATGGAATCCAGGCTCGGCGCCAAGCACCGAACCCAAACCCGCCCCTATGCAAGGTCCTCTTCAAACGGCTGGGGTCTCCGAGGCAGTGCAAGGAAGGGAGGAATCTCCTCCAACCGGTGCTCCTGCGACCACCAGGACCTTCTTCACTTCGGAGGACCTGGCTGAGGCAATTACATCTGGCCTAAGGGGCTCCTCCCGGCGAGGTGAGAACCAGGGTCATTCCCCGCCCTCCTCTCCAAAAAAGAAAAAGACGAAAAAGACAAAAAAGACTCCGCACTATACCATAAACTTTGTGAAAGGAGTAGTCGATGCGATGGAACTCGTTGACTACTCCATTGAGGACATCACTTTAGAGCTGGCCGACCATGGAGCGGTCAAGATCAAACGTGTGATGAGAAAACAGGGAGGGGCCTCGAGACCCACCCTTACACTCTTCGTCACATTTGGCTGTGACAAGCTCTCTGAGTCGGTGCGTGCCAGTTGCTACCGCTACCGCGTAAAGGCATTCGTGCCACTGTCACGGTGATGCTATTACTGTCACCGCTTCCGCCATACGAATCGTTCTTGTAGATGTGCAAAGTCAGGGTCACCCGAAGTCTGTGTAAATTGCTCCAAGGCCGCACACGATAAGTCTAAATCGTTTGTGGCCAAGCACATTCCCCTCTCTTCCCCCAGCGTGACTGTTTCCCGTAAGGCGAAACGGCCACGCGCCTCCACCGAGTCGTTAGACTCACAGGAGGCAACACCCCTTAAGTTGGTCACCAGGCCATCTTCCGGGGTTCTTAAAGCTGTCCTCCGAAAGGAGGACAGCAACAAAGGAGCTTCGGCTCCTTCGAAAAGAGGGTCCGTCACCTCCGAAGCCGCAACGCCCGACTAAGGTTTTGAGGCGGAGGGAGGAAAAGACTCGCATGGCGAGCTCAACCTCCCCCAATAAGTCCTCGAAGGCGAGGGCGCCTTCAGCGATTTGTTCGGCCAACAGCGCCCGAGGTTCTGCCTTCGGGAAGCGTACAGCCATTGCCGGGAGGGTTTACTGTTGGAGGAGGGCCCCGCGTCTCCGTGTGCGGAGCCCCTGACTAAGACTAGAAGTGCAGAGGGCTAAGCCTCAATGACATCGGGACCCCTCATTCAGAGGTTACCTGGCGTTTTCGAGCCCGCTGGCTTCGAACGCTTCCTCGTTATTCGCTCCACTGATGGCACCATGTTGGCCAAGGGCAACATGATCCATCAGAAGAGAGGATTAGCTAGTGCAATTGGTAGAGAGCCGAAGGTGACCTGTTTCTCGGACGAGAGCCTTCTAGCGAATGTGGCGAATCACGCCGAGGCGGCCAAGATAAGTGCTCTTCGGACACTTGATGGCACCCTGATGAGTGTAACGCCGCACTCTACCATAAACTTTGTGAAAGGAGAAGTTTATGCGAGGGAACTCGTTGACTACTCCATTGAGGACATCACCTTAGAGCTGGCCGACCATGGGGCGGTCAAGGTCGAACGTGTGATGAGAAAACAGGGAGGGGCCTTGAGACCCACCCTTACACTCTTCGTTACGTTCGACTGTGACAAGCTCTCTGAGTCGGTGCGTGCCGGTTGGTACCGCTACCACGTAAAGGCATTTATGCCACTGCGCGGTGGTGCTATTACTGTCACCGCTTCGGCCACATGAATCGCCCTTGTAGATGTGCAAAGTCGGGGTCACCCGAAGTCTGTGTAAATTGCTTCAAGGCCGCACACGATAAGTCTAAATCGTTTGTGGCCAAGTGCGTCAATTGCGGAGAGCCGCACCCCGCTTCTTCGAAGCAATATGGTGCATATCTCCTTGAGAAAGAAATCCCCCCTGTTCAGGCCCAGGATCGACTCTCATTCCGCGAGGCTCAGGACTTGGTCCTGGCGTGCCCGGCTCTGCCTGGGACGTCATATGCCCCAATAGTTAGAAAGGCACCCTCTGCTCCTGGCCCATCCAGGCCAACGAACACGGTAGTTTCCGCGCCATTTCGAAGCCCTTCTGTGGGCTCTACTCAACCCAGGCGCTTCCCTGGTAAAGCTGGCGGCAAAAAGGGTTCATACTCAGCCCCGGCTAAAACTAGGGCTCTCCCCTCTCTCCCCAGCGTGACCGTTTCCCGTAAGGCGAAACGGACACGCGCCTTCACCTAATCGTTAGACTCACAGGAGAAAATACAACTGAAGTTGGTCGCCAGGCCATCTTCCGGGGTTCTTAAAGCTGTCCTCCGAAAGAAGGACAGCAACAAGGGAGCTTCGGCTTCCTCAAAAAGAGGGTCCGTCACCTCCGAAGCCGCAACGCCCGACTAAGGTTTTGAGGCGGAGGGAGGAAAAGACTCGCATGGCGAGCTCAACCTCCCCCAATAAGTCCTCGAAGGCGAGGGCGCCTTCAGCGATTTGTCCGGCCAACAGCGCCCGAGGTTCTGCCTTCGGGAAGCGTACAGCCATTGCCGGGAGGGTTTACTGTTGGAGGAGGGCCCCGCGTCTCCGTGTGCGGAGCCCCTGACTAAGACTAGAAGTGCAGAGGGCTAAGCCTCAATGACATCGGGACCCCTCATTCAGAGGTTACCTGGCGTTTTCGAGCCCGCTGGCTTCGAACGCTTCCTCGTTATTCGCTCCACTGATGGCACCATGTTGGCCAAGGGCAACATGATCCATCAGAAGAGAGGATTAGCTAGTGCAATTGGTAGAGAGCCGAAGGTGACCTGTTTCTCGGACGAGAGCCTTCTAGCGAATGTGGCGAATGCGGCGAATCCCACCGGGGTGGCCAAGATAATTGCTCTTCGGACACTTGATGGCACCCTGATGAGTGTAACGCCGCACTCTACCATAAACTTTGTGAAAGGAGAAGTTTATGCGAGGGAACTCGTTGACTACTCCATTGAGGACATCACCTTAGAGCTGGCCGACCATGGGGCGGTCAAGGTCGAACGTGTGATGAGAAAACAGGGAGGGGCCTTGAGACCCACCCTTACACTCTTCGTTACGTTCGACTGTGACAAGCTCTCTGAGTCGGTGCGTGCCGGTTGGTACCGCTACCACGTAAAGGCATTTATGCCACTGCGCGGTGGTGCTATTACTGTCACCGCTTCGGCCACATGAATCGCCCTTGTAGATGTGCAAAGTCGGGGTCACCCGAAGTCTGTGTAAATTGCTTCAAGGCCGCACACGATAAGTCTAAATCGTTTGTGGCCAAGTGCGTCAATTGCGGAGAGCCGCACCCCGCTTCTTCGAAGCAATGTGGTGCATATCTCCTTGAGAAAGAAATCCCCCCTGTTCAGGCCCAGGATCGACTCTCATTCCGCAAGGCTCAGGACTTGGTCCTGGCGTGCCCGGCTCTGCCTGGGACGTCATATGCCCCAATAGTTAGAAAGGCACCCTCTGCTCCTGGCCCATCCAGGCCAACGAGCACGGTAGTTTCCGCGCCATTTCGAAGCCCTTCTGTGGGCTCTACTCAACCCAGGCGCTTCCCTGGTAAAGCTGGCGGCAAAAAGGGTTCATACTCAGCCCCGGCTAAAACTAGGGCTCTCCCCTCTCTCCCCAGCGTGACCGTTTCCCGTAAGGCGAAACGGACACGCGCCTTCACCTAATCGTTAGACTCACAGGAGAAAATACAACTGAAGTTGGTCGCCAGGCCATCTTCCGGGGTTCTTAAAGCTGTCCTCCGAAAGAAGGACAGCAACAAGGGAGCTTCGGCTTCCTCAAAAAGAGGGTCCGTCACCTCCGAAGCCGCAACGCCCGACTAAGGTTTTGAGGCGGAGGGAGGAAAAGACTCGTATGGCGAGCTCAACCTCCCCCAATAAGTCCTCCGAGGCGACAGCGCCTTCAGCGATTTGTCCGGCCAACAGCGCCCAAGGTTCTGCCTCCGCGAAGCGTACGGCCATTGACGTGAGGGTTTTCTGTAGGAGGAGGGCCCCCGCGTCTCCTCCAAGCTAGGCCTTGATGGCATATTCCTTCAATGGAATTGCCGTGGACTCCGGGCCAACTACGAGCAGCTGCGGAGGCTCGTCTCGTCCCGTTCTCCGTTAGCTATTTTTCTGCAGAGACCATGCTAGGCGCGTGCCCCCTGCCCGCCCTCCCGGGATATAAGGGTCTTGCGTCTCCACCACCACGGGATGGCTGGGCTGGAGGATGCGCGGTTTACCTCCAGCATGATGTCTCCGTTCTTCCTTTCTCTTTAGATACCTCCTTTCAGGCAGTGGCTGTGCAGCTGCACCTGGATAGGAGATATACTATAATTTCTGCGTACATTCCACCGTCAGATGACTTCGACGCGGGGGACTTCCACCGCGTCGTGGCACGGTTGCTGAGGCCCTTTTTCTTGCTTGGAGATCTGAACGGCAGGCATACTCTCTTGGGAGATTACTCAATTTATCCCAGGGGACAAGTCCTTGCCGATTTGATCAAAGAGCTTGAGATGGGTGTCCTAAACGTGGATGAGTTTATGCATCACTGTCCGAGAACCGCTTCATTTTCTTGCCTTGACCTATCTTGGTGCTCTTCGGATGAACAGCCTGATTTTGATTGGGGGTTGGTCGATGACCTCCATGGTAGTGATCACTTTCCCATTCAAATATCATTTTCAAGGCAACTGCCGCCTGAGAGCCCACCTAAGTGGTGCTTGGCGCGGGCACGGTGGCCTGCATTTCAGGAAATGAATGAATTCTCTATCTCAGTCGAGTAGTTTAGGTTGGTAGATGAGGCCGTTGAGTTCTTCTCCGGCAACCTTATCGCCGCGAGCCTGACTCCCATGGTGTTCGGCCGAGTGTGAAACGGTCTTCAAACAGAAGCATTATGCCTACATGCGCTATAAGCGCCGCTCGAACGATTTCACTGTCAGTGAATTTCGTCGGGCTAGGGCTAGGTTCCGGTATATTTCAAAGCACGCCCGCCGCTCTTCTTGGCGGGCATACGTGTCTTTACTTAACGGGAAGACCCCTTTAGAAGAGGTGTGGAAGCGAGTCAAAAGGATTCGCGGCAAGTTCTCGCAGGAGCCCGTTCCCATTCTCCAGGAGGATGGGGCCGCAATCTCGGACCCCGCGTCCGTGGCGAAATCCTAAGCGACCGCTTTTTCTGCATTCTCTAGCCGGGATGCTGCTCCGCCATCATTCAATGCACGTCGTAATGCTGCGGTAGGCCGAAAGCTGGACTCTACCTCCAGAGGCGGAGAACCCTCCAACGACAGGTTTACTGTGAGTAAGTTGCGCTCTGCTCTTGCTTCGTGCGCGGACACCGCCCATGGTCCGGACGATGTCTCGTACGCCAGGCTTCGAAACCTGGGTGAGCGAGGCATGGCCTTTCTGTTAGATTTGTTCAACAGGATCTGGGTGCAGGGTCTTCTCCCAGATTCCTGGCAAATCGCGACTGTGCTCGCCTTTCGCAAACTGGGGAGAGATCACTCGACTCACACCGGTTTCCGCCCAATCTCTCTAACCTCTTGCGTGTGGAAGTAGATTGAGAAATTGGTAAATGTTAGATTAGCCTATTTCCTGGACAGCGGGGGCCATCTGTCTTCTGCACAGTGCGACTCCCGCAAGTTCCACTCCACGTCGGATGCTCTGCTCCGACTGGAAAATGCCGTCTGCGAGGCTTTCCTTCGTAGACAGCACTACGCCACGGTCTTTTTCGATCTGGAGAAGGCCTATGATACCGCATGGCGATACGGTATCATGGAGACTCTCCACACGATGGGGGCGAGGAGATGCCTCTCAATGTTTATATCTGAATTTTTGCGAGATCGTCGATTCCGCGTACGGGTGGGGGGGTAGCTCTTTCCCGCCCAAAGGAGCAGGAAGAGGGTGTCCCACAGGGAAGTGTCCTCAGTGTCACACTCTTTGCCCTGAGCATCAACGGCATCACCTCGGTGCTGCCGGAAAATGTTCTCTCTACGCTCTACGTGGACGACCTTTCGATCTCTTTTGGCACGGCCCACATGCCAACTCTGGAGCGTCGAGTCTAACAGGCATTGAACCGCGTCTCTCGCTATGTCGAAGCGCATCCGTTTCGTTTTTCTTTGGCCAAGACTATGGTGGTGCCCTCCTGCCGCCATCCACGGCTCCACCCCGACCCAGATTTGTTTCTTAATGGGTTGCGCCTGGATGTGGTTGAATTGCACCGCTTCCTTGGTCTTGTTTTCGACGGTTGACTCACCTGGCAGGCTCATATTCTCAGCCTTAGGGTCTATTGTACCCACGCCATGGATATTCTCCGTTCTGTGACGTTCAGCGCTTGGGGCTTGATCGGGCTACCGCCCTACTTTTTTATCGATCCTTTGCTCTTTCAAAGCTCGACTACGGATTCGAATTTTATGCATCCGCAGCCGAGCGTTTATTGCGGAAGGTGGATTCGATCCACCACACCGGCCTTGGTCCACCGACCGGTGCCTTCCGCACTTCCCCCATTGAGAGCCTGTTGGTCGATGCTGTGGAGATGCCACTCGCTCTGCGCCGCGTGCAGTGCATCACTCGCCTGTACGCGACAGCCCGGCGCCTCCATCAGTCGCCAACAGCTGTCACTGCATCCGCAACTGATCTCAACGGTGCCTATGCTGCCGAGGGACGCCAGTCATACCCTAAGCCCTTTGGGTTTAGGGCCAGGAAACTCCTTCGAGAGCTAGATATAGTGTATACGGATGGCTGCAAGTCCCAAGAGGGGGTCGGCTTCCACGCCGTATCCCCTCTGTTTGAAGTCAGCGGGGCTTTGCCAAGCGCCGCGTCTGTCTTCACGGCCGAACTGGTTGCAATACACCACTCGGTACGGGAGATTACGCGGCGTGCCCGGTTCAAAAACCTGATTCTGATCTATAGCGACTCACAAAACGCCCTGAGTGCTCTCGGGGCATTGGAATCTCCGCATCCCCTGGTTCGCGATATCTGTGACGCCACGGTTTTGGCGAGCCGGGCGGATGTCGAGATTATCTTCTGCTGAGTTCCTGGACATGTAGGAATTGCGGGGAATGAGCCAGCGTTTCGCTCTTCCTCACACAGACTACATGGCAGGAATACGGGCAGCTCTTCGGACTGCTTGGCTAAGAAGATGGGAGACGGTCAAAGGGAACTTAAAATTGCGTGCCAGTGCGCCGCGACTGTTGCCATGGACGTATCCACTAATTCCGCGACGGCTTCAGGTCGATTTCTGTCGTCTCTGAATCGGACACATTCGTGTGACGCATCGCTATTTGATGGAGCGCTCGCCTGCGCGCTATTGTGACGACTGCGTCGTCCCCCAGACTGTTCGGCACATTCTTGTCGAATGTCCCATTGTAGGTGATCTTTGCACACGTTACCTATCCCCGTACCGGGATGGGTGGGGTCGCTACCGCATGTCCCTTGTGCTTGGGACGAGTTCGTGCACATTGACTTGTGGACTTGTTGAATTTTTGGTGGAGGCCAGGCTTCTCCGCTTTATTTCGGTAGGTTCTATTTTTTTGTTTGTTATTGTTTTCTTTGTAGGTTCCACGCTCCTGCACCGGGATGAATGGGACCTCCCCCCGACGTCGGAGATTGCTTCCAAATTGTTAAGTTTTTCCCATTTTTATCATTGTTATTTTTTCATATTCTTGTTTTAAAGTAGCCTAGTTCTAGGCTGTCGTGTTTCCGGCGACTAATGCATGCCCAAGTGGGCAGTCGCCAGATGCTCTAAAAAACAAAACAAAAAAAAACAACAAAAAACAAAAAAACACAAAAAAACAAAACACTTGCTTCACCTGACCAAACCTTAAACTCTCCGCACCAATCATTATCGCCTGCCATAGCGTGTACGTCCCACTTAGCACTCCTTCTTCAAACCGCCATCACTGCGCCCCTTGGTTCACCATGGAACTCCTTCGTTCAAGGAGGTCCTTACCTGCCCATGAACGTGCCCTTCTTAAAGCACGCTTCCGTAGGCAGGACACGACCTGCCTCTCACTTGCCTATCACCTTGCTATTTCGACTTATTCTTCCAAATTAAAATCAGCGAGTGAAGCTCATTCACGCAAACTTTTATCTGAGAGAAAGAATGACCCTCGGACTATCTTTCGTCTCCTTTCTCGTCTTTCCTTGCATAGCCCCATTTTCCCCACCTCTCCGCCCACCAACCCCTCTACTTTTTCTAAATTTTTCTCTGATACAGTTATTAACTTTCACGCCGTACTCCTCCAGTCGTATGAACAAGCATATGCTGTTCTCCCCTACCATACTCGATTGCCGCTTAACGTCCTGACTCGGGCGTCCTCTGAGGAAGTAACTGCCCTGATCTCACGCTCTAACAAATCTGGATCCCCTAAGGACGTCTTTCCACCAAAACTCCTCCTCCAAATTCTCCCTGCTGTCCTCCCCCTGATTCTTCATCTCTTTAACACTTCTATTGCCATATGGCTAGGTCCCTCTTCCTTCAAACATGCTTCAATTCATCCTATCCTTAAAAAACACAACTTAACCCCTTCCCTCTGAACCATCTAGCTATCGCCCTATCTCATAACTTCTATTCCTCTCTAAGATCCTCGAGAGAGTGGTTTTCTCTCGCCTTAATGACCATATTTCTAACTGCAATATCGATGAAATGTACCAATCAGGGTTCTGCTGAAACCGACCTTCTAAATGTTTCAGACGGTTTACGTAGAGCAGCTGATAGGGGTTGTACGTCTATTTCTAGTCTTTCTAGACCTCTCTTCTTCTTTCGATACCACCAACCACACTGGCCTCCTTAATCGTCTTAGCACTTTCATTGTCTCTCGAGCAATGCACCTGATTGGCTCCGCTCATACCTCTTCTCGCGCGCTCTGTCAGTCGCGCTCAATAGCTTCTCCTCCGAGCCCGCGACCATTCATTTTGGGGTGCCTCAGGGCACATTCCTTGGTTCCCTCCTCTTTCGCATCTAGTTTCTTCCGTTTGGCCCTCTTCTTCGTGATTTAGGCCTGTCCTTTCGCCTCTATGATGATGATACTCACATATACGAGAGGCGGTCAATAAGTTTTGCAATTCGGATATAAGGAAACAAGATATGAGGAAAAGTGTTTATTAGTTTTCAATATAACTACCCTCGACCTTAATGCACTTGCGCCACTTGTCCTTGAGGCTTCGAATTCCCGACAACCAGAAATCTCCCGACTGCTGTTCAATCCACTCCTGGTTTATGTAATATTCTCCTTAGCGTTTTTCTGCGTTGTGTTACCGCCGGGTCTTGGTTGTACATGAGCAGCTGCTCCTCCGTACTTTGACGACGTTGAAGTCAATCATGGGGCGTGAGGTTTCTAGGGTTCCAACGGGATAATTGTCGTGGATGATGTTGATAACACTTTCATGTGATATTCCAAGTTCTTGCTCGATTTCTTCGACCTTCACCCGTCGATTTTAAAGGATCATCCTCTCCACACGGGCCACATTGTCCTCGTTGGTCACGTCTGATGGGCGTTCTGGATGAGGGTCATCTTCAAGGGACTCACAACCATGGCGGAACTTCCTATTCCAGTGAGCAATAGTTGCACAGGAAGTAGCAGTGTCGGTGTACACTGCAACCATGCGTTCATGGATCTCGTTTGCATTATTGCCTTCCTTGGTCAAAAGTTTAATCACTGCGTGGTGCTCAACCTTGTCCATTGTTGAAAAATTTGTGATTGACGATCTGCGATCATCTATTGCTTCTTAAATCGACGAGGCAGGAGCGTGCGGCTGCGGGTCCTGACTTGTCATAACCTGTTATAACACCCCCACAAACAGCCATCCCCCTTCCTCTGTTTTGCCCTACCGATTCGCAAAACTTATTTACCGCCCCTCGTACCTTTCATCATCCACTGTGTCCTTCTCCCAATGAATTACCATGCTCCTATCAGCCTACATCTCCATAAACGAATGGCTGCCGGACAACTTTCTCAAACTTAACCACGATAAAACTGAAGTTCTTCTTGTTTGTACCGCTTCGATAGTCGAGAAATCTAAAGCTCTCTTCCCCTTCCTTAACCTTAGGGAAACCATTGTCACCTTCTCTGATACCGTCAGTAATCTTGGTGTTATTTTAGACGAGCAACTCTCGTTTAAACCACACATCCATCGTATATGTAAGTCTTCCCTCGTTTTTCTCCGCAACCTTTCACGTGTTCGATCCCATTTTGATCAACGAAGCCTTGAGACTGTTATTCATGCCTTCGTCACCTCACGCTTAGACTACTAAAATTATCTTCTAGTGAATCTCCCTTCTTCGTCACTTCTCCCCCTACATCTAGTTCAAAAGTATCCTGCCCGGCTACTCCTTCGCCGCCCTCGTTTCTCTTCTTCGATGCCTCTGTTAAAGGATCTACACTGGTTACCTATTTACTTCCGTACCCACTATAAAATTCTTTTCATCACCTACAAGGTCCTAAACCTCGAGGCGCCCCCTTATCTCTCGTCTGCTCTCTCCCGTCGTCAAACTCCTCGGGCACTCCGGTCTAACCTCGCTCCCGTCTTGAATATTCCTTGTTCTGTCCTCTGCTCGATGGGCAACCCTTCCTTCTGTCTGTGCTCCTAGACTCTGGAGTGCTATTCTTGCCGAAGTCCGATCCTCTACCTCCCTTGCTACTTTTAAACGTCTCCTGAAGACTAATCTCTTCCGAATTGCCTTCTGTTCCCTGTAAACTTTCTGTACACTCGCTGCACAACCTGCGCTCTGGGAGGGCTAACAGCCCTCAAGGGGGAGTTATAAATACCTATCATATATATATATATATATATATATATATATATATATATATATATATATATATATATATATATATATATATATATATATAATTGAAAATCATATGACACGATAAAAAACTACACTTTGTTTTTCAAAAGACTTCTTGAATCAACATTTTGGGGTTGAGGATAGTAGCTCTGGCGATGAGCGTCGTGGTCATATAAGCGATGAGTGCTTGATGACACAGGTTCAAATCCAATCTCTTAATTTATTTTCATATAACGCTTAAAATAATTTGCCCTATCTTTCCGTTGTCTACATCTCCCAGTTTCCTTCTTAAGCTTTCATTGATTGATGTAATATTCTCCTTAGCGTTTTTCCTCGTTGTGTTACCAATTTTCATTTCCTTTGGCCTTTAAATACATCTGTATGTCACGTGTCATGTGATTTTCAATTATTACAAAGAAAAAAGCCTCCTTCTACTATAAAAACACTTGTGTTGTATCTCACTGGATAAAAACCTACACTTCGTTATTCAAAGGGCTTCTTGAATCAAACTTTTGGGGGTTGAGGATGGTAGCTCTGGCGATGAACGTGGTGCTCATATAAGCGATGAGCGCTTGATGACACAGGTTCAAATCTAAATTCTTTATTTATTTTCATAGAACGGTTAAAATAGTTTGCCCTATCTTTCCGTTCTCTACATCTCCCATTTCCATTTTCCTTCTTAAGCTTTCATTGGTTCATGTAATATTCTCCTTAGCGTTTTTCTGGGTTGTGTTATAATTTCTATTTCCTTGGGCCTTTAAATATATATATATATATATATATATATATATTTATATATATATATATATATATATATATATATATATATATATTATATATATATATATTTATATATATATATATATATATATATATATATATATATATATATATATATATATATATATATATATATATATCTATCCAGGGTGTGTTAGGTATTTAAGGACATATGTTATTTTTAGTACACCAGCATATCATTTGACTATATATTTTATATAATTCAGAACTATCAATGGCAGACCTTATGATTACACAAGAAATGAAGAAGCACGCAGTTATCGTGGCTATAAAGGCTGAACATAGAAATTTAGAAATAACACGATTTTTAAAAGTCGCTAGATCCCTTGTCAACAAAGTTTTCCAGGAGTTAGAGGCCAAAGCTGGTTAAGCTGTTGATCGAAAATGTACGCAACGGAAAATTTTATGTGTTTCAATAAGACTCGGCACCACCACACAAGGATCAAGCAACTTAGGAATGTATGGCGTAAAGTTTTCATGATCACATAACCCCTAACATTTAACCTCCTAGCTCTCCAGATCTCAATCCATTGGATTGAGAGCCGTTATATTTAAATAATATTCAGTTTTCTATGACTATAAACGAGACTAGCATAAAAAGGCTCCTTTGAAATGTGTTTTTTTTAGGCACATTATAAGGGCTTTTTAAGTGCTATCTTCCAGTTTGAGGACGAGGGTGTCACGCTGAACCTGAAATAAAGTTAGTTGTCTGACAAGGCTAAAAATACATTAACCGCTCCAATTAGTCTTAGAACTTTTCCATATATAGGTAAGCAAGGTAGGCAGTGCCAACCCTTAAATTTTACTTCTGTAACAAAATATTATGAAGGTTTCTCTGATTATTATGCATAAAATGACAAATATTTTATTTTTTGCAGATTTGGCAGTCAATAGGCATTATTCGGCCATGCCTTTCAATCTCAGTACGTACACTACGCATAGTAGTAGTGTAGTCCACGGGCTGAATATGCCCCTTCAACACCGTTTTCTTCACGTGCTATAAAGGCACAAGTAAATCTGCCTTCATCCCAGTCGATTGGCATCTTCCATATATTAAGGTTGCGCGCCTGTGTTTCGCTTATTTCTTGTGTTTTTTCTTTAGTTTTAGCTCATTTCCACTTATTTCCATTTTTCCTCTTTCCAGCAATGGGTAGTGAATATATTCAAGTCCTTTTCCAAACTAGCTTATGAAGAAAAGAGATAACTTATAAAGGACGTAAATTATTAGAACATTTCAAACTGATTAGTACAGAAAGAAAGAGTGATTGTGCGGCTGTACTACAACAAAAGGGGTCTTTTGTTTCCCATTTGAGATATTTTATGTATCTAGTGAAAGTGTCTGGGTAAAACAAGGATATTGTGATTTAAATAATTTGTCTAATGCTTTAAGTAACCAAGAACAATCAGTAGCACATTATGAAATTCAAATGTCATTGAAGACATTTTGATCTATACGAGTTGTTTGCTCTTAGATAAATAGAAATCTTTCAGTATTGAAATTCACGTTAAAAAAGTTAAAGAAAACAGAGATATATTAAAATTTTGATTTGTGCTATTTATATCTTGATTAAACAAGAACCTGCTTTTCGCAGAGATTATGAACAGAATTTATCATTAAATCATAAAAACTCTGTTGAGTTACTGAACTATACTGCAAAATTTGCTAAAAATTTGGCACAACATTTACATAATTTATTATTTTTTTCTGGCCTTTCTAATAAGATACAAAATCACTTGATTGAAACAGTAGGCACGATTGTAGAAAATAATATTAAAGAAGAAATCGCACAAGCCTCATTAATTACTATAGAATTGGATGAAACGACAGATATTTCATGTACAGCTCAGTGTTCTACAGTATTGAGGTACGTGATGACTCTGATATTAAAGAAGTCTTAATAGGATTTGACATTCTTAAGGACAGATCCGTTGGAGGTGTAACAGTGTATATTCAATAATTTGGATAAATATGGCTGTGTTGAGAAACTTGTAGCACATGAGTTAAATTTTGTTCTATCTCAGTCAACAAAATTCATATCTGAATGTGCAAGCATTTTGAAGACCAATGAGGCACTTGCCACATTTTTCCATTACTCCACAAAACCAACGCAATTTCTTGATGAGATAGAGAGAAAACGCATTCCAAAGGAAGTACAAACGAGATGGAGTTCGAATTACAAACGAATCCAAACTATTTTAGAATACAATGGTCACCTTTGCAAACTCTTCAACAGTATAAACAATAATCCTATGTTGTGGGATCCAGAAACTTTACTGACAAGCAATCGGTTTTATGAGTGGCTAACAAAAGATTCAACATACTTTTTCTGGTGGTTTATAATGAAATTTTTATTAAACCTGACAGTCTTTTCAATGTCTTACAAGCCAAAATGATAGATATTCCATACTGCATTGAAAGAATTAATGGGAAAATAAATTTGCTTGAGGATCTGCGCAAAAATTTCGAAGATTTGTGCGTAAAGTATGAAAAATGTTGCAGAGTGAATAATTTAACTAAATCAAAATCTCGTACGAAAGGTTCAGTTAAAGAAGAAAGAATGAGAATATTTGGTGTTATTTTGGATGACATACTGAAAAACATGAAACAAGATTTGTTGATTTAAAAAACTTAAAGTTCATTTCATTAGTTCATGGAAATAAATCTCAAAATTTGCTTGCCAAGTTGATAAGGATGCATTTGAAAGTTTAGAAAAGAACTATTGAAACCTTTTCGATATCATATGCCTGAAAGCTGATTTAGCTGGAATTTACAATGCGAAAATGTTTTGCGATAAGTCCGTTACAACTTTGCTTGATTTTATATTTGAAAATGAACTGACCTAAACGTTTCCTGAAGCGGTGAGTTGATGAAATTAAAATTGAAAATTCCTGCTACAACTGTTTCGGTGGAGAGGTCGTTTTCTATTTTGAAAAGAATTAAGAACTACACTAGGAATGCATATATGTCAATAAATGCCTACTCTGAGTAATTACATTGGTCAACACACATTTTTTATCAGAGACCTTACTATACTTTTCTAAATGCATTTTCCATGTTGAATCTGAATCTGCTTTCGGATTTGCTCCAACACGTACAGTTTTTAAGATATGCCAAAAATTCAAAATGGCCGCCTGAGATTATAAAATGTAGTATATTACTGGTATTACTCTATTGCATGCATCATTATTGTACTACTAAGATGAGCAAAGTAGATGCTTTGTGAGTTCTTGCTGGTTAAATGTGTATAGAGAAGAATTCATTTACATTTGAAACCCACATGCATATTTTGCGCAATTATTTATAATTCTGTTTTATGCTTTCAGGTTCTTCATGTGATCTGCATCTTCTAAGCTGATTCTTCTGCGTTGATCATAAGATGCTTCCAAATATTTCCACAAAGCAGTAATAATGCCTCGAGAGTGCAAAACCATCCAGATAAATTCTGCTATGTATGTGGGCATTTTACAACAAAATCTCAGCAGCGTACTATCACAAATGATATAAAGAAAATGTACAAACTCTACTTCGGTTGCCCTCTGGGTGACCAAGATAAAGCATGGGCACCATACCAAATTTTTACTTCCTGCTCTAATGGATTACGTGACTGGACTAACAAAAAAAAGCATGGGCACCATACCAAATTTTTACTTCCTGCTCTAATGGATTACGTGACTGGACTAACAAAAAAAAGCTTAAATGCCCTTCGCTGTTCCTATGATATGGAGAGAGCCCAGAGATCATCTCGAAGATTGCTATTTCTGCAGTGTGACCACAAAAGGGTTTTCTGCAAAGAACAAGCACCAGATTGTTTATAGAACCATGGATTCGGCATGAAGACCAGTTCCACATGATGTATCTTTACCAATTCCAGTTCCACTTGATGATGGCCTCGTACCTAATAATATCAGTGATGATAGCAGTACTGAAGGTGCATGCACATTAGATGCGGATGTTGAATATGAGGATGCTAACACTGAGCCAAAGTTATTTACTCAGGAAGATTTGAATGATCTTGTGAGAGATCTGTAACTGTTAAAGGAGAAAGCAGAACTTCTACCATCTCGACTACACAAAAAATTCTTACTTGAGAAAAATTTGCATGTGAGTTACTTTAGAAAGCGTAATCGTGATTTATCTTCATTCTTATGTCCACCTTAAGGAGACATATGACAATATGGATATTCTCCTTAAAGCCATAAACTACCAAGCACATCTGTAGTAAATCTGTGGTGATCTAAAAGATATAGGCATGCTAATGGGTATGCAAGGAAGATTTACGAATTACTGTTGCTTCACTTCCTGTGGGATAGCTGTGCCAGGGCAAAACATTATGACAAGTGAACTGGTCACTTTGATCTACATATCAGCCAGGAATAAGCAGTGTTCAGTCTGCTCCCCTGGTAGAGTCTCAGAAAATATATCTGCCACATCTTCACTTGAAACTAGTCTAATGAAATACTTCGTAAAAGCAATGGCTAAGGACAATTCTCAAGGATTCCAATATATGTGCAAATGATTTCGACAACTGAGCGCGGCAAAAATAAAAGAAGGCATATTTGTGGGACCACAAATCAGGAAGGTCTTAGCAGACCCTGACTTGAACTAAATGCATGGCTAGCTTTCAAGTGGTTATGTGCAAACTTTCTGTGCATAAAAAAGTCACCTGCATACATAGATCTCGGGGAAAACCATCTTCAATCTTATAAAGAAATGAGATGCCCTATGTTACTTAAAATCCATTTCCTGCATTCGCACCTAAACTTTTTCCCAGAAAATCTTGGAGCCGTAAGTGATGAGCAAGGTGAACGTTTCCACTAGGATATCAAGACCACGGAAACTCGCTATCAAGTATTTTGGAATGAGAGCATGATGGGAGATCATTGTTGGATGTTGTATCGTGATAATCCTGAGGAAAGATTTAAACGCAAATCCCATGCACAACGTTTATGAATTTGACTTTGGAATTATTAGCCCTTCAATCATTGTTTACCATTCTTATACATACAATATAAGTACCATTAACTTTATGATGCTTGTGGAATAAACAAAACATGGCTATTTATCTTTATCATATGTTTAAGCCTTTAATATTAGAGTTTCTATATGTAAATGCATCATTTTGTGTCAGTTTAACTTCTTAATGCACATGGAGATATAGAGAAGGCAATTCTTTTCTATCAATGGCGCTATGCAACCATATATCACCAGTTTCAGCAAAGAAATCAGAGTAAAACGCTACATTCTATCAGCGACGGCGGTTATATTGCATTTTTGAATATCTCGAAAACCTGATATGCTAAAGAAAAACTAAAGTCAGATTTGAAATCAGCGAGAAAGGTGCCATGAGAAAAGTTTGCTCAGGTCTCTGATGATTAAAGAAAGCTCAAATTCGTTGGCCAGTGTTGTTGATGGCAAGTGTCTGATATATATCTATCTCTCTCTGTCTGTCTGTCTGTCTGTCTGTCTGTCTCTCTCTCTCTGTCTCTCTGTCTGTCTGTCTCTCTCTCTCTCTCTCTCTCTCTATATATATATATATATATATATATATATATATATACACTTGTAATTGATTTTCTCCTTAGGAATCTGATATGTAGTAGGAATATGAAGACCCAGGTGATTACACTAATCATTTATTGGCCGGACGTTTCGGACCTTCACTAGGACCATCTTCAGCAACTGTGTCGACCAATGAGAAGAGTAAGTGATATTAACGATAACAGTTAAAAGAATGCATTAAATAATGGGTAAAAAAGCAGGTGAAGAGAAGTTAAAATAATAAAATTGACATTTATTGAGATTAAAGTAAAAGCACCATAAACTCCTGACTTTTCTGCGTGTTCTACCCACGTCGGAAACTTCTCTATTAGAGCTGGTGGCAAAAAATGTCCACACTCAACCTAAGTTGGAACCAGGGCTCCTTCCTCACCCAGCGTGACCGTTTTCCGTAAGGTGAAAGAGCCGCGTGCCTATACTGAGTATTTAGATTCACAAGAGGCAACACCTGTGAAGAACGTTTTGAGGCGAAGGGAGATAAAGAATTGCATAGCGAGTCCAACCTCCCCCAATAAGTCCTTAAAGGCAACATGGCCTTTAGCGCCTTGTTCGGCCAACAACACCTCCGAGTCGGAACGGCCTTTCTCGTGAGGGTCTTTTTTTAAAAAGAGCGCGCCCCACATCTCCCCCAAGCTAAGCCTGGAGGGTATATTCCTTCAATAGAATTGCCTTGGAGTCTGGGTCAACCGTTAACTATCTTTTTGCAGGAGACCATGCTGGACCCTTGTTTCCTCCTCACCTTCCCTGTGTATAAAGTTTTTGCGATCCTACCACAAAGGTATGGGTGCCGGGTAGGAGGATGCGCAATTTACATTCGACATGATTTCTGTTCTTCTCTCTGCTTTACATACCTTCTTTTAGCGAGTAGCATTGCAGCTGCACCTGGATAGAAGATTTACTGTTATTTCTGCGTCCATTATACTGTCAGCCGAATTGATGCGGGGGACTTCCGCCGCGTCTGTGCATGGTTGCCAAGACCCTTTCTGCTGCCCGGAGATTTGAATGGTATACAACCCTTCTGGAGAGACTACTCGATTAATCCAAGGGGTCAGATCCTTTCAGAACTTATCGACGAGCTGAAGATAGGTGTCATAAATGTTGATGAGCTTTCCTGATGCACAGCTTGACTTTTGGTGGGGCTAAAAGTGCCGCCCGAACAATTTCACTGTTGGTGAATTTCCTAGGGCTAGGCTCTGGTATGATTCGAAGCTCGCTAGCCGTTCTTTCTGGCTGACATATTTGTTTTTGTTGTTTAATCTAGCCTATCATTAAGCTGGAAGGTGATTACGGCGCCTTTTGCTTTTGTAGGCAGTCGCCAGATTCGCTCTAAAAAAGGCTCTATAAATGGGGTTTTAGTTTGAAAAATTTAAATGGTTACCAGTACAGATCTCCTAATTATTTACTGTTGATCTAGACTTTAGTTCTTTTTCAGATCCACTCTTATTATCTAAGCATAAAGGCAGGAAAAACCTTTTTATGGGAATTCTTTGATATACGAAAAAAACAATAATAGAGCTCCTTTTATTTATTTAAATTTGCTTTTATATACGAACACCCACGCCCCCACATTCACCTTACCCCAGGCCCAAAATATAGCCATGTTTTAATTGTAATACACATCTAAACTTTAGAATTTGTAATTATTTTTGTTTTAAAACGTTCCAAAACAATGGATAATCATATTAATTTTTTCTGAACTCCTAGAAAGAACTTTGATATACGCCTCAAATACACGAAAACTACCCTTAATTCAAATAATTTTGGAAAATCTCTCTCTTTCCCAATCCTTTTTTTTCAAACTCCTCCCAAAAGTTTAATTATTAAATTATTTAATAAAATTATTACGTACAAACTCACACTTGAATTATGAGAAATTTAAAAAAAAATAAAACTGTTTAAAAAATTGTCTTCTTTAAATAGAGTGTTAGGGATATATATATATTTATATATATATATATATATATATATATATATATACATATATATATATATATATATATATATATATATATATATATATCTATATATATATATATATATATATATATATATATATATATATATATATGGAAAGTAACTCACAGGAAAATGAAAAGATGATTCCAAGCACTTTCGAACAATATTTGCAAGTTCATTTTCAAGGAATAGCATGAAAATGGAGAAGAAAACCCTATATAGGATACAGAGATATGAAGGGAACGCCCATTACATAGTACAAACCAATGGAAAAACACAAAAACAAGACAGAAAACTACCAGGAGAAAGAACAATAGGCAACTAATAACAGACATGTGCATCACTTAAACGATATACACACAAAATAGCCGTGTATATGAATGGAATATGGTGGGGGAAAAAGAAAAAATCATTTTAAAGGATTATCATTAGAGCGAAAACATTTAGGGCTAAGAGGTAATCCACAGGCACAACAAAGACACGTGGTAGGATAGGCAATGCGAATGATATCACACTAATAAAGAGTGACAATAGGCTGCATCATGAATTATTTCATTTATTACAGGTTTTTGTAAAACGGTCGAGTTTAAATAAGCCAGGAGAAATGTTTATATTGGGAAAAATGCCAATTAAAGAACACTCGACAATATTTTTTTGTGAAATCAGTGGAATGATTAAGGAATTTTGCAGAGTTCCAGTCAATGGGGTGGTTATTTTCGGAGAAATGTAAAAATAAAGCGCTGTTCAGTTCACTTCTTCTAATATTATACTTATGTTGGTAAATTCTAGTAGATAAAGATTTATTAGTTTGCCTGAAGTAAGGTAAATTACAAATAGAACATTCTATAGAATATACTCCACCTTTTTTCCCTGTATTATTGTGGACTAACATTTTATATAAAGTGGATTCATATCTAAAATTTACAGAGATATTAAGTTGCTTAAAAATACGGGTGAGACAAAAAAATGGTTCAAATTATGGCAAGATAAGACAAGTTTTGTAATTAAAATCCGGTGGGTTATCAGTTCTATCAAAAGTTATCTTTGCAAAGTTTAATGAAGTATGCAAAAATTGACGAGAGTAACAAAGTTTCTTACCTATTTCAAAGATATTGGACAATTCCTTACCCCAGAATTCCGGACTAACAAAGCGTAATGTACGCACAAACATAGAAGTGAATACAGACCGTTTAATTTTAACACAATGATAAGAATAAAAGTGAATATATAAACTGGAGTTAGACGGTTTGCGATAAGGAGAGAATTTAAAACCCGACTGCGTCCTATGTATCAAAAGGTCAAGAAAAGGAAGAGTCCTATTTTCCTCCATTTCAAGTGTAAATTTAATAGAAGGGACTAGAGAATTAAGATTACATAGAAAATTGTGAATATCTTTTGAGGAAGGCCAAAGGCATATAATATCATCAGTGTAACGATGCCATACAATAGGAAAATCGAGGATTTGGGGCAAGAATAACGTCTCAAATAATTCCATATATAAATTAGAGAGGGTAGGAGATAGACAATCCCCATCGGAAGACCGAATTTTTTAAGGTAAAATTAATGATTCAATGAAAATTTACAATTTTTAGCACAAAGCGAAATAAGCCTTAGGAAAGTATTGCCCGATAATTTATCGCTGATTTCACAAAAAGAAATATTGTCGAGTGTTCCTTAATTGGCATCTTACCCAATATAAACATTTTCCTTAGCTTATTTATTATTTAAACTCGATCTTGTCTTAAAAAAACTTGTACTAAATTAAATAACTTCATAATGCAGCCTGTTGTCACTCTTTATTAGTGTCATATCATTCGCATTGCCTTCCCTACCACGTGTCTTTGTTGTGCCTGTGGATTAACGCTTAGCCCTAAATGTTTTTGCTCTAATGATAATCCTTTAAAATGTTTTTTAACCCGCCATATTCCATTCTTATAGTTGGCGTTTTTGTGTGTATATCGTTTTAGGGATTCACATGTCTGTTATTAGTTGCCTATTGTTCTTTTTCCTGGTAGTTTTCTGTCTTGTTTTTGTGTTTTTTCCATTGGTTTGTACTATGCGATGGGTGTTCCCTTTGTTTCTTTGTATCCTATATAAGGTTGTCTTCTCCATTTTCATGCTATTCCTTGAAAATAAACTTGCAAATATATTTCGAAAGTGTTTGGGTTCATCTTTTCATTTTCCTGTGAGTTAATTTTCATATTATTGCTTTCCTCACGTGCCACTTTGTGAGTTTTTTCCTTATATATATATATATATATATATATATATATATATATATATATATATATATATATATATATATATATATACTACTCGTAACTTCTCCCGTAAAAATCAATATTGCTAGAATCCAGCCTATTTTTAGTTTTGGGGATTACATCAAAGATTTTTGCGAGAAAAATAGTGGTTAATTTCGAAAAATTGTTTCCTCAACTACGCAAATTTGTATGTAAACAACTTACCTTGCTGTTTGAAGTGTTCCTTTTCTCTAAATTCTTCGTCCGTTTTGAACCGTCGCACTATTTGATTTTTCTGTGCCACACCGAGTTCAATTTCTTTTGACGACTCGTACAATTCACGAAGTTTTATTTAGCCACCACCCTACTCGAGCCTGGATCATTGATCTTAGTCCATGATAGACCTGAAAATTCTTCCACTAATTTTCATTCCTCAAGCTTGAAAGCCTTTGAACACAATCATTTGTATAAATAGCTTATGCTTGAAGTTTTTGAGTATCTCGAATTCAATGAATGATCTTGAATACTGCAATATTATTCATTTTGGTTTTTATTGCCGTTGTTTGGGTTCGATAACAGTACACTTTCTTTAGTGACGTAGCGTGAATATAGTTGCTTCCCAAATCTTTTCAAGGATGAGTCCGGTTTTTACAATTCCGACGTTTTAATAGTTTATCACTTTTTCTAATCTTCCTCCCTTCAAAAATAGACCGACGGGGATACCTGAATTGATAAACGTCAATTACTTGATTTTTATTATTTCCTCCTTTTTGATCAGCTTATTGAGATCTTCTGAATCTCGCCGTATGTGAGAGTTAATCATTAGAGAGGTTTATACATTTGAAGTCAAATTGTTTAGTTCTTCGCTTTGGTTCCTTTTATGATTGGGGTTGAAATTTTTCTAAAGAATCGTTTAGAAAAGGTTTTTAGAAGTCGAACTTGCTCCGTTATCACCAATTTTTTTAAACGTTATATCAACGTATATTTCCACATGTATGTTTTACAAATAGATTCAACTCTATGACACAGGTAATACCGATTTTTCGACATATGTTTGTTGTTATCTCCGTTATTCTTGCCTTTTTTGATACATTTCGTCAAAGAATTCTTTGAGTAAAAAAACCTACATATTTGTGTCCCATTTTCCCTCTTTTTGAGGTAAAAATCGTTATCGAAATATAAAAGGAGCTGCTTTGCAGTTCAGACCTTCGGTCTGTGGCCTGAGGCTTACTAGGCTCTAACAACGGAGTTTTGGTCTCCCAAATGAAAAGGTTTCCAGTACATAGCTCTTAATAATTTACTCTTGGTCTATGTTGTTCCAGAATCCATGATTATTTTCTATGCTTAAAGGCTAGAAAGAAACCTTCATCGGAATTTTTTGATATATAGAAAGAACAATTGTCAAAGCTCTTTTTACTCCCATTAAAATTTGCTTTTATATACTAAAAAAACCAAAATAACAGCCATGCCGTGGTTTTAATACATTTCATGAACGTCACGATATGTAATTATTTTGGGTTTAAAAAAATTACAAATATTCGTATATCATATTTATTTTTTCTGAACTTTTAGAAAAAACTTAGATAATTCATCATCATCACTTACTTTATAATTTAAGAAGGGGATTTTTTTTAGTATTTGAATAATAATTTCATCTTAGTTTGGTTATGACTTATGTTTTTTTATCAAAGTTCATAAATAAATATAAGTATCGAATTTTTGTGAATTTTTTAAAACCTAAAGAATTACAAATGGTGAAGTTCAGAAAATTTATAAAAATTTAACCATTGTTGCTTTTTTTTAGATTTTAAATTTTAATCTTTGTAGCGAAGCGCAAGCCTTTCCCGTAGGGCGAAGTGGCGAAGCCATTGCCTGGTTTTCTATGCTTAAAGGGCAGAAAAAACTTTATCGGAATTCTTTTTTAATAAGGAAAAAAGAATCTTCATAATTTTTTTTCCCATAAAATTTGCTCAAAATAATTCCATTTTGATTTACTTGTTTTTAAGTGGACAGTAGTTACTTCCTCTTGATCAAGATTAGAATTTTTAATCTATTTTAGAAATAACATCGATAAAACTTTCGAGTTTACTAAAAAATCAAAAACAACCATGGAAAAATTTAAATAAATTTTCAGCCTTCACCATTATCTATTCTTTTTTATATATAAACCAGACAATGGCGTCGCCACTTACCCCCTACGAGGGGAGCTTGCGCTTCGCTACTAAGATTAAAATCTAAAAATTGTAGCCTTGGTTAAATTTTTATAAATTTTTTGAACTTCGCCAATTATAATAATTTTAAAAAGAAACTCTAAACTAAATTTCCCCCCTTTCAAAATATTACGTTGCTTGCTAAAATTAACAAAATTTCGATACTTATATTTATTTCTGAACTTCCCATTTTGTTTTTTGATATTATAAAAGAATTATTAAAAAATAACTTTGATAAAAAAACATGTCATAACTAAACTAAGATGAAATTATTATTCAAATATTCCAAAAAATCCCCTTCTTAAATTATAGAGGTAGTGATGAAGATGATGATTACAAAACATCCGATAATCATATTTATTGTTTCTGAACTTTACCGTTTTGTTTTTCTAAACTCTAAAGGAACTACTATCCTACATAGAATAGACTTGGATAAAACTTAAAATATACCTAGGTCATAACCAAACTAATAGAAAAAAAATGATCTAATATAACCCTCTAAAAAGAATCCTCTTCTTAAAATATAGTGTTATAGAAGAAGAATAGAAGAAGAAGATGAATATATTGCAACTTAAAGAATTAAATTATATCTATTGAATGGAAGGAGGGAGATAGTTGTTGGTTGTTGGCATACTTCTGTCTCAGAAGACAATGGAGATTGCGCCATGGAATTCAGCCTCCCTTTTTTTTCTGTCGCGGGACAGCCCCCTTGAATCACCTCTTCAGGGCGCAGGCTTGTGCGAAGTGTATGGAGATCCTGGGTGAGATAGTATAATTTAGCGATATAGAAGTAGGTAATTGTAAATTTCAAGGACAGCAAGATTGAAAGGTTGCAATGTCTAATCACTTAAACTTAATTTCCGTTCAGGGACCGCAGATTACTTAATTTTTTATGGTATCCTTATTAGAAAAAAAATCAAAATTTAATCGTCCAAACCAATGTGCCATTTAGTGCAATCAGATACATTTTACGAGCGAGCGCTAAAATAAGGAATAAGAAAGAGTAGCTAAGTGAATCTTTTGCAAGGGTGAGATAATGTTAATTATATGTAGATGAAGAATGGAAGGTTTGACTTCTTATCGTATATAACTGCTAATAACTGGGGCACGTCGAAAATATGTCTTGCTTATTATATTTAATTGAGAAATTTCTTTTATTATTTCGTGTGCTTTAAGTTGCAGAATAAAAACCCTAGGGGGGGCGGGATCAAAGGCCTTTTGAAATTCTAATTAAGGAATATCTACTGCATTTGCTTATTGTTGATAAAGTGACCGTCTAAAAATGTACAGTATATATAGGAAGCTTGAGGCAGCAATGCAGCTGTAATCTTTAGTGAGTAAAAGAGGATAAGATAAGGAAAAATATACAGAACAAGATTAAAAAAAAACAAAGAATTATAAGCACAGCCAAACGACTAATTGAGAAAGTCCCAATGTAAAAATTTAGATTGGTTATCGTATTAGAAAATATAGGGAATTTTATTTGTTTAAAATTAGAAATAAACAAATGAAGTACATATAAAGTTAATTCCATTAGAAAATATGATGGGGAGGGAATTTAAAAATGTATTTTTATTTGTTTCGGCAGCAATTGTCGCATGTAATCCAATTGCCTTTAAATGGAAAAATATAGCAAGAAGCGCAGTAGAGCAAGCACTGAGCTAAAATCTATTCTTGCTTTTGGCATACCTGATTGACTTCTCGTTCTCCAAACATTGCAATTACTTTAATTAATAATTTTAAGAAATGTCTTTGCAGTAACTCTAAGAGCTGAGATAAATATTTAGAGCAAAAAATTAATTTGGGATTGTTCAATTGTAGAACTTTTAGAATTTAATTTAAAATGAGTGTGCTAATCAAAAGTTAATTATAATGTAAAGTCGCTCCTCTTGCATTTCCAATTTCCAGTAATCCAGGAGCTTTAAAAGTTAATCTTCAAAGAGGGAATTATTGTAGCAATTTTAATTTTTATTTCGTTTAATAGGAAAAGTACAAATTTGTAACATAAACTGCTGCTTAATCAGCTATAACTCTGGCTTATATGTTCTATGGAAGTTAGCGTCAGATGTTGACATAAGTCTAAGAAATTTAGGATATTCCCTGACAACACATGTGCATATTTCTAACTACTTTCTGGTCGAAATCTTGTTGGGTTTGAGTATATATAATGAATGCAAATTTACTCTTCGTAGGTAAGGATGCAAAAATTTCTCCCTAGTTATATATCTGTAATCGTTGACCAACTGAATAATTAGCATCATACTGATCGTCTGCTACATTATATCTATGAAGCAATTCTATAAAATGGATAGAAAAAAATAGACTTTTAATCCTAGGAGAGAATTCTCAAACTTTAACACAGACACACACACACATACACACTTAAAAAAAGCCTAGTCGCTGAAATGTTTATGACGTCAACCCTTGAAATCTGTAGGAAAGCAAATTTTGTTTTAAAGACCATAGTATATTTCGCCTTGATCAATTTCCTTTGGCAACTTTCTATCTTCTTACTGTCTTTTTTAGTCCATCTTGTAGATTGTAGATAACTTGTTATATATTTATATCTCTTTTTAATAAATACGTTTTGTAAAAAACAAACTTAAATTCCTGAGCTTTCGATCTATTCGATTATCTTGGGAGCGTCTTTAGGTATTCTTTCCTCCTTTACCGATGAAGTATGGTGGAGTCTGAATCAGGTTGAATCAAAAGAAATGAAATGAAATGAAAGGGAAAGTGGGAGAAAAAGGTTTAGATCCCCGTGCTCCGTCCCCACCCCCCCGACCAATCCATCCCGGAGGAGGAACCCGGTCGGGGTGGTGGGGCGAGGCCCGGTTCCCCCGGCGTTCTATTCCATCGGGGCCTGAAGGCACCGAGAGAACAGAGCTCTAGAGAGGGGTAGAGAGGGAGAGGAAGAAGAAAGAAGTAAGGATAGGAAAGACTGAAATAAAGTCAAAGGCTTGAAAGTTGACCATGTTTGTCTGTGGACCTGCTTAATGTTGGACCCGGACTACGGTTTTAGTTTCATATAATTTTAGTTAAGTTTGAAATAGGTTAGAATGAAAGTGTGTCTGTTTGTTTATTTCTCTAGTTGTTTTTTGGACATTGGACATAAAAAGTGGTGAAATTTAGGGAGAGAAAGAAAGAGATAGTGAGAAGTAAAGCGGTGAAATAGTGTGTGTCGTGGTATAGGAAGGACCGATTGATGGCTGGAGTTCGTACGTATGGGTTGGTTACGTATTTCAAAACTTCGTGATTACGTTTTATCTCTAAGAGTGCTATATATCTTTTTTGATTATTATGATTATTATTATTATCTGATTATTACTTCTTTAATCTTTGAGGGTTCCTAGTGCCTTGTTAAGCGTTTCGAGGATTTAATAAAAATTTGTTTCTAAAAAAAATAGAACTTTAATTAGAAACATGAACCAATGAAATTTAACACACTAACTACACAGAAATGAATTCAACAAATTTAAGGGAGGCTTTCTCAATGACATACTTGAATAAATAATAATCGCTGACCCACAACTCACTCTAATCTTAAATGCAACTGACCTCAACAAAACATAAACCAGGGGTTTAAATACCTTACACGATTCCTCGAGAATCGGATTTCAGTTTGACCTTGAACTCAATAGTTGACACCTCAAGAATGTTATTTCCGGGCCGACACGTGGATCAGCACCCAGATGGGCCGAAGGGAGAAATACTTTAAAGCCACAGAGGACTTAGGGGCGTGTGGCAGATGGAGGATGCACGCCTTCAGGAGGAAATGATCTCACCACGAGACAGGGAAAGATTGTTTCTTCTTCTCTTCGGGATTCTCTGGGAATAATTCGCACTGGCGAGCGATGAGCCAATGCGTGAGTCCTTTGACTCAAGGAAGTGCTGGAGGAAGTTCACTCAGGGGTATTTCTCAAGGGTGAGGAATATCTCTGTGCTTTCGGATACACCAGAATAGGGGGGTTTTTCTGACGGGAGTAGGTTGAACTTGCTTCTTGAATCAAGTTAACTTAAAGTTCGGTGTAACCACCAGGAACTGGCTCCGGATGAGCTTCTTCTTAGTTCCTTCTGCTGGCAGCCGGGGCTCTTGCCGTTCTTTGTCGCCTTGATGAGTAACCTGATCTACTCTGTTTTTCCAAATTTATTTGATTTTATACTTCAATACCCCAATGGGGGTAGGGGAAGGATGAGGGGGGGGGAACAGGCTGCATTACGTTTTCTCCTCTAACGGTTTTTCTCAGCGCGTGATTCAGCTAACACTAAAGGGGAGCTTCTGGCTTTAGGATGACACTCCTCTAATTTTGCATATGCGGGGAAATTGAATACTAACTTTTAGGGGAAATCTTGCTGTTTTAACCGATGTTAGGGTCTCGGGTCCGACCTGAACTGATTAGTGCATTATGTGGTGTGGGACGGCCGGCCAGATTCTCTTCGAGACGAGGGGCGAGAAGGAAGGGGGTTCAGTGGTCAGGCTACGGTGTCTCCACTGTCAGGACGTTGTGGTTACAGACCAATGCATCAATTGTGAGTTGAGGAGTATTGATTCCCTCACAGTGTGAATTTAAAGAATAGAGGTTGTGTGAGAGACAAAAGAAATAGTTCCCTGGTGAAAGGGTAGCTCTGTTTGTTTAAGTCTTTCATTTTGGAGCTATTTTGTGTTTGTTTTTTGTTTGTTGTTTTGTTTTTGTGCTTTTTTTATAAACTATAAAATCTATAGTTTATTCTAATTAAATTAAAAATGTTAATTTAATTATAGTTTATATATGGTCTTATTAGCATTCAAGCCTTTATTTGGGGCAGTGTTTTTGTTCCCGCTATGAGTTTTAAAAAGATTTTGTGAAAATAAAAATAAAAATAGGTAAACTTGTTGATAGTATATGAATTTAGTCTAAAGAAACCTGAGCATTTCATTATTTGTTTTTTTTTGTGATTTTTCGATTTTGTCATGTGTATTTTGGAGTCACATCGCCGTCAGACTGTGCCTTACTACTTTGTCGAGCGACCTCGATGTCTAGTTGTGTACAAAAGAACTCCGGGTGACAAGCGGGTGCCAATGGCTCGCCAGATTCTCTTACTCCTGGAGCGCCACGTTGATCGAAGAAAAACCAACCGAGTCATGGAACTCCCTCTGTCGTTTATATTCTCTTCTTCGGGTGTTTATGATGATAAGCGCAGGTTTGTTCTGGATCTTTAGTAGTTTCGCATTGTGGGTCTTGGCGCTCGTCTTCAGTGGCACCTGGGGGTAGAGGAGCCTCGAGCGAATGCATACATTGAATATCTTCAGTTTATTTGAGGGATTTAGATCATGGAACCTATAACATTCCTTTAAATATCTCTTGCTATTCGCCACTGTTCGCTCGATATGACTTGCGTAGCCCCTGGTGGTGATTTTGAGCCCCAGAACCGTCCCTTTCATTCAGTAGGGGATTCGCTCAGCGTCGACACGTATATCGTTGAAGGTCTTGCAAAACATGGGAATCACTTTGAATTATGGGGCATTGGTTGATATTTTTCATCTTCTCTCGAAAGAATCGATGTTAGCTATCTCCTTAGCCGTATTCCTCGCTATAAATTTCCTGTGAACATAAGCGTCTGTACAAATTTGCGATATATCGTCAGCGAACTGTACGTATATCGTACCCTCCGAAAGAAGTTGTGGTAAGTCACGTGTATAAATGTTGTATAAAAGGGGACTGAGACAGCCTCCTTGAGGGACCCCTGCTTCTAGTTCGAATGCGGGTCCTTTATGTTCTCTGATTTGTATGTATGCTCTCCTCTCCATTATGTAGTCGCACAAAATTCTCTCAAGAATGGTGTTGAGGCCTACTTGAAGGATCTTATATTGTAGGCCTCTCTTTTTGATATCGCGAAACACCAGGTCAGCATGCCTTTGTCTGCCTTTATTTTCGCAAGCTTTTTCGGTAACGAAGGCTAGTGCCGTGTCGATCCCTCTTTTTCTTCTGAAGCCGTGTTGCTGCTCAATATGCAAGTTGGCATCATCGAGAAAAGAGTTGACTCTGTTAGCCAATATCTTCTCTAAGACTTTGCCAGCAAATTCTAAGAGAGATATCGGTCGAAAGTTGGCAGGGCAGTTCGGGGGCTTTCCCGGTTTAGGGATGAAAATTATCTTGGCCACTTTCCACTGCTCAGGAAAATAGCCCTTGTTAAGAGTCGCGTTCATGATGTTGAGTAGGCCACTGCAAACTTTAGGCGGGGCCTGGATGAAATTCTCGCGGATCAGCCCCTTAATACCCGGGGCTCTTTGACGAAAGGATTTCAGGGTAACGGAGAGTTGTAGGGCAGTTATTCTACTGTCATAGTACTCCATAAATCTTCCCTGCGACACACAGTGGTGAGGAGAGGTTTTGTGTATTTGTGTGATTAACTGTTGGATTACACAAGTTTCAAATTTGAGGTGGTAATTGTCATTTTCTTACGGGGTAATTTTGAAGATTGAAGACTAGAAAATTCTAAACTTTTCTTCAATCTCTTCAATTTCAGTAATCTTTTGGCTGTTTTGAGTGATTGTCATTTTTGTTTGTGGAGGGTTTCCTTTAAGACGTTTAATCGTCTGCCAGAAGGTGTGTGAGTCTTTTTCTATGTCAAGTCTGTCTATTAGTCGGTCCCATAGTAGCATTTGCTGGTCTGTAATTAGTGACCGGAGTTCATCCTTAATTTGTCTTAGTCTTCTGTAAGATTGTGGTTGGGGCGTATCAGCGCTACCTTATTTGACAGGTCCCTATATTCTTGGGCTAGGGCTCTCATGGGAGAGGTCCAGGGGAGAGCTGGAAGGGTTTTATAATTGATACTGGGAATGCTATTTTGATTGGCTTAGATTAGGTAATCAGTAATTTTATCCAGCTCCTCATCTATTTCTTCTAAAATAGCATCTGTCGTGGTATGACCGGGTGTATGCCGTTATAAGCACACTGGCTTACTGGTCGACCGAAATTAAGGCTCCACCTGGGGATGGCTTTAACAGTGCTTTAAATACACAATTGCTAAGCCAAGGAATTTTCCAACACGGCTACAAAAAATACTTTAATAGGAGTAAAGATTACATATACATATAGGGCAAGTTAAATGACAATGCAATTAAATATTGATGGTTCACTGCTAAGGTAATTGAACCAAGGGATAATTAATAAAGTTATGATTTTACAACTATGCAAGTTCTAGAGTAAAGGGGATCCTTGAGGTTCGACGCGGTAAAGGTGGGAGATGCGTGACGAAGCCGGGGTTAAATCCCTTTTACCTTGATGTGCGGCTAGTAGGACCATGTAGGTAAGGACGACCTTGAACTTGTGGGCGTCTAACGGGACACTCAATCCATTTTCTTGAGGCTGAAGTGTGTGTGGGGTGGGTGGGGAGCTCTTATCCTTAAGAGGCAATCAAAGGGTGCTTCAGGGATGGCTTTTTTCGATCCTTGAAATCCGAAGACGTGGTGAGAAGGGTTGAAGCGCAACCAAATCTATATCCACGAATAACACAGTGACGACTAGCTTTTCCTTGGCTCTTCGACAATCACTCAATTCTTCTCTGGACCAAAATGTAGTCGATTCCCTTTCACTTACGAAGACGTTACTGCTAACGTACTGAACGGTGGCTTCACACACAATCTGTCTGTGAATTCTGAACTGTCGAATATATACCCCGAAATTATCTAGACGGAGAGAGAGATTCATCACCAACAGACTTCCTTAATTGCCTTCGGTCGCGATAAGGTTGTATAGTGCGATGCCCACTTAATGGTCTCTCCATTGTTCTAATATTCGCAGTATATAGGGCAGACGAATTTAGAGCGGTCAACGGCCAACTGCGGATGTCGGGGGGAGGGAGGATTCCTTCTCTCTCTCATTCTTCCATAGCATCAAATAAGGGGTCGGGGATATAATTTAAGAGGTACTTTCTATAATTTTTCCAGTTCGCTTGCTTATAGCTTTTGCGTTTTATGATTTCAATTTTAATGGGATTTACTCCAAGTGTCAATTTGATAGCCTGGTGGCCGCTCGGAAGGATGGGGCCCACTTCAATGTAGTAATTGCAAGGAAACCTGATCCTAGATAGGAAGATATTGGGTTTCGTTGCTGCTGTCCCAGATATGTACATCAGGAATTCTGGTTCTATCCTTGTTATCTATTGTCTGTCGAGTAGTAGTAGCTCGATGTTTCTACCTGCATTGTTGTAGGAGGTATATCCTGCCGCTGCGCATCTTACGTTTAAATCTCCGGCGAAGATAACGTTTTTTTCGATTGCTAAATACCTGAAAGAGGCTGTGCTTGGGCACATAGCCACGTCTTGGGGGTTGGTACCCCGTGGCTACGACCAATCTCCCTAGGGCAGTGCCCAATTCGATGGCAGGGAGGATTCATCTAAGTCCTCAAGGGTCCTGTATTTTAGTCCTTTTTGACGGCTATTGCGCAGCCGTCATACCTTTCCTGACTGTTATTTTTGCTATATGTCAGGGTCACTCTGTTGCATAATATTGCCATAGGTAGAACCTTTTCCGTCCCATCCACTGACGTTCATATGTATAATCGTAAGTCTGTCTGCAATTTTGTGTAGTGCTGGTTTTCTAGTGTGTAGGATTAAAGTAGACGTTTATTCGCGTTTATTTTAGCCCCGTGTGTTCTACTGGGTGGGGTGTGCTCTCTGCCGTTTCCTTTTTTCTATATTATGTGTCCGTGATCGTTTGAAAGCAGTCCAGCGTCAGTCTACCCATGTTTTGAGCGAGAGCATCTTTAATCTGCCGCTCGGGAACCTCATCTGAATATTCCCACTTGTACCATCCGGTCCTAAAACCTTCAGCTACTTCGCGGGAATCGAGCTCCTTTGGGAAGGAAGCTGATTCGGGGGCAAATATTTTGAGGTTGAATCCCCTCGCGTGGTATTTGAGCTGATGCTCTCTACCTCGCGATGAGAAGTAGTTTGACCTTTGGCGGCAGGTTTTGGAGGGTTTCCTTGATCGTGGAGACCTGGCCTCCTTGGGTCTCATTGCTTTCTTGTTGGGTGTGTGTGTTTATGTGAAATTTGTAGTGATGGTGTTTTTACTGGGTGAAGCTGGCGTCTGTTTGGTTGTTTGCGTGTATGCTGTTTATTGAGATGCAGATTGCGTGTATTGGCTGTGTTTAAGGTCGTGGGAACCTTCTGGCATACATCTTGGCACTGAGGAGCTACGCTAATTCTCATAACTTCCTCTGATGATGGGTTGTCTGGAAATCCGATCTCTTGCATCCCGTTCTTTACGAGCATGCGGTTGACTACCATGGTAAAGATACCTTGGCAAGTAATGTTTGCAGTGTGCACAGAGTAAATGCAGCACATTATTTTGGTTAATTTTCATTTTCTATGTGGAGGAATGTCTTTTGGTTGTTAGTCTTGTAATGGCGGTCTTGGATACTTTTGCATAGGTTGAGTTGGCCTTTTTCTCTTTGGATTCGCGTTTTATTTGAGTTTGGATTTGGATTTCCTGCTTTTTAACCGGACATGCCATAGACATAGTTCGGTGGGTGCCTTCACAATTCAAGCCTTTGGGGGAGTTACTAGGGTAGTCATGCCAAAATTGGTCGCAGCCGGCGCAAATAGAGCACAAAGTAAGGTCTTTTTTAGAGCCGTTGCACGTAGTGTGCTTGCCGTACTTAAAGCACCGAAAGCACATTTGTAAGTTGACAAACTTGTCTCGTTCCATTTGCTCTGAGCAGACTTTTACGTTGAAGAGAAGCAGACCGTTTTCCTTTGCTTTTTGAGCCATAGGCGTGTCCTCAAAAACAACCTTGAACACGTGCGTGTAATTCTTGAGTTTGATAACCTCAGCTACCTTTACCAACGGGTGGTTCCGTTCAATTTCAATTTAAATCGCATCTGCCGAGTGGCACCCGACCCAGGGGTCGAGGCGCCTGCAGATTAAGCTACGGTGTGATCTAATTTGTAGCGGTGTGGTCGGTTTTAAGTTAATGATCTTTAGGCATTCAGCGGCCTTGCTTTAGGTCAAGGCTTCACATTCAGCCTCCCTCGCGCAAATGGCCGAATTACCATTTGGAATTTCGATCAGTCGAACCAATGCAATGCTCAGAAATCCGAATTTTTTTTGGAATACCTCACCCCTGTCTGGTTTTGGGCCCTCCGAGAGGGCCCGGAGAGTCATGTGGAGGGTATCTCTCTTTTCACCTGCATCCTATCGCGAGATAGTGTAGTGGTATTATGAGCGTATTTGAGTATGAATTTATGTATATATCTATATATATATATATATATATATACAGCCTTGGCCAAAATTATTAGGCCACCCTAGTGTTTCTGGGTTCTGCTATCTCAATGTTAATGAAACACGTGTACATGGTGGTTTATGGTATATTACACAATTTACATTAGTTTAATATCTGGTTGACCCTCCTTTAGCTTCAACTATCACTTTTATAGTGTATTCTACGTATGTAACCAATTTTGTGCAAAAACCAACGTCCACAATTAACCTATTTTCCCTTGATTATTCCAGTGTTTTATGATAAAATACGTTGTAGATACAGTTAATAAACAGTTAAATGCCTAAAATAAGGGAGTTGAGTGAGTGTGAGCGAGGTCAAATCGTGGCTCATCATCAAGATGGAATGTCTCAAAGGCAAATTGCTCAGAAGATGCAATGTTCTCGATGTGTGGTGCAAACGACTCTCGGGCGCTTCAGAGAAACAAAAGATGTGAAGACAATACAAAGAACATGGAGAAAAAAGGTTACAACGCCTCGTAATGACAGATCCATCATCCATCAGTCGCTCAGAAGCAGGAGAAAAACATTGTCAGAGCTCTGTGCGGACTTGAACGAGGCGGGTACATCACAAATATCAACCAGAACTGTTAGAAGAAGGCTTGTAAAGTACGGTCTGAAAGACTGTAAAGCCAAGAAGATGCCATGGATTTCTGAAGCGAATATGAATAAATGTCTTCAGTTGGGCAAAAACCACTTAAATTGGACCAGTGAGCAATGGTCGAAAGTCATATGGTCTGATGAAAGTAACTATGAGGTAAGATAGTACAATTATTCAATCAATATATACACTCAGAATATCTGTGTTTTTTACCAAAATATATAAGAAATATCTAACATAAGGATAATATTATCGTTCATGTTTTTTACTCGGGCTTTTGGCACATCTGGTGCAACTTTCGTGCGTCGCAGAGTTGGGAAAGCATTTTAGGCTGAATGTCTGGTACCAACCGTAAAATATGGGTGTGGTTCTATCATGTTGTGGGCCTGCATATCTGCCACAGGACCCGTGAAAATATTTTTATGTCAGGGAAGAATGAATTCAGCTAACTATGTTTCCATGTTATCGGATGTTTAAGAGCCATCAATTGCTAAATTACATCCAGGAGTGTCGAAAAACAGTGTTATCTTTCAACAGGACAGCGCTCGATATCATGCAACTAAGAATACTCGTCAATGGTTTGAGATACAGGGTATTGTTCCCATGGGCTGGCCAGCTCAAAGCCCCGATCTAAATCCGATCGAACACCTATGGGGAACTCTTGGAAAAGCTACCAAGAAAAAAATAATTAAAAATAAAGAGCATTTTTACCAAAAACTTAGAGAAGAATGGAGTAAGTTGTGTCTAGCACCTGCAAAAAACTAGTTGATTTTATGCCTAACCGTATAAAAGCGGTAATTAGAGCTAAAGGAAGGTCAACCAAATATTAAAACCAATGTATATTGTGAAATATACTGTAAACCACCATGTCCACGAGTTTCATTAACATTGAGATAGCAGAAACCAGAAACACTGGGGTGGCCTAATAATTTTGGCCAAGGCTGTATATATATATATATATATATATATATATATATATATATTAGTAATGGAGTCATTCCTTGGGAACCTTATTAGTAGCAGGAATATGAAGACATATGCGATGGTTTTGTACATTTAATTTTACGGACGTTTCGGTCATTAACGATGACCATCATCAGCGAATTCTAAGTACAAAGAATTATTTTTATAAGAATAACTAAACACAGCAATAAAAACATTACAGTAGTCAAAAATGATAACCGAAAGCAAGAAGTTAAAATGAAATATATAATCCTAAACCGTTGAAAGCAAATTGGTGAAAATCTATTAATAAGAAATTGATGTACTATCGTAAAAAATAACTAAATTATATAATAATCCCATGAGTTTAAAATATGCATAATAAACATGAATTAAATTCCTATCGAAATACCTAAATTGTAAAATATAGCAATAAAGTCGAAAGCAAGGCATGAAGAAATCGATTAATAAGACTGAGAAAAAAAAGAAGATAAAATAATCCCATGAACAGCAAATATGAATAATAAACATGAATCAAGCAGAATACAAAAAATTCACTATAAACCACAGCAAGAGAGAATTATAAGGGCAGGGCGAACAATCGAAAATAAGTTAGATCAGGGAGTATGTAATCGAAGCGGATATTAATAAATGGAGCGAAGCAAGTAATTCAATTAAGTTCTTTACTTTACTTTACTTTAGGTTAAAGTGGTGAAATTGTGTGGTAGGTATATAAAGGTGTGAATAAGTTTTCTAGTTTGCCCTGGTGTTAGGGCATCACTAGCATTCTTCATGTCGTGGTTAACTAAAAAAAAAATTCCTCCGTCAAAAAAGTAGCTGACTGTCATTGACAGTCAGTTTCCTCCGTATAAATATATATAAATAAATCTCTGTGTAATAAGTATTTCCACCTTCGAAGCATTCAAGCCTTTCAAGGTTGACTTTTCTAGCTGAATGATCTCAGTGTTGATTGTTCTTCAATTCCTTTTAATGTGGGCATTTAGCCCTTGTCTTAGTTTGGTATTCGTTGAATTGTTGGGTTATTTGTTGACAATGGGTATTGGGGAGTTGGGCACTTCGCCTCTTTTAATTCTTGACTTTTGACAAATGGGAATTGGAGAGTTGGGCACTTCGCCTCTTTTAATTCTTGACTTTCAACTAATTAATTGTAACATGGGTGTTGGGGAGTTGGGCACTTCGCCTCTTTTAATTCTTTACTTTTGACTTTTAGGTGTGGGCACTTCGCCTCTTTTATATTTAATTTTGGTATTATTTTATTAATACTTGCTATGTAACTATAGGGGGGGGAGGGGACTTTAGTGTGGGCACTTCGCCTCTTTTTCAATTGGTTGTTAAAAATTGTAAGAATCTAGACTGCTTGTCAACTTTTAGGTTCTTGAGTCGTGGACCTATTATAGGAGTGGACTAACCCTATGTAAACATGGGTAGTACCGCTTCTCTCGCGCAGGTTCTACTGCTCGGGAACAGAGCAGTTCTACCTATAGCGCGTCTTCGGTTGGCACGTATATTGATGTTTAGGTTTAAGTTTGGGAGTATAGTCTGGTCTATCTTGTCCCAAGTTTTTCTCCCTAGCCGTTGGATCTCCGTGTTGATCGGCTTTAGGTCGATTCTCTGGTGTAGAATCGATTGCCGAATACGGTTGATCCTACGCGTGCCTGTTATCAGCAGCGTGGCACTATTCTGTACTCTCTGCAACGTTCTGAGAGATGTACAGCTTGCCATCTGCGTGATCACGGCCGGGTACACCAGGACTGAGCGTACCAAGGCCATGTACAGTTTTTTGATATTAGGCACGCTGAGGCCTCGGAAACGGTAAAGTTTCTTCAGCTCTCGTTTGGCTAGGGAGACTCTGGTTTTCATATGAGTCGAATATCCAGATTTGTAGAGTCGCAATCCCAGGACATTACCTTCATTGGAGTATGGGTAGTGTTCATTGTCGACGATGACGTCATCAACTTTCCGGCGGTTCATCGGAATGATCGTGAACTTCTGGCGGTTGGTTTTGATCTTCCACTTTCTTTCATATCTGTTGATATTATCAATTTTGACAGCTGTCGCCCTCGCCTGACTACCAGAGTTCCGGAATGGACTTAGGACGATTTGGGTGATGTCGTCTGCATATTGCAGATACATCGAATCGAACCTCACTGGAGCAGGTAGGTCTATAGTGTACACTAGGTACAGCAGAGGACTGAGACAGCTGCCTTGTGGAACTCCCGCCTCGAGTTCGAATTCGGGTCCTTTGCAGCCCTCGATTGAAATTCGGGCTCTCCTATCGGAGATATAATTGCAAAGGATCCTTTCCAGGAGTGGGTTAAGCTGGAGGTTAAGGATCTTGTATTGTAGTCCTCTCAGCCAAAGCTATTGATGCACTTTTCCATCGAAATCGCGCTTTTTCACTTTACCAATTTTTATTTTCACTACTCTAAGCGAGTTGAACAAATCCACCTTGAGTAAATTCACTTTGGAAAACTTCGGAAAAATGGGCACAATTCATAATTCTGTTCGCAATTCTGTAGTCGTTTAAACAGTTTTTAACATTATTTGTTTTCCTGATATGTTAATAACTCAAGTTTCTATAATTTTTGTAGCACATTTCTCGTATCTGTGTCTGTTGTGTGGACTCATATTCCTTGCTTATTTATTTGTTTATTTTTCTCTTCTTTATTTATGTAGTTGTTTCTTTTTCGTTCATTTTCACTTTTTGGTTAGTTTTGTCATTCCTTGTGGGTATTAAGTCCCAATCCGGTGAGTTTCGTCAGTATTCATGAAATTTTTGTCACAATCGGGTTTTCTCATTTGGTTTACACGTAAATCTCCTCCTCTTCCCCCTGTTCCGCTTTGTTTTTAATACTACGAAACAGCATATGTTGCCTCCATCCTGCTCATCGTGCTATTTAATTATTTAATTCCTCCCCTATGTCTTCTTGTGTTTTTCTATGATTTCTCTGGCTCTTTTTTCAAATATTTTGTTTAATGGTTTTATTTTCGCATCTTTGTGTAGGTCTCTTTGTTTTTTCATCTCTAATCATCGCGTGTTCGTAATGATATTTACTGCCTTATTCTGTATACGTTGCATTCTTATTAAATTATTCTTGAAACCGTATACCTGGCAATAGTTGGATATATCAAAGAAGGCTGTATCATTTGCCTGGTAGATATTTTTCTTATTTTTTATGTTTAGATTTCTTAATCTGTAGAGTAAAGTTAGCATGCCTCGTGCTTTGTTTATTCTTTCAGTTACGTGTTTCTTGTAACCATTTTTGTTAATAGTTAGGCATAGAATCTTGTCTTCACCGTTATGACTGCATCGCACTTTATATATGTAAACTTCAGATAGTTTTTTGCGATACATAGGTATAATTTTGAATTAGTCTTTATTCGTTTTAATTTTCCATTTCCGTTAATACTCGTTTAGATTTTAGATTTCTTTGCCGTTACTCTGGCCTGCACTTTTGTGTTCCAATAAACACAGGGAATTAATTAAGTAAAATCATCTGCGTATTGTATGTTCACACAGCCCTCGCTCCTGGGTGGGTGAATGTCCGAGGTATACACTGAGTATAACGAAGGACTTAAACACCTTCCCTGAGCGAGGCGCGCATTAAGCTTGAATCTTTCACCTTGGTAATTCTCTGTGTCTATGTATGCATATCGAATGAATTCGATACGTCCCGGCATACAATGTCCATACTGCATATCTCTCCTTTCACTTTGCTTATTTTTTCTGTAATCACACTGAGGGCCATCTCCTTGCTCATGTTGTTTCTGAAGTCAAATTGTTGATTGTTCCAGAGCTTGTTTTTTATGAGATATTTATTTAATCTTTCGCTCAGGACTTTTTCAAACACCTTCTCGATGAAGTCAAGAAGGGATATAGATCTGAAGTTTTCGACCTCAGAAGGCGGTTTTCCCGGCTTCGGTATGAATAAAATTTTGGCTATCTTTAACTCATCGGAGAAGTATCCTGTGTTTATTCAGGAGTTAAACATGATCCTTATCCCCTCGAGTAAATTATCCGGTGCTACTATATAATTTTTCTGGTGAGGCCTGATTTTCCAGGAAATCTTTTGCTTAAAATTGGAGATAGTGTTCCTTAATTCCTCGATTGTGATATCGGTGTTAAATCCTTGGTTTGCATACCGTTACTCTTCTACGCAGTGATGTAAAAAAAGTCCTCTCAATCAGTTCATTTAGCTCGTCAATTATTTGGTTTTAGAAGTTTATGTTATATTTTCGTTTTCCTCTTCACTTATGTTGAACACTCCTTTTCAGTGTTCTCTGGAAAGCATTTCAATCTCCCGTTCATCTTCAATTAATTTTCCGTTTCTGTCCTTAATCTTTATTTTATCTTTTTCTTTAGTATTTCCTATTCTTTTTATCTTTTTCCAAAATTCTCGGGGCAATATCTTGTTGTCAGATATTGCGCTAAGTAGTTCCCTCCTTTTCGTTCTCATATTACGGTATTTTTCTCTTAATATTCCAATTGTTATGATGTCTTCGTTTATCGTTATAATTTCTGCATTTTTAGTCTTCATATTGTCTCTCTATATAAAGTATCTAATAGTTTTGTAGGTGTTTCTTGGTATAGCAATTTCATCGGCTATTTGGATCTGCGTTCTTATTTTCTCTAACTCATCGTCGATTTTCTCTAAAGTGGCTTCATTTAATCTATTCGGTTCGTAATCATTCAATTCTTGTATGTATTTTCCCCAGTCAGCTCTTTGATACGCCTTCAGCGGGTATTTGTAATGTTTGCTGGTTTAGGGTTAATAGCGTTGCCATATGGTCGCTGCCGAGCACATCGACACCTAAATATTTCTTTAATATGGCTAATTAATACGCCCTCTGGGTACGCAACCATCTGTGATACCATGGAGGAAGTGGAAAAGTTGGTATCGGAAGAAACTAAGAAAAACGTTAACAAGATCGGATTGGAAGCCACAATTCCATAGGAGATATTCGTTCAAACGAACAATAATCCTCCGTTGACTAGACCCATTCTTTACCGATAACTCCATAGATGACATAAAAGAAGAATTAAGTGCTAACCACAAATGGGAAAAAATAAGAAGAGGGGAGAAATTTGGCAATGCGCAGAACATTGTAAAAATAGTGTTCGCCCGCATTGAAATGGCACGAAGAGCTATGAGAGAGAGACTGCGAGGATTCTACCTTAAGGATTGACCCGTTCAAATTGAAGCAGAAAAGTTTATGCCGATCAACTGATGCTTCAAGTGCTATGCAGTCGAGCAACATGACCGATAGACTGCCCGCTAACAAGTATCGTCTACTCCAACTGCCCCAGACTCAGGCACGAGTTGAAAGACTGCAGAGCGGAAAAACCACAATGCATAAATTGCCAATGAGATCATAAAGCTATGGCCATGAGATGCCCCGTAAGGAAGACGGCCATGTCGGAGAAAAAGGAAAAAACTGAAGAAAGAAAGAGAGAAAAAGTTAAGGACATACCTGGAGGCCGCGAAGACGCCGAGAAAAATTGAAACCAAAGCAACGACTCTACAAATGCCAAAGGAAGGGACATAAATTATGACTATGATCATCTTTGCACATCCAGCAAACCCGGCTCACCCCGGAACGTTTGCGGAAGAATTAAACTCTCTTCTGCAGATGAACGGGTTGAAAAAGAAAACAATACTTGATTTTATGTCTATGTAACTTGTAGTGCTGTGCATGGGAAAGTTTTTAAGAAAGTTATCAAGAAGCTTCAAAATACATCTTCTGCTGTAAGAAAAAAATTCATATATACAACAAGGCCTCCTTATAATATATATATATATATATATATATATATATATATATATATATATATATATATATATATGTATATATATATATATATATATATATATATATATATATATATATATATATATATATATATATATATATATATGTATATATATATATATATATATATATATATATATATATATATATATATATATATATATATATATATATATATATATATATATATATATATATATATATATATATATATCCCGCTCTACTGACTTACTTTTGAGTTAGCTTCATATTTATATGTGCATATCTACCACGAATAGGAATAGTAAGCAACTTTGGGCGAAAATAAAAGATTTGCTGAGATTAAGACGAACTTAAATTGCTAATGTAACCTAAAAAACCTAATCTAAGCCAAGCTTAATTAGCCTAACCTAACTCCTCATGAAAAAGTCATGTTAGGTTATGTTAAGTTAGGTTTGTTAGGTTAGGGTGTATGCGCTCACAGGAATGTGAAACTAACTTAAAGGAACCATTTGCAGCCGAAATGGACATCAGATTCGCATTTCTAACCCCTATATACGAAGGCAGTCAAATAAATTTTGCGAATCGGTAGGGCAAAACAGAGGAAGAGGGATGGCTGTTTGTGTGGGTGTTAGGACAAGTTATGACAAGTCCGGACCTTCAGCTGCACGCTCCTGCCTCGTCTATTTAAGAAGCAGTAGCTGATCGCAGATCGTCAGTCACAAATCCTTCAACAATGGAGAAGGTTGAGCACCGCGCAGTGATCAGATTTTTGACCAAGGTGGGCAAGAATACAAAAGAGATCCATGAACGCATGTTTGCAGTGTACACCGACACCGCCCCTACCTATGCAAACATTGCTCGCTGGAATAGGGAGTTCTGCCAAGGTCGCGAGTCCCTTGAAGATGACCCCCTTCCAAGACGCCCGTCAGACGTGACCAACGAGGACAATGAGGTCCGTGTGGAGAGGATGACCCTCGAAAATCTACGGGTAAAGGTCGGAGAAATCAAGCGAGAACTTGGAATATCACATGGAAGTGTTATCAACATCATCCACGACATTTGGCCATGACCAAGGTCTCTGCCCGTTGGGTCTCTAGAAAACTCACGCCCCATGATCGACTTCAACGTCGTCAAAGTCCACAAGGCCAAAGTTGCACAAGCTGCCCTGTGCGGGTGCCGATCCCCCCTACAGTCCAGATCTGGCATCTAGCGACTACTTTTTATTCCGCAAGCTCAAGGCTGCACTGCGTGGACGCCAGTTTGGGGGCGATGAAGATGTCCAGTTCGCCGTCCAGGAGTGGATTGAACAGCAGTTGATAGATTTCTGGTTGTCGAGAATTCGAAGCCTCAGGGACAAGTGGCGTAAGTGCATTGAAGTCAAGGGTAGTTATATGGAAAAATAATAAAACACTTTTCCTCATATCTCGTTTCGATATATCCGAATTGCAAAACTTATTGACCACCCCTCGTACGTCGGGAATAATATTTTATGTCCAAAAACTCGTGGTGGGGATGTTCTTGAATATATATATATATATATATATATATATATATATATATATATATATATATATATATATATATAAATATATATATTTATATATATATATATATATATATATATATATATATATATATATATATATATATATATATATATATTTATATATATATATATATATATATATATATATATATATATATTATATATATATATATATATATATATATATATATATATGCAACAAAGCCCACATGGAAAATTAATATGAGGATTCCAAGTACTTTCGAACTCGAAATAAAGTTCGAAAGTACTTAGAATCCTCAAATTAATTTTCCCTGTTGGCTTTGATGGATTTATTGATTACTCACGCGATACTTTGTCAGTTTTCCACATATATATATATATATATATATATATATATATATATATATATATATATATATATATATATTACACGATATTTGAAAAATATTTCCCGTCAATGTTTTGAATTTAGACCTATTCATCTTTTATGGCGTGTCGTCTCGTCTCGTCCTTGTCATGCCAAAATATTAAAGCAGATTGTTTTTATTATCTTGCATCTTACAATATAATTTATGTTTCTTTATTGTTCTATTATGCCTATCTATGTCTATGGTTGATTGTGGAGACGTCAAGAGAAGACTATTTATCTAATATATTTCCGACTAACGACGTGTATCGTTTTAACATATACACTGTCTTTCTTGTTTAGATGGGTGCTGCTTTGATTCTAACTGCTATGCTATAAATGGAGAAATTTAAATCGTCGCACCATTTAATTATCTTATTTAATCCAAGTTATTGTATTGTTGCGAATGTGCATAGCTATTAACTTTTTATTAAAAGAGAGATTTGAATCGGAACTTCGAAAAGATTTTTTCCAAAGTTAGATATATTACATCGTAACTTAAACCCCATAGACAATTTTTGTCACAAAGTCATGAAATGTGACCAGACTAGTGAAATTTTTTTCCTTTTTGTAATAGTATTGACTATTTACTAAAGGTTGATGGCTCCCCAAATGATTGCGTAATTTTAGATCAATAATTGACTCCATTATTTCACATATAAATGAAGTTGAGCTTACTAGGGGATAATTCACTTTTTCATCACTGTCGTAGAATGACTCCCGACGATACTATATATAACACTATTCGTTGAGGGAACTTCCTTAATTATCTTTAGAGTGCGTTTACTGTCTGGCGGCCGATATTATATATCTTCGATATGCTTAAGAAGTGGAACTGAGCTCAAGGATAATAATATTGCTATCATTAATAAAATAGAGTTTTATTAATAATAACTATAAACAATACACAAAAACGGAAAATATTGACATAAACAGAATGGAAAGGGTCGTGGAGACTCGGGCTAATCCAAGGATTTAAGGGATTAAAAAAAGGTAAAACAAATATAGAGTTAAAGAGATGGGATGGTTCGATAAACAATTTAAAGCACAGGATAGAATTGGCAAAAAGGGATCAATACTCAAAAGGTGACGTTTAGCTTACGTAACTTTTCATTAGGGTGCAGTGGAAGGTACTTGAAGGAATATTCGGTCCGCTGGGTTCCAGCCGGAAGGGGGGGCTAAAAGGATCCTGAGGAAGCGTCTTGGAAAGGAGAACCGTTACTCGACGAACGGCTTGAAGAACAATGGCTGTTCTAATTTGTTCTCTTCTGAACAAAGGGGGGAATGAGAACCGTCTCTTGTCTACGGGCTCAAGAACAATGGCTGTTCTAATATTGTTCTCCTTTGAACAACAGGGGGGGAAGAGAACCGTTTCTTGGCGAAGGGCTCAAAACGAACAATGGCTGTTCTAATGCTGTTCTCCCTTGAACAACAGGGGGGGAAGAGAACCGTTTCTTGGCGAAGGGCTCAAAACGAACAATGGCTGTTCTAATGCTGTTCTCCTTGAACAACAGGGGGGGATGAGAACCGTTTCTTGGCGAAGGGCTCAAAACGAACAATGGCTGTTCTAATGCTGTTCTCCTTGAACAACAGGGGGGGGGGGGATGAGAACCGTTTCTTGGCGAAGGGCTCAAAACGAACAATGGCTGTTCTAATGCTGTTCTCCTTGAACAACAGGGGGGGAAGCCTTGGGACTTGGCGTCGGAAAGGCTCGAACCTTTGGCACTCAAGGAATATTGTCCTCCTTCTGGACAAGTGATGGTGAATCTTGAGGTCGAGGTCCCTTGGCGCACAAAGGGAGAGAGGGTCGTGGTGATGTTTCGCGACGAAAATCTGGATCTCCAATCTCAATCTTAGTGGTAAAGTTTCCATATAAATAGCCAGGACATCTCCTTGGCGTGGGGGAAAATGGAGTGGAAGCTTGGAGGGAACGCACAGCCGGGCCGGGGAACAATGCCTTATCTGTTCATAAGCCTAACTTGATCTGGCGAGGTCGGCGTATGGGGGCGAACGGGGGGACGATAACCTCCTTGTTTAAACATTGGCATCCGGTAGCTGAGATAAGACTCCAAGCCTCGAATCGAAGATGCACGTGGGCAGCATCGTGGTTTTTAATAATATGGGATAGGAGTTGAAATTAACTCGTTCTATCACACCCCTCCATTCCAGGGGAAGTTGTCACTTCGAAAAAAAAAAGAGAGAAGGGACAACGATAGAGCTCCGTTGTGGGAAACTCGTTTTCTTGTACCAACCGTACCTTCCTGCACCTAACTAGTATTACCTCAATACATATGATCATTTTGATCTTTAGATTACAGGTGAAAATAACCTTTAATACAACTTAATCAGAGAGAAAAAAAAGGGCATGGAACAATGAAATGATATAAACTTAGTACATACGGGACAAAATAATTTATACGTAAATTAATAAGAACAAATATATATACATACAAAAATTAGACATTGAGCGTTACAAAATTCAGACATATACATTAATTAATTATATTACAAAAGAATCTTAAATTAAGTCGTACAAGACGGTATATACCTACATGGAGATACTAATCCTATGAATACAATTATTCTACGCTATTCGGTAACGCATTTCTACTGAGGGCGTCAGCAAAGTGGTTATCGGAACCTTTTATCTAATTTATTTTAAACTGATACTCTTGCAAGAGTAAACTCCAGCGCATGATGCGGCCGTTTGAGTGTCTCACATTCCTAATATAGGCTAACGGACGGTGGTCGGTTCCTATTTGAAATTCTTTACATATCAAGTACAGCTTGAATTTGTCTATGACCCAGATAATTGATAGAGCTATCTTTTCTCTAGTGGCATATCTCTTTCCGCGTGGTAATAATTGACGACTAGCATATGCAACTGGATGACTCGTTCTGTCATCCACGTATTGAAGGAGTACACCTCCAATGCCCTCGTTGATCACGTCGGTCTTAACCCCAAAGGATTTTTCCGGGTTGGGCAACTTAAAAATGGGGGCAGAAATGAACTTACTTTTGAGCTGATTAAAATGGGAAACAGCGACATCATTCCAACGTAAACGATCGGAGAAATTCTTTTCCTGAAGGGGGCATAGGGGGGCCGAAATTGCAGCGAAATTCGGAACAAATCGCTGATAGGGAGAAGCTGATCCTAGGATCGATCTTAATGGCTTCTTTGTAATCGGGAGGGGCATGTCGGCGATTGCCTTAATCTTGTTCTCGTGGGGACCTAACTTGTTTTGTCCTATTTTGAAACCCAAATATTTGATGGTTTCGTGGGCAAACTGGCATTTGCTGGGGCCAATGGTGAGGCCATTTTCACGCAGTTGCTCGAAAAGAGCTAATAGGGTTGGTAAATGGTGATTCCATTTAATTAGTTCTTGTAGCTGACTCTTCTGACGTGGTGTCAGGTGCGCGTCACTATCCAGGTCAGAGGGTTCCAAAGACTCGCCTGGTAGGGAAGGAGGAGGGTAATCGGCATCAGGTTGGATGCACACTGTCTGGATTACATTAAGGGACTCGGCGGGGCAATCCTCTTCAAGCGCCGATGCTTCGTCCAGTTCTACGAAGGTATCTCCATGGGCGCGTTGGGGGTTCTTTTTTTCTTGGGGTCCAGGGACAGTCTCCGTGTCCTTGTCTGGGGCCTTATCACCTAAGGGTGTTAGTGATTCACACTCCTCTTTTGCCGTCCTAAAGTCCTGGTTAGGGGTCTCCGAGAAATCGGACGGTATCGGGGTTCTGATGGGGACGGGCTCCTGGGCTTCTTTCTTATCTCGGCCTTGAGGAAGGGCGGCCTGAAACACAGGGTCGAAACTTACTTGGGGGCTCTGTCCTATAAGTACGGAACAGAATTGTATGGGTGCTACAATGACTTCAGCCCAGCCATTATAATATTGACACTGCAGGTAACATCTAGCGACGGGGAATCGGTTCGCCCGCCCAAGTTGGTCATGTACCACCGCAAATTTTTCGTGGTTAGAGGCCACTGGGAGGAGTTCGTCGGACACGATGAAACACGTACATCCTGTGTCCCTGACGAGAGTCGATACTCGACAGCTGTCCACGCTGCCCTCCTCATATTTCAAAGTTCACGATGAACTTTTACCAAAAAAAAAATTTACCTGGTGGCCTGACGGAGGGGGAGAAGTTTCTGCTTGGGTCTGCACCACCGGGGGAGCCGGGGTTGCATTAATCTGGTGAACTTGGTGGGCTGGTCCGCTTTTAAGCCTAGAATTTTGGGGGCAATTCCAGCTCATGTGGTTTTCTACACCACAGGTGAAGCATATGGTTGGTCGCTTCGGGAAGAGAGATGGAGGAGAAGTCTTAACGGGAGGTTTGGAGTCCCGTTGTTGGTTTTGGGGAAAGAGGTTTTGGGGTTTTACGGGGCTCGGAAACTTTGTCAGCTTTCCTGGGAAGGAGCGCGAGTCCGTCCTTCTTTCTTCTCGTTGGATTTCTTTGTCTCGTTCTTCTCGTTGTATTTTTACTTCTCGTTCTTCTCGTTGGATTACTCTTTCCCGTTCCTCTCTTTCTCTTTCTTTTTCTACCTTTTTTCTTTGAACTTCTGCTTTAATCCGAGCTAATTCAATCTGAAGCTCAGCTTGTCTTATCCGTTCCTCTCTTTCTCTTTCTTCTCGTTGTATTTCTCTTTCTTCTCGTTGTATTTCTCTTTCTTCCTTTTTTCTTTGTTTTTCTCTTTCTTCCTCTTTTCTTTGCTCCTCTTGAATGTACTCAATTAGTTCTTTTCCGGAAAGTCCACAGGACTCTCCTTGCGCTTTAAAGATTTCAAACTGAGTCATCTTTGCACTTGGGGGCGCACTAGTCAACCAACTAAAATTCCTCGCAACAAGAATTATGCCTCTAAAGAATTAGCCTACCTAAATATGGGCACTGAACTATTCGTACTTGGTTTCTCAATCTAAATAACCACTGACTAAAATCACAAAAAAACACAAACAAATTATTATAACCGTTCCTTGAGCTACTCCAGCTTCTTAAATTTAAAAAAAAGGGGGGATAGCAATCGTTAAAACAAAAGGGAACTGCTATATTCTATTATTATAACGAATAACACTATGCTTTACTCGACTGAGACCAGTGTTTGCAAAGATATAGCGTTAAACCTTACACACCTGATACCAAATTTAAATAGTATATATATATATATATGTCGTAGAATGACTCCCGACGATACTATATATAACACTATTCGTTGAGGGAACTTCCTTAATTATCTTTAGAGTGCGTTTACTGTCTGGCGGCAGATATTATATATCTTCGATATGCTTAAGAAGTGGAACTGAGCTCAAGGATAATAATATTGCTATCATTAATAAAATAGAGTTTTATTAATAATAACTATAAACAATACACAAAAACGGAAAATATTGACATAAACAGAATGGAAAGGGTCGTGGAGACTCGGGCTAATCCAAGGATTTAAGGGATTAAAAAAAGGTAAAACAAATATAGAGTTAAAGAGATGGGATGGTTCGATAAACAATTTAAAGCACAGGATAGAATTGGCAAAAAGGGATCAATACTCAAAAGGTGACGTTTGGCTTACGTAACTTTTCATTAGGGTGCAGTGGAAGTACTTGAAGGAATATTCGGTCCGCTGGCGAGTTCCAGCCGAAGGGGGGGGGGCTAAAAGGATCCTGAGGAGGCGTCTTGGAAAGGAGAACCGTTACTCGACGAACGGCTTGAAGAACAATGGCTGTTCTACTTTGTTCTCTTCTGAACAAAGGGGGGAATGAGAACCGTCTCTTGTCTACGGGCTCAAGAACAATGGCTTTTCTAATGTTGTTCTCCTTTGAACAACAGGGGGGGATGAGAACCGTTTCTTGGCGAAGGGCTCAAAACGAACAATGGCTGTTCTAATGCTGTTCTCCCTTGAACAACAGGGGGGGAAGAGAACCGTTTCTTGGCGAAGGGCTCAAAACGAACAATGGCTGTTCTAATGCTGTTCTCCTTGAACAACAGGGGGGGGGGGGATGAGAACCGTTTCTTGGCGAAGGGCTCAAAACAAACAATGGCTGTTCTAATGCTGTTCTCCTTGAACAACAGGGGGGGATGAGAACCGTTTCTTGGCGAAGGGCTCAAAACGAACAATGGCTGTTCTAATGCTGTTCTCCTTGAACAACAGGGGGGGAAGCCTCGGGACTTGGCGTCGGAAAGGCTCGAACCTTTGGCACTCAAGGAATATTGTCCTCCTTCTGGACAAGTGATGGTGAATCTCGAGGTCGAGGTCCCTTGGCGCACAAAGGGAGAGAGGGTCGTGGTGATGTTTCGCGACGAAAATCTGGATCTCCAATCTCAATCTTAGTGGTAAAGTTTCCATATAAATAGCCAGGACATCTCCTTGGCGTGGGGGAAAATGGAGTGGAAGCTTGGAGGGAACGCACAGCCGGGCCGGGGAACAATGCCTTATCTGTTCATAAGCCTAACTTGATCTGGCGAGGTCGGCGTATGGGGGCGAACGGGGGGACGATAACCTCCTTGTTTAAACATTGGCATCCGGTAGCTGAGATAAGACTCCAAGCCTCGAATCGAAGATGCACGTGGGCAGCATCGTGGTTTTTAATAATATGGGATAGGAGTTGAAATTAACTCGTTCTATCACACCCACGTCTATCTTTTTATTAAATATGGCGAAATCATTTGCCATTTTCCAGTCCGTGGGATAAACATTTGTTCTCGTCTAAACATTTGCTCGCGTATATCTCGTCCATACCGCTTGCTTTATGTGAACTTAATTTTTAAATTGCACTTTTTTACAGTGTCAACCATAAATATTATTTCATCCATTTTTTGAATGTTAGTGTTTATGTTATCCAAGCTTTAATTATTCAAATTCTGAGTTTTCTTGTTAAAAAATGAAGCAAAGAAATGATTTAAAATAGTAGCCTTTTCGAGATCATTTTGAACTAAAGTTGTCGAAAATTATGAGACATTTTAATTACCTAAGAATTTCGCTAAGACGAACCAACCGTCACTTTTTCCTCTTACGATGTGACGAGAAGGAAAGTTTCAGAGAGCCTTCCCTTATATTGATATCATTTGTATCATTCGTTTTTCTACGCTCTATTATTAACTATTTATTCTATACCTGGTGTATTATACTCGGTTAAATCTCTTCATTCTACTCTTGTCGAGTAAGTTGTCACGGCCCCGTTCTAAACACTTTTAGTGCTGACTATCTCGGTGTTATAAATTGTGTGGGGATTAATTTCCATTTGAGAGATTGAATTAAGCCCTCATTCAATTAAGATTGAATATAAAGTTGAAGAAATTGACCCCTTTCTTCTCCTGTACAGGCTTCTAATTTCAGTTCTAGTGGGCAGTGGTGTTGTGTAGTGTGAATAAAATCTTCCCACGAAAGGATATTTATCTAATTTTGGGATACGAATCAAACCCGAGATTTCTTGAGTTCTTTCATCATAATAATTGCAAAGGTCTTTTGGATATGAGTTAAAGAGGATTTGCGGGATTATTTGAAGATTTAGCCGACTTGGGCAAAGGAAAATTTCTCAAAAGAGACAATTTAATCCTCCTCATCTATACTTCTTTTTATTCTCTCTCCTTCATCGACCTTTATATTTCCTTTGGGTTCCCCATCATTCTTTCTTTTTCCCTGTCTCCCGCTTATAAGTCATCATTAGGTTTCTTAAATATAACTCTCTTTCATCATCCTTTCAGTTTAGGCAGGTATTTTGGCCTTTATGTACATATCAGGAGTTATCAGAGAGAGACCTCGTTCCTAATGTATGTAACATTTATGTTACATTATGTAGGACAACATTCTATTCTTTGCTAGAATTTTGTAACCAATCTAACAGATTCTGATTTAGATAGTAAATAGAGAGAGGAGGGGAAGGGAGGGGCAGAAAGATAAAGAAAGAAAGCAGTAAAGGAAAAAGTAATAATAAAAAAGGGATAATTGCAAAGGTCAGCCATGGATATGAGGATTGGTAAAGAGTATTAGAAAACCGAGGGAACAATAAATACTCCCCAAATCTATCTGTTCATCTTCTGATTTAAATCACTAGCGTTTCTTCGGTTTCTAACCATGACGACAAGGATGGATTTATGCCTCAACGGAATTGTATTTAACTAGAGAGCCCAACTAGTAGTTTTCATAGGAAGGCTAACTTGTGACAGCCTATCAGAAAATAATAAAATATTATTATCTCGGACAGGTGGTAAACTGGACATGTGAGTATCGTAGTACATTCTCTCTAGTTTTGCCTGAGATTTCACTAGTTTTCCTCGTGGTTTCAATATATTTATTATTTTTAAAGAGCGCCCATCTGGCGACTACCTCTAAGGACAGAAGTCGCAATTTATTTCAGACTGATACTAGACTACATTAAAATAAAAGTAAATCAATAAAATCACTAAACCCGCCCAAAAACTCAAAGCAAACAAAACAAAGAAGTCAAAAAATAAAACAAAATCAAGAACAAGAAGTAAGCGCGCTCTGGCATCGGGGAGAGCTCCCATTTCTTATGCAGAAAAATGCAGCCAACCCCAAAGAGGGTCAAATAAAATAGAGGATGACCATGATATCATTAAGAAATATAAAGTATTTCATGCCATCGTTAAGTTCTTTAACGCCAAACAGTTACTCTAAATGGCAGGGCCCTCCATCCTTTTTTTTTACCTATTTTCTCAAAGCTATTATTCATTAATCTCATTAATACATCCTCTAAGATAAGGCGAGAAGTTTCTTAGTATGTATAAACTAAACTAATTCACTTATGTTCTGGTTCTCATCTTTTGTAAATGATACAACTCTCAACGAGTTCGAATCAATCGCCAGAACCCAGCCTATGATCGAACGCAGCTCCCAGTTATATGTTCTATCGCCGCCTCCTGCTCAACGCACGCATATATATATATATATATATATATATATATATATATATATATATATATATATATATATATATATATATATATATAAATATATAAGTATATATATAAATAAATATATATGTGAGGGAATTCCACGTGGAATTTCTTGTCCAGCACGGAAATTCCATGCGCTGTAGAAGGTTCTGTTAGGCTTAAATTGGTAAGCCTACCCCCCCTTCCACAAGCGGCAGCCTCGAACCGCGTCCACCACGATTCACCTTTACACGGGTTGGAATCGCCTCGGTAAGAAGATTCGAGGCCATTCGAGAGTAGAGCTGTTTCCCACTAATCTCCCCCCCCCCGCGGGGAGAGCTCAGACATATATAGTGCTCGTTTTCCATGAGACAGACACAGAGTTGAGAATTTTCGCCCGGACCCAAGAAGATTCCCCTAGTTCCAAGTCAGGTGCTAACAACAAAGCAAAGTGACGGCTGGACTATTTGTGTATTGGAATTAACCCCAGCCAGTAAGGTAATTACATTTAACTATCGTTACCGAGCGATTTTTCCGACTTCACTCATCAACTACTGTCAAAGCCATCCTCGTTCGCCTCTTACTTTCGAGGGGCCAAAATAATTTCCCTGGACCGGACGTTACCGCTCTTCCCTTTTTGGAGAACTGTCATCACTTCAACATCCCGCTCAGAAGTTCCGAGTGGCCTCGCCTCACGTGCAGAAGACATCCGTGAAGCCTTACCCTGACGTCTCACCCGGAATCCTCCGTAAGCCAACCCTTTCTTCCTTCAGTAACCCATTTGAGTTAATTCCCCAAAATTTGAATAGTCTCCTCCTGTAATACCATAAATTTTAACTTCATAGTCTGATTCTTAACTACAGCCCCCCCCTTCCCCCTCGTTCATCTGATGTAATTTTGCCCAATAATTCTCTGATGTAATTTTGCCCATCAATTCTCTCATTATTTTTATGAAAATAAAATTATATTTTTGTCATGCCTCTTTAAGTAACCTTGAGCGTTGACATTACTCATATTATACCTGATCTTGTTGCACTCATTCTCGTTGTTTTGCCTGACGAAACTCGTGGCGCTCCGTCCCCTTTGTTGGTTCGCTTTTAAGTTATTGGTCCCTCCTCCATAGATATAATATGGTATTGATATAATATAATGTCATACTACAACAATATATATATATATATATATATATATATATATATATATATATATATATATATATATATATATATATATATATATATATATATATCATAGTCTTCTATCCCAAAGAAGCTTAGCAGTCTATTATAACTATTGTATATTTACGGGGTGTCTCCTCACCCCCCACAACACCATTTTTTCTCAACTTTAAATTATATAAGAGCAATCAGGAGAGCGTAACTTCTTACTCTAAAATTTTACTATCTCTTCTTCCGGCTCTAGCTCGAACACTTAACAGGTTGTTATATATTTCTTTGTTTGAGCGGTGCAGCTTTCATAATCTTGTAATTTTTTTTTATACTGAGTTTAATTTTATATGCATCGTACTATTGGAAAATTGTATATTTCCTTCTACAAATTTTCAATTTATTTCAAACTATTTTTTAGCCCCTATTATCATGGTTAAATTTTAGATATATTACTGAACTCTTTTGATGAACAAATAAAAGGATATTGGTCAGAAAGACCCATTGCTGCATTCCGTCATCTAAATTTAATTACACCACGTTTCCTCGCAGAGAGAACCATGAATAAATTAACCACGAATTATGCATTATTAATAATTTCAAAATAATGATAAACAGAACACAACAGACATTAATTGCGAGTCGAAGTGAAAGAATATAAAAAGAAATGCTGATTAATCTTCGGTTACCGTTGAGCAAAATTATTCTTCACAAACATTCCATTGAAATGTGGACAAAATATATCTAAAAGTACAAAAGATAAAAGTAGATGCGACACTTTGATACCAACTACTATCAACGTTTGTTTATGAAGGTAATTCATTATAGAAAATTAATTTAATGATACGATGAAAAATACTTTGTTAATTCAAGTTAGGCAATTATGACGATAAATTTACCTTCTAAATTATTTACATTAGAAACTGTGATTAACATATTTGCGAGCTGTAAACGGTTAAACTTTAATAAAGTTTTTAAAAAAAATAACATATTTCTCTTTGATTAAACGACTTAATGAGAGAAATGAAATGATTTGATTCTATAATTTGTGCTCTGTTATTAGCTGAAATATAGATTTAATCCCCATTCATCAAAGTGAACATAAAGTTGAACTTTTATATTTATTCAATGGGAATAAATGACAAAATACTCGTTTTTATGTCGAATAATGTAAGGAGGAGAGTATAATAAGCTTAGTTTAAAAAAAAAGAAGGAATTTGTAGGTGATCACTATTAGGTGCCATCAACGGCAAAATCTTCCCTTAATTTCCTCTTGAGTAGAGATAATTCGAAGTGTTTGATGGCTACTTTTAAAGCCTCTTTCAAACTCCTATTTTCCTTTACTCCGATAGTCAAAAACCTCACGTTTTTATGATGGGGAGGGATTATTGACTGATGCCACCAGCAAATTGATCCCGGAAAGGTAAAAGGTGAGGTGATGGACGGAGTGGTGTTATTATCCATTGCACCATTACACAAATTTTTACCTCCCCTAATTTCACCACCTTTTCCAAACCACTTTTCCTAAATTTGCTTTCTAACGGATATTCCCTGGTTAGATTTTGCATTTTTAAAATAAAAAAAAGAGAAACAAATTTCAGTCAACCAACGTACATAGTTAAAGATGGCCCCAATCACATTGATTACACTGGTCTGCGTCAAAAATGTACCTTAGGTTTTCTATAGTGTTTCTTAATAAAATTGACCTCCTAAATCCAAATCTGTCATCCGTTTTTCTTTTTCACCTCCAGTTTTTGCGATACAGGGGGTGATAATAATTTTATAGTTTATACATCTCCTATATTACATCAAATTTCAATAGTTTTTGCACTGCTCTATTCGAAGTAAATTTTGTGTACATTTTAAGTAATTATGCAAATAGGTTTATATTTTGCAGGTTAAAAATTGCTTAGCATTATAATAATAAGAATAATAATAATAGTGGTTGAGTTAAAATTGAACAGAAAATGTAAGAATAGCTCCGACAGATTTTGCTATGTTTGCAGCAAAGTACAATCCCTCCTGTAATTAAATCTTTGTATCATGCATATTTTGGAGTAAGGCTAAGAGATCAAGATAAAAGTTTTGCACCACATATCTGCTGCAAGGGAAGCTACATAAGTTTAAGACGCTGGAGTCAAGGCGAACAGAAGTCCCTCTCTTTTGGTGTTCCCATGGTGTGGAGAGATGGCAAGGACCACACTACGGACTGCTATTTTTGCATGACAAATCTTAAAGGTGAGCATTGTATCAAGTATTTATACTTTCTGTATTATACTGGCTCCTGAAAATGTCATTATTATGCAAAGACTTAGCATAAAATTAAAAACTAACATAGTTCACTTCAGCATGAACATATCTTTTACTTAACATTTATGTACTATCTGCAACTCCAAATCAATTCCTTTATGTAATATGCAATTATATTTTCCACAGGTATAAATCAGAACAATAAACATAGTGTGGCATATCCGGCGGTTCTTTCTGCCATCAAACCCCTGCCCCATGGCCTAGGAATTCCTATACCTTTTCCCGCTGAAAATATAGAGGTACATGAAAAGATTAATATGGAAGTTGACCAAGATTATGATACATCTGAGTCTTATCAGGTTTCCACACATGATATGGTCGCAAGACCATTCACTCAAGTTCAGTTAAATAACCTGATCAGGGATCTGGGGGTTTCAAAGGAGAATGCACAACTTCTTGGCTCTCGACTTCGTGAAAGTAATCTTCTCGCTTAGGAAACAACATTTAGGGGGGTATAGAAATAGAGAACAAGAGTTTCGAAGCTATTTTTTACAGCATTCTTCCAGCTCTTTAGTATACTGCGCCAATATTAAAGGACTTGTGAGGCCCTTGGAATTCCCTACAACCCATTAGAATGGAGACTTTTCATAGATTCTGCCAGTAGAAGTTTAAAAGCTGTGTTACTGAATATTGGTAACAAGATAGCTTTAGTTCCTATAGGCCATTCAATCCAACTTACTGAAAGTTATGAAAATATAAAAAAATTGCTAAATGCAATAAATTACTCCACCCACAATTGAAGGATATATGGTGACTTAAAGGTAAGATCATTTTACACTTGGCATTTCTAAGCTTTTTGATTTTGACATTTTCCTTTTTAATTGTTAATACTTGTATACACCTTTTGGTCAACTTACATTTTACAAAAATGCAAATCTGGAAATCATGAGTCATTTTTTAGTTTTATTTTTTTGTTGAAGTGTGTCCCTACAGGTTAATGCATCCTTTTGGGTTAATAAGAAACTTATCCTAATTGAGAAGGTATACAACACAACTTAATAAACTCAAAATAAGATGTACATATATCCAATTAGTTCCAATACGATGATTTAATGCCTCGGCATACAGGATTTTTCAGTACATATTCATATTCTTATTGTTTTAAGAAATATTACTTTGAATTTGTTTTTAGAAATATTACACTTTGAATTTACATACCCTGCTAAATTTATTTTCAGGTAGTGTCTCTTACGCTTGGGACGCAAACAGGCTACACGAAGCATTCCTATTTCCTATTTTTATGGGACAGTCGTGCAGATAGTATGCACTATGAGAAGAAGGTTTGGCCTCCACGAGAAGCATTTAGAATTGGATCAAACTATGTGATAGCTGAACCTTTAGTGCCCCCTCACAAAATACTGCTCCCTCCACTGCATATAAAGCTTAGCATAATAAAAAAAATGTGCCAAAACTCTTAATAATGAAGGCCAAGCTTTTAAATTTCTTCTTCAAAAATTTCCACAAATCAGTGACGCTAAGCTCCATGCGGGAATTTTTTATGGACTTCAAATCTGGAACTTGAGAGATCAGCAGTTTGATGCATCAATGACGAACATATAAAAAGATGCATGGAAAGCTTTTAAAGCTCTAATTAACAATTTATAGGCAATAAAAGAAGCTCAGAATATGTGGCCCGGTCATTCAGCTCCTAACAAGTCTCAAACATTTGGGAGCTCGAATGTCTATAAAGATACACTTTTTACAGTCCCATCTGGATTATTTTCCCGACAACTGCGGGGATTACAGTAAAGAACAGGGGCAAAGATTCCACCAGGACATAAAACAATAAAATCCAGGTACCAGTGTAAATGGAACGGAAACATGCTTGCTGACTACTGTTGGTGTTTGAAGCGTGATGCACCAGATGACAGGCACAAACGAAAATCGTCAAGGGCGTCTGTTCTTCGAAATTATAATTATTTTCTTTATTATGTTGCATTCTTTTATTTTTTGTTTTATTAAAAGGATTATAGTTTACAAACGTTTATTCCTGTTTCTATGATATAACAGTAATAATGCATTATTAGATAGAGAAAGTTTAATTTTTTTTTAAATTAAGAAAAAATGAGGTAATCTCAATGAAATTGGTTTATGCTGTACTGAGAAAATCTGACCTGATTGAACAAATATACATTCATTTTTGAGCTCAGGAGGTTGGATCCATTAAGAAACCACAAAGAAATCCTGGGGAACATAAAAAAAATGTTCAAACGCAGGCCTGTGTTATGATTATTATTACCTTCAGGGAAATTTGATTTAGGGAAATCTTGCTTGGGAACATTAAGGAAAAGGCAACTTGCCCCCGAGATGTGGTGTAGGGCGAAGTGAGGAAGTAGGAGGAAAAGAATGGAAATGTAAATGTGGACCAGGGAAATATATCTTTTTAGCGAATCCTTTTAATTAGGTCTTTTATTTAATTCTTTTATTTTATTTGCTCTTACTTCATTTCTTTTGTTCTTCTTTCTACTTTCTTTATTTTAATTACTTTTCATATTTCCTTTTCTTTCTTTCCTTCTTCCTTTTTCCTAAGCACCAAATCTTCCATCTGCATTTTTTCTTTTTCTCTCGCTCATCATTCATGCTTTTCTTTATATTGCTGATATTTCTTGCCTTTTTTCTTTCTAGCCAACTATTTCTTCCTTTTCTCTCTCGCTAATTTTCCTTCATTTTCTCTCTTCCTCATTATTCTTTTTTTCTTTCTCACGTAATCATTATTTTATTTGCTAACGCTTGCATCTATATTTTATTTCACGTCAATCTTTCTTTTTCTATTTCAAAAAACTTTCATTCTTTTACTCTCTCGTCATCATAATTTTTTTCTCCTACTCCTCCGTGATTGTTTGTTCGCTCTCGCTAATAATTTATTTCCCTTCACATTTCATTTGTTTTCTCCTCTTTCTGTCATCAGTATTGTTTTTTTATGGCTTTCGTTCTTTGATTTTTCCTTGCACTATGACCTTTATCATTTTTCATTATTTTCACTCTAATATAATGCTTTATATTTCCTTTTAATCATTATTCTTTCTTCTGATGTGTCACGTATCCTTCCTTTTTTTCTCTTTGTCAATTATCTTTCTTTTTCTCTCTCTTATCATTTTTATACACCATGTTTTTGTGTTCAATTATTCCTCATCTTTTTCTCTTTTAACTCTATATTCCTCATCATTTGGATTTTTCTCCTCCATAATTCCGTTTAATCTCAATCTCCTTATATTTTCTTACTTAATACCTTCTTTCTTCCTTTTTCTATACTGTTATGATTAATTATTATATTTAGCGTTTGCATCATTAGTTTTCTTAAATATAACTTTCTTTCATTATCCTTTCTCCCCTCTCTCTCTCTTCTCCTTCTTTCTTTTTTCTTTCCTCCTCATCTATTTTTCTTTTTATTCTCTCTCCTTCATCGACCTTTCTATTTCCTCTAGGCTCCCCATCTTTCTTTCTTTTTCCCCGTCTACCGCTTATAAATCATCTTTATCCCTCTTCTCATCTCATTCTCGCTTCTTGATTATTATTTCTTTTTTCTATTTCTAACCGATCATCTTATCTTTTTTCTCCCACGTCATATTTTCTGTTTTTCTCTTTGCCTCTCTTCCTTCTTATCTGTTTTCTCTCATACTTATAATTGCTTTTTCTTTCATTCCACCTCATTATTTCATCACTTTCCCTCTCACTCTCTCTATCTCTATCTCGCGATCTCTCTATCCCCTTCTCTCTCTCTATTCCCCTCTCCTCTCTCTCTCTCTCTCCCTATCACCCTCTCACTCTATCCGCCCCTCAGAAAGTTGCTGACAGCAACTTTCTGACTCAGTGGGTCGGCGAGCCTACCCGAGGGGGCAATGCTCTAGATCTAGTATTTACCACTGAAGATGACCTCGTCTCTGACCTGTCAGTGGATGAATGTCTAGGGGGTAGTGACCATAACATGGTAAGGTTTGGAGTACGTGCCCCCTGTACGGTAGATACTAATGGACGAACACGTAAATTGGATCTCAGACGTACAGACTTCGATGGGTTTCGGGGGGCACTTGGCCAGATGCATCCAATTAACGAAGACGGGACGAATTCCAAATGGAACGACTTCAAGAATCGTTTTATTGAGCTCAGGCCGAGTTTGTTTCCACGAAGGCTATCAGACTAGCGGGCATTCAGCCTAGGTGGTTTTCTCAAGAAATCGCTAGTTCTATTAAAGCAAGAAAGATAGCGTACAGAGCATGGAAGAAGAATAGTAGTGCGTTGCACCATGAAGCCTATGTGACCCATAGTAGAACGGTTAAGGCACTAGTGCGCCCGTTAAGCGTAACGAAGAAATTCGTGTAGCCTCTTTCTCCAAAGAGATCCCCAAGGAGTTCTTCACGTACGTGAACAGCCGAAAACCAGTACACCAACGCATCGGACCCCTGAAGGACGCAGACGGCGTTCTCCAGGATTCAGATGAGGAAATAGCTAGCATACTCAACGACTACTCTTCGTCGGTTTTCACGAGTAAAAGGGACAGAGAGATAACCAGACCGCCAATAGTAATACATCATGAGTTAAAATCACTAGAAGCAATAACTACAACTTCCAAAGAAGTTGCTAGGAGGCTAGGTCAGTTAAATGCGTATAAATCTCCAGGTCCTGACGGCTTCCTGCCAAGAGTGCTGTGTGAGGTGAAAGGTCAGGTGAGCACTCATCTTTCTGAGATCTTCAACTCGTCGCTCAACAGTGGCGAAGTACCTGCAGACTGGCGTATGACCAATGTCACCCCGATCCACAAAAATGAGGAGCGTGGAACCGCAAGAAACTACCGACCAATAAGTCTCACTTCAATAGTGGGCAAATTACTGGAAGGCATCATAGGGGATAGGGTAATGAATCATTTAGAGTCTCACGACCTGTTGAGAGAAACTCAGCATGCCTTCCGAAGAAAGCGCTCGTGCCTCACGGACTTGCTTGAATTCTTTTACAAAAGTCGAGCGGTGGAAATACTTTATTTGGATTTCCAAAAGGCTTTCGATAAAGTCCCCCACCGCCGACTGATGACGAAAGTACGTGCCCTGGGAATAAGAGGAAAGGTCGCAAAATGGTTAGAAAGTTGGTTGTCAGACAGGCGATAGAGGGTTACGATCAGAGGCTACACCTCTCAGTAGCCATCAGTAACGAGCGGAGTCCCTTAGGGTTTCGTGCTAGGCCCTCTATTATTTATCATCTAATAGGTTGAGGAATAAGTTCTTGCGTTATTTTTTAATGTTGTGTTGATTTAAGTTTAGTTGACGTGATTTGTGCAAATATTAAGAAACAATAATAAATAATGAGAGCAAAATTTTCAAAGGTTAGGCTACGTCTCTTAACAGCGTACGCTATTAGGCTTTTGCTTCAGCTACGCCTTGAAGTTAAGTAATAAGTCATTGCGGTTTATTAAAGTTGTGTTAATTTAATTATTGTTCTGTACCCTCAAAATGGAATGTCAAGTTGAAAGAAAGGCGCATTTTCGACACTTGTTGTTATTCATTTTCAATCGAGACGGGAACAATGCTAACGCAGCCAAATCTCGTCACGATATTTGTGCTGTGTACGGAGAAAATGCTTCATCAGAAAGGACAGCTCAATGGTGGTTTTTCACGTTTAAAAAACGGTCATTTCAATCTTAATGACGAAGAACGTTCTGGTCGCCCCATTAAGTTGGATGAAGATCGATTGAACGAACTTCTTCATGAAAATTCTCGTCAATCGACTAGAGAATTGGCTGTACAATTGTTGTGTGATCAGAAATACTGTAATGAATCACCTTTATTCGATGGGGAAAGTTAAAAAACTCGGTGCATGGTTTCTGCACGCTTTGAGAGAAAGCAACAAACTTCAACGCTCCGCGATTGCCGCAGGTTTTCTTGTTCGTTTCCAGGCTACTCGTGAATATAAGGACAAATTTTTTTACCGCATCATCACTGGCGATGAAAAGTGGTGTGCTTATGTCAACATAAACCATCAAAAACAATGGCTTAGCCCCAATAAAAAAAACATTTCCGCGATTAAAGCAAGGACTTCATCCCCGAAAGACCATGCTGTGTCTGTGGTGGGATTGTGAAGGCATCATTCTTTATGAACTCCTTGCGAACAACGAAATTTTCAATGCGGAACTCTACGTTCAACAAATTTATCGACTTGCCGAAGCTATTCGTGAAAAACGACCCCATCGACGTTATGGAGTCCTTCTGTAACACGACAATGCTCGTCCTCACATTGCCAATATGACAAAAGACGCCACCCAAACGCTTAATTGGCAAATCCTTCCGCATCCTCCATATTCACCAGACTTGGCTCCATCGGATTTCCATCTGTTCCGATCGCTCTCCGACAATTTGCGCAGCGTTTCTTTCAATACTGATGTCGAATTAAGAACCTGGTTAGACGAATTGTTTGAGCCAAAATCCAGGGATTTTTATTACAAAGGCATTGAAAAACTAGTTGAACGTTAGGAAGATGTCGTAACTAACAACGGAGAATACATTATTGATTAAATTGCATAATGTTATCAATTAAAAATGAAGTTTTTCTAAAATTGTTAATGGTAATGAATAAATTTTTATAAAACCGCAATAACTTATTCCCAACCCAATACATCAACGATATAGATGAAGGACTGGTGAGTCGTCTAGCGAAAATGCCGACGACACAAAACTTGGAGCCAACGTAGCGAATCCCTTTCAACTTAGACAAGTGTAGGTGATGCACATCGGGTATGCGAACTCCCAAACAGGCTACGAGCTAGAACGTATACGTCTTGAGTCTACTGATGTCGAGAAGGACTTAGGTGTATTGATTAGCAGCAATCTCAAATCCTAGAAGCAGTGCTTACAGGTGGAGAAAAAGGCTCATGGCCTGTTTAGTTACATCAAGAGGCAATTCAGCTTTCGAACAAAAGAGGTTGTTTTGCCCTTGTAAAACTCGCTGGTGAGGCCTCATCTAGAGTACGCTGTTCAGTTTTGGTTCCTCATAATCGAAAAGATATCGAATATCTGGAACAGGTGCAAGCCAAAGCCACGAAACTGATCACATCGCTAAGGAACAAGACATACCAAGAAAGACTGCAAGAGCTCGATCTCTATTCCTTAGAAACTCGAAGACTGCGCGGTCGTCTAATAGAGACTTTTAAAATCTTGAAAGGATTTGAAAATGTCGACTCCACCAAGTATTTTACCCTCAATCGGAATACGACTCAAAATCACGGATGGAAAGTGGAGCTGCCCAGATTCAATACCATTACGGTGGGTAAGTCATTCACATATGACATTTGCGACACATGGAATAAATTACCAGCGGGGGTTGTTGAGAGTAGCAGTGTTGAACAGTTCAAGAGTAGACTTGACAAATTATATTTGAAAAGTTGATGATCTCATAGCAAGAAATGAGTACATGCTAAGAATCGAAACCGCAAAAAGTGCCTCCACGATATGGGCTGCAAGGCCTTTGAGGTACTTCTTTTCTTGTAACTCCTTTTTACTTTCTTTCTCCTTTTTCCCTTCTCTTTCTATATCGCCTCTTATCCATCTACCTCTTTGCCTCTCCCCTCTCCCCATCTCACCCTCTTCATACAACATTTAGGTCACTTCTGTCTGTCCTAGGGATTGACTCTTGGACCAGGCGTTGCTCTTCCCTTTGTTGGTTCACTTCATTCTCGTCCACTACTCACGTGTTCCATCACTTCCCCTCCTCACATCCCCACTCACTCAACCCTGCTAGTGACCATCAACACTTGTGTTACGACTGGTATGGAAAATTACGCCAGTTTACGGATGAGAACCTCGTCTTATACGACTGCTGGAGGCACGAAGCTTGGAATGTCTTCAGTTAAGACTGTTGAGGAAATTGCGCAACTTTTAGGCTGGTAAGGTCGTTGGTTACGACTGGAGAAGGCACGATGATGGACGGGGGAGGAGAGGACCAGTTGCTTGAGGATTTGAATCGGTTATGTTGAATTACACGGGACAAAAGAACGTAATGAGACAACTTCAAGGTGGTGGATTTATGTCTGAGACGACTCTCTTCTCTCCCACAAGAATTTTTATAATTTTTATATGCTCATTTCAAGTGGTGTGGTTACAAAAATTTCAAACATAGTAGGAGTGGTTTTATAATAATGGTCTAGTTATATTTTATTTAGATTTCTACAATTGAGCCGATGGTTATATAGAGCATTGAACATAGTGGGATGTTTTTTACAATAAATATGTAATTAACTTTTTCATAGGATTAATGGGGCAGAAATTTCTTACAAATGAGCCAATGTGAATACATTTTGAAGATAGAGGATACTCCTCCCTTAGTATTAACCAATAGTATATAATTCAAGATGATTAGAGGTAAAATCACAGGAAATTGTTATTACCCTGTGGGTTAGCTGAAGCAGGGAGGCTGTGTCAGCGAGAAGGGAGTTGGGAAAATGGAATGCCTACCTCAGATACTGCACTTTTAGCTTCGGAAGATAATGTACATTTGTGTGAATTTCTAAACTCTTATTTCATGCCTATCTGATAATCTTTTAATTATTATTATTATTACTTAAATTATTATTATTATTATTACTATTATTATTGTCATTACCATTACCATTATTATTGTAATTACCATTATTATTATCATTGCCATTATCATTACTATTATTATCATCATTATCATTATTTTTACCATCCTTATTATTGATGTTATTATTATTATCGTTATTGTTATTATTATTATTACTATAATTATAATAATAATAATATAGTACAGTTGGAATTTGATTATAGGTAAGGATGTAATCCTAACACTTACGTATATAGTCGGGCTAGGACCGGATCCCTTTACATTTTTATACAGTAAAAAAGAAACTAGCGAAGGAATGTACACTCATTGAGGAAGCGCTTGGATAGCGACAGCAAGATAGTGAGTGTGTATTGTGAACTTCCATGTACAAGTTCGTGTAAGTATTACAAGTACTGAAACGTGCAAATTTTAGTAGGGGCCTGATGGTCTCTGGTTTGGTTAGTGGTTATGCACTTTCCTGCTTTATTTTTGCTAGCAATGAGCAAAGTGTTCTAAATAAGAAGACAATAAAAGACGTGAGGTAAATATTGTAGATTAAAAATAGAGTCAGATGATGGTGAGGAAGAGGACAGAGAAGAACAAGAATAAGCAGCAGAAAAGGGAAAGGCAAAGGCAATTTTGAAGATGAAAATACGAATAGGGAAGAGGTGAGGAAGGTCCCAAGTCTCTTTTACACTTTGCTCATTTCAATTTAAAGTGAACACCGTTGTTTTGGACAGGATATGGTTGTTCATCGTGAGAGTTGTTTTAAATGCATATGTTCTCTCAATGTTTAGGGTGAGCTTATGATCCAAATCCAAATTTTACTTAAGAAATCATGAAAACAAACACCTTCCACCAAATCGCACAAATATGCTACCATAAATTTCTTTTTTGTCTCACAATATATTTTATAACCGGAAATTAAGGTTCAAAACCAGGAAGCAGACATTGGACATTGGACATATAAAGTGAGGAATATGGTAGTAGAGGGTTTAAGTAGAGAAATAGTGGGGAAAAAATGGGGAAAATTGATAGAAAAGCGAAAATGAAAAGTAGAATAAAAGAGAGGTTCCTGGCGATGTGGCATCTCTGGCTTTCTTTGCGTTTTGGTATATATTTTTTGTGGCTTTTTGTCAGAATCGGGTGGTTCACGTTCAAGAGTAGTTTTGTCCTATTCGATGGTTGCATAGGTTGTCTTATTTCTTTTCAACGAAATTATTTTTTCTTCTCTTTCCATTGCTGCAATGTCATTTGGAAAGAGAGGGCTGGATCCTCGCCCCACCCTTTGTTCTACTTGATTCGCTTATTCCTCGTCAATCTCTTTCCGTGTTTTTTTTTCTATAATGTCTCTTACTCTTTTCTTAATTATTTTAGTCAGCGGCTGGATTCAGACTTCCCTGTAGTGGTCTCTCATTAAAAGGTACCACGTATTTCTCGATATTTAAAAGATATCAGTGAAAGGCAATAGGAAGCAATATGAAGTTTTAGATTTTAAATTAAAATCTATCATCTGGTAAAAGTTTAAAGTCAATTGTAGATTTTTGAGGTATTTATCAACATATTTTTAGGAGAAGCTTCAATAGATACTACATACTTTCATACGATCATCTTTGTTAAAAGAATTTTAGCTATTGTGTGCAAAAATCACATTCGGAAAGTAAATGAGGATTATTAAAACGAAGAAAGGAACTAATTAAATAGAAATGGGCAGAAAACTATTATGATTCCCCGTTTTTAGAATTCCCATTAGGATGCGATAATAAGAATTCAAATTTAGGCCATATTAGTTATCCATAGTCCACTCTCTTTATTATGTACGGCCGCGGATAAAATTTCCGGTAACCTCATAAATTTTCGGAAATTTGATTAATGCAAAGTCGTCTACTCTTTATTTGCAAATCAATATAAATATAAAAGTTAATTAAGGAGGAATAAATCGCAATAAGTTATATATTCCCCAAATAATCAACAAAAATTAAAAAATTACAAAATTTGCCCAAAACATGTAACATTAGTAACATAACATAAACGGATGAATATATGTGAAAATTACAGCAACACCAACACGAAGCTCTGTAGCGTGTCAAGACTCCTGGCAGTGATTAGAACATTTATTCTTCGAAGCGACTCTTGAGAGGTATGATGCCGGCCCACTCCTCAGTGTTGACTGACTTCAGTTGTTCATTAGACGCTGGCTGACGACATCTTACGGACTTTTTCAGCCTTCCATCAAAGGTTTTCCAGTGCATTCAAATTCGGAGATTGAGATGGTCGACAGCAGCGTGATATTGTTGTCCCGGAACCACTGCATGGTGGACGTAAGTTTGTGACATGGGACATTCTGTTGCTGGAAAATCACATTCTTTGCATTTCTAAAGATCTTTCGGGCTGATGGCAACATGGAATCTCTGGTGGGCTTTGCATGACTTCAGCCCTTGTGAAAGTAGTCTGCGACGAACTATTCAAACGGATTTATTAATCTGGCCTCCACTTTTTCATTTATGTTACAGCTGGACTACGGTTTTCTTACGATTACAAAGAGTTATGCGACGAGGTGGCCTGTCCTCAAATTGTGTACCGACCTGGAGTCGTCCAGAACGAGGTCTGCCCTGGGTGTTTCTGCCTTCTTGGATCATCTTAAACAGTTCTGCAACGCCGGAATGTGATCCGCTGACCCTCCGGGAGATTTGTCAAAAGCTGAAACCCTTCTTGGGCACCGTGCCTATTAGACTTTTTTCCTCTGTTATAGTTACAAATTTTCGCTATTATCATATTATTATCAGATTATGTTCATATAGAATATCATATTCAACGAATACGATGTGTTATATGAAGACATTTTGACTGTAACTTACCGCATACCGATACCAGTATTTCATACATTTCAATACACTCACCATTTTAGATATTTCAAAAAAGGTTATAAAGAAGCTTTTACATTTATTTTGCCTCCATCTGTATTGGAACCATGCATGTAAACCTCCATTGACATAGTCATATACATACCTCAGGAATAAGAAATATTCCACTTGACGGAAAACTTTTGGTCGTGGCTGTACGTTAAAACGCGTGTCTGCTTTATTCATGTGTCTGTGTCTGACTGTTTGATCACTTATGTGCACAAGTTCCCATATCTAAATCTCCGTAATTGGCTTTTCGTAGGAAGCAATCAGAGAAGGTACCATAAATTAAGGAAATTATTATTAATTTGCTCAATTAATTACGGAATAATGGATGGTGAGATATATGATTTTGCCTCGGTAATTGCAGCTGATTTTAATTGTAGATTATATTTTAACCGAATTACCTTGCTAATTCTTCCAATCAGATATTTAATTATAATGACAAAAGGCTACATAAATCTATTTCCATACGGTTCGGTTACCGGAAGAGTTACCTTTATAGTCTCGATGTCTGTCTAACCTCCATCTTTAGCACATTAAGGGTTTTTAATACTCTCTCTCATCTCCTATTTTTCTGTACACATATGTCTGCATGTTGGTACTATATTTTATAGTCAACCATAAATGTAATGGAATAGGAGAAAAAGAAAAAAATGTAAACCGCATGGATGAGAATAATTAGAGATATAAATGCAATGTATGTAGCGATGATATGTGGTTAGTATAGCATTAATTAGGTTATGTTAAGTTGATTAGCCATCTTTACACATATCGGGTACGCCTGGGAAACACTACTCATCCAAACGTGGAGGAGGAGCGACGTATACAATATGAAGGAGATGGAATCATTGCTCTGGTAACAGCGAATAGGAGACAGCTAGAGCTAATATCTTCAACTTCAGTCGTTCGTGAGAGACAAGAAGCCACTTGAGTTTTTCAAGTACCTGAGAGTACAGTAATTGAAGAGTAGAAATTCAGTACTCGTTGAGACATTCAAGATGTAAGAATGTTAAATAAACCCTAAAAGATTGAGGGAAAAAACAAAATCTTCTGTTATTTTCGATAAGTGGTATTAATGTAATTAAGCCGTTTTAAGAATGGTGATAAATTCTCGAAGCGTCGATAGGAAGAATAATTCATAACTGAATGAAATTTTGAGGCCTCTTTTTAAAAATTTGAAAAGAATTTCCAAAGTTTTTCCAACTCTGAGTCTGGGTAGGAAAAAAAAGATTTAATTGATGTCGAGGGATGGAATAGTTGATACTCAACACATATGTGGGAACTGATTCTTCTGATACTGCAAGGTTACAACTGAGCGCGAGATCGCAAGGGACATACAATGTGGCTTACCCTGGTGTGACCCGGTCGGAAGTGGGCCAGAACCACGTCTTTATGGTAAGAGAGATTGAAAGATGACGTCCATTATCCGAGTATATTTTCTATTAGATTTTTCGAAGCTGAGTAGTCTTGCTGGGATGGAGGAGTAAATTTGCTGAAGGGTGGTTAAATAGGGAGAAGTATGATAGATTTTGGCATTAGGGTGAAGGCTTCTCCAACTATGTTCACATGCCCCACATAGTTATGTTACAATTCTCAAAATGTTTTTTACAAATGTAAGTTAACTAGGATATATCCTTTATAAATCCTTGAATAGTTTTGCACCTTTGCCGCTAGGCTTTGCTGTGTTGTGTCAAGAACTAATAATATTTTTACTCACACGTTATGTCTGAAAATCAATTATGGAGATAAAAATGAAATGACTAAAAAAAATGATACGATTAAAAATTAAATAAATATATAAAGCTAACTGAAGCTTGGAAAAGGTCACATATCGGGAATCTTTCAACCCTCTTTGAAACAAAACCAGGTCAAAATGTTTGGACATTGTTTCTTGAAATAAATAAATAACTTCAAAAATTTTAGTAAATTTGGTAGATCGGTATCCTGATTCTTGCTATCTTGCATTAAGGAGACCAAAGAATAATACCGGTATTCTCTTGAGGAAAACAGATAAGAACGTGGGAATATTCAAAAAGTTGTATCTTAGGGGTTTGTACCCTGTAGTTATCGTCATACATTCGAGCTGGTTTCTGCTTTATCACCAAATACAATTCTTCGATGTTCCTGATTTTCTTGTATGTTATCTTTTTTTTATTGTAGTTGCTGCCCCGTCGTAGCGTTTCTGTGTGTAGTTGGTCACTTTTACCTCATAATTCCATATCTTAATTTCCTCGATGGTCGTATTCACTCCGGATATATGAGGAATATATCCGCGTCTATTTCTCTGAATCTGTTACCAAATTATAACCTTTTCGTGGTCCAGCCGTTGGTGTTGATTTGCAGGATTCTATGTTTGTTGTATGAATGTTAACTCGCGGTGTTACTATCTGTGTCTTTTCCTTGGCGAATACTTATTTGTTGGCTTTTCTTTTTCCTCATCAGGTTTTATTATAATTTTAGCCTTTTTTTTTCCACTTTCGAGAGTGGCGCCGTTTCTAACTGATCTTGGGGGCTTTCCCTGACTCCTTGATTTTCTTCCATTGAAGTCCACTTTGCTCTCCTATGTTTGCTCTTCCTTACTTTCCGTTTGGTTAACCTCCGGGCTGTCTTTAGTGTCCTCTTCTCCTGCCTCTTTTGGCGTTTGTTTTTTGTCGTTGTTTTTTTATTTTTTTTCCTTCTTCCACTGAGATTTTGAAGATCCCAGAAGAGTCTGGGTGAACTGATTGGGAAGCCATTTTCTCTCAGCATTGAGTTTAGTGACCTCACATAGTTTCCTGGATTCGTCAGGTTTTGTATATGAACATGTATTACACATGTCATTATTGCTATGTTGAGGTCTCCAGATATTTGCTGGTTCTGGTTGTTGGTGGGTGGAGTTTGTTGATTGGTTACTTATTTGAATGTTTGTGATTTTGTCACTTTTTTATTTTCAATCTTATTTATGATAACCATTCTTTTGGGGCAGATCAGAAATATTGTCCTGTGGTTCTCATGGTATTTTAGGCATTTTTTAGTGGTGTTATTGCACTCTTTGTGCGTGTTGGTTCCCTCTGCTCATTCATACCATATCACCTTACTCTTGTGTGGGTAATTCGCCGTAGTATCTTCCTCCATCCTGTAACAGGTAAAGCATAAGGGAAAATCATATGTCGGCCTTTTTTTGGCCGAGAAAAATGAGTGTTTGCCGAAGTATTTAAGCGGTTAATTGTTCGGTTATGAAGTTTGGTAGTGGCACTGATGTGCGCCAATCCGACGTTGTATAAAGGTAGATGATAATGTTATTGGAAGCCATTGTGAACGATTCCTAACGGCGAATTTCATTTGATTAAGCTCTCAGATCTATGGTTTTATCTTGAAAAGTAGAGAGTGCGGGAAAGGTTTGTTGGAAAAACTTTTCTCTTATATTTCGGAAACTGTATTATACATTTATCCGTGGGATAAGGACCGAGATAAAAAACAACGGATTCCTTCAATTCTGCTTATTCATGACGACCATGATTGGAAATGAACCTTCTTAGTGGATAAATTTTACGAATTCAGCTCTGCCGGACCCCCTTTTCCTCCGAAACACACTTCTAATAGATTATAAACTAATCATAGGCATTAAAGTTCCGCCTAGCTTTTCCTCATCCCATCAAACAAAAAAGGTTATTTAGTCCAAATTTCATAAATGAAACTCATTTTTTTATATCCATCCCTTGAGGAAGGCTGTAAGGGGTTCTAGAGGATTCAGCAAGGCTTACAGGGTTACGCATATTGTCTTCTTGAGTGAGATTTCAGGAGCTTCGTATATAATTACAGGTAAGATTAGACAATTAATCATTTGAGAGAATGGACCAACTTTGCTTTTTCTTGCCATCTTAATGGCAAGAAAGGGTAGAATAACAGTAAGAAAACAAGGAAGAAGAACATCAAGGAAGAAAGGGGAGAAGAAGAGCAAGAAAGAAATAAGAGCGAGGAAGAAAGGTGATAAGAGCAACAAGGAAAAAAGGGGAGAAAAACAGAAAGGAAGAGAATAACAAGTAACAAGGAAAGGAAGTACCCTAGGAGATCTTACGGTCCATTCAAAGAGGGTACCTTTGGACTAGCAATCGAGCGGGCACATGGCTGCTCAATTGTTTTGCGTCCCTAAACGGCCACTTTTCAAGAATTTGTCTAGTCTTGACTTCAACTGGTCAACATATTCACTGGTGACAACTTCCACTGGAAGTGCGTTCCACTTACCGCATATACTGTAAGTGAAAAAATTTCCACACAGATTGCGGTTGTAACGCTTCAGTTCAAGTTTGAAGCCGTGATTGCGCGTTCTGTTCTCACTCAGTGTGAAAATATCCCGGTAGTCAACATTTTCGAACCCTCGAAGTATTTTGAAAACTTCGATGAGCTGACCACGCAGTCTACGGGTTTCCCGAGATAACAGATTTAATTCCCTTAGTCTGTCCTCATAACTTTTATGTCGGATAGAGGGAATCAGCTTGGTTGCCCTGGCTTTTACGCGTTCCAACCTTTCGATGTCCTTACGGCATACTTCAGGTGCGGCCGAACGAGGGAGTTGTACAGACTAAGTACTATCTCCTTGTTACGGTATCCAAACTGGCGCTTTATGTAGCCTAACATCCTTTGGGCTTTCTTCTCTGCCTCGATGCACTGTTTCGAAAACTTGAGGTCACTAGTGATTGTTACACCTATGTCCTTCTCAGTGTTGGTGGATTCAATAGCAGTGCCCTTAAGGATATACTGAAATTGGGGGTTTCTGTGGCTGATATGCATCACTTTGCATTTGTTCACGTTAAAAGGCATTTGCCACGTGTCCGACCAGTCTTCAATCTTCCCAAGATCTTCCTGCAGGCGGGCAGTATTTCCGTCCTTTGCAACGTTCATACCAAGCTTGGTATCGTCGGCAAATTTGGAAATCTTAGCAACCATGTCACCGTCCATGTCGTTGACGTGGATTATGAATAGTAGTGGTTCCAGGTCAGAACCTTGAGGCACCCTGCTAGTAACGGGCACCTACTCAGAAGCCTGTCCATTCGCCACCACCCGTTGCCGTCTGCCACTTAGCCAGTTCTTGATCCAGCCGGCTACTTTTCCGTCTATGCCAAGCGCTCGCACTTTCCGGAGAAGGCGGCGGTGTGGTACCTTATCAAAGACTTTCTGAAAGTCTAAGTAGACCGCATCCACCGCCTTGTCCTGATCGTGCTCACTGAAAACGAAGTGGAAGAATTCCACAAGGTTCGTCAGGCATGGGAAAAAGGAAATAACGCCAAATGAAGAAGCAAAGAACATCAAGGATGAAATATTAGAAGAAGGGCAAAGAAGAGATGGAAGAAGAAGGGTAAAGAAGAAAGGAGAGAAGGAGCGTAAGAAAGAAATGAGAGAAATAGAGAAAGAAAAAGGGGATAAGAACATAAGTGAAGAATACAAAGTAAGAAATGTGAGAAGAAGAAAATAGAAGAAGACCAGCAAAGAAAAAAATGAAGAAGAAAACAAATAACATCAGGGAAGAAAGGGGATAATAGCAGTAACAAATAGAGGGAAGAATTACATCAAGGAGAGAGTAGAGGAGAAGAGCAAGGAACAAAGGAGAGAAGAAAAGTAAGGAAGAAAGGGGACCATAACAGGAAGCGAGAAAGGGGAGAAGAACAGTAAGAAAACAAGGAACAAAGGGGAGAAGAACAGCAAGAAAGAGGCAGGAGTCAGGAAAAAAGGGGAAAAGAACAATAAGGAAGAAAGTTGAAGAGACTAGCAAGGGAGAAAGGGGATAAGAACAACAAGAAAAATAGGAGAAAAACAGAAAGAAATATATGGGAGAAGAACAGAAATAAATATATGGGAGAATAACAGCAACGGAAAAATGGGAGAAAACATCAAGGAATAAATGGGAAAGAGAAAGGAATAAGGGAAATAAGAATATCAAGGAAAAAGGTGAGGAGAACAGAAAGAAATATATGTGAGAAGAACAGGAAGGGAGAAATAGCAGAATAACATAAAGAAATAAACGGGAAAGAGAGAAAAAAGGGAATAAACATAAAGAAGGAAAGGTGAAAAGAACAGCTAGAAAAGGATGGGAGAAGAACAGAGGGGAAGAAAAAGGAGGAGAACAACAAAGAACAAAGATGAAAAGAAGAGTAACAAGGAATAGGGAAAAGAAGAGCAACGAATAAAACGGAGAAGAACAGCAAGGCAGGAAGTGTAGAAGAGAACTAGGGGAGAAAGGGGAGAGGAATAGCAAAAAGGAAAGGGGAGAAGAACAGCAAAGCAGAAAGGGAAGAAGTACAGCATTAAAGAAAGGGGAGAATAACGGCAAGGAAGAAAGGGAAAAAAATATCAAAGGAGAAAGGGTAACCGAACAGCAAAAATAAAAAGGAGAAAGAAATCAAGAAAGAAAGAGATGAAAAACAACAAGAAAATGAGGCAGAAGAACAAAAGGAAAAGAGGGGGAAAAGAACAGCATAGAAAAATAAGAAAAGTATAGGAAGGCAGAAAGGGTGAAAAACAGTAAGAAAGAAAGGTTGGAGAAGAATGAAGAAGAAAGAGAAGAAAAACAGCGATGAAGAAAGGGGATAAATACGATCACGAAGAGAGGCAAGAAGAACAGAAAGGAAAAATAAGGAGAAAACACAAATAACGAAATTAGAGAAGAAGAGAAAGAAATAGATAGAATAATAACAGCAAGGATGAAAGGAGAATTAGCATAAAGGAGAAAAGGGAGGACAACAGCGAGAAAAAGGGAAGAATGGCAGCGAGGAAAGGAGAGGAGAACAGCAAGAAAAAAGGGAGAGAACCAGAAGTGAAGACAGGCGATAAGAACAACAAGGAAAAACCGGGAGAACAGCAAGGGAGAAAGGGAGAACGAACAGCAGCAAGAACGGGAAGAAGAACATCAAGGCATAAAGGGGTGAAGAACACTAAGCAAGAATGTGGAGAATAACAACAAAGAAGTATGTAAGGGGAAAAGAAGAGAAACAAATAATAGGGTGAAGAAGACGAATGAAGAAAGGGGGAAAGAATAGCAATGATGGAAGGAGAAAATAACAGAAAGGAACAAAGGGGAGAACAGCAAAGAAGGAAGAGGAGAAAAACAGAAAGAAGAGAGGGGAGAAGAACGGCAAAGAAGACATGGAAGAAAACAGCAGGGGAGAATCTGAAGAAGATCAGCAAAGAAGAAAGTGGATAAAAATAGCAATTAAAACTGGAGAATAATGGAAAATAAAATAGAGGGAAAAATAGCAAAGAAGAAAGAGGATAATAACAGTAAGGATGAAAGGAAAAATAACAACAGGAAAGAAAAAGGAGAAGAAGAATAAGGAAAAAAACAGGAGAAGAAGGTAAGGGAAGAGAGGAAAATAACAACAAGGAAGAATGAGGAGAAAAATAGTATTGAAGAAAGGAGAGAATATCATTGAGGAAGAAAGAGGAGAGGAACAACATTAAGAAACGAGAGAGCAAGAAAGAAACGCGAGAAGAACATAAAGTAGATAGGAAGAAGAAGAATGGAGTAAGAGGATTAAAAAAGCACGGAAGAAAGGGGTGAAGAAGAGCAAAGAAGAAAGTGGAAAAGATCAGCAAGGGAGAAAGTAAAGAAGAACAGAAGCCAAAAATGGATAGAAAAACAAAGAAGTAAGGGGAGAAGAGCAACAACAGAAAATAGGGAGAAAAAGACCAATGAATAAAGGGGAGAAGCACAGCAAGATGAAAGTGGAAAAAACAAAGAGGAAGAAAGGAGAGAAGAAAAAAAATGAAGAGTGGAGAAAAAAAACCAAAGAATAAACAAGGGAACAATAGCAAAGAAGAAAGGGGAGAAGGAGAGCAAGGAAGAAAAGGGAGTAGTAGAACAGCAAGGAAGAAGGGCGATAAAACAAAAATATGGAGAAAGTGTATAGGAACGGCAAGAAAAAATGGGGAGAAGGGAATTGAAGAAACTTTTAAAGAACAGCATGGAATAAAGGGGATAAGAATTGCAAGGAATAAAGGGAGAACAGCAACTAATTAAGATGTTAAGAACAGTAAGGAAGGATGGCGAAAATAATACCAAGGTAGAATGTAGAGAAGATGAGCAAGGAATAAAGAGGGATAATACTCGTAAGGAATAAAGGGGAGAAGAACAGCAAGGAAGAAAAGGGAGAATAAATTTAATAATAAATGGGAGAAGAACACCAATGAAGAAAAGAGAGAAAAACATCAAGGAATAAAGAGGAAAAACAGCTCGGAGGAAAAGACGTGAAGAAAGAGTAGAAGATCAGCAATGAAGAAATGGGAGAAGAACAGCACGAAAGAAAGGATAGAAGAGAAGCAAGGATGAAAGGGGGAAAATTACAGCAATGAAGAAATGGGAGAAGAACGTTATGGCATAAAGGGGAGAAAAACTGCAAGGAAGGAATGTGAGAAGAACAGCAAGGAAGTAAGGGAAGAAGTAAAACAATGAAGAAAGGAAGAACAAAGAGAAAGAAAGAGAGAAGAACAGGGTTGCTGAAAAAAACTAGAAATGAGTATAAATATGAATAGTTGGACCTTTTCTTTGAAATCTAAAATCAATTATCAAAACCAACGAGGGTCTTTTCACTGATTTCATAAAGAACCAGGCGATAAGGGCGGAGCGTTGCATAAAACAAAAAAATAAGGAATAAATAAATAAATGGTAATAAAACCAAACTTTATTGTGCAATTACGTCTAAGCTTAATATAGTACCCCAGAAACGCAAGAAATGGTAACCCTTTTTCCCTCCATAAGGACAAAAAGGAAACAAACGACGGAAAGCAAACAAATAAACATCAAAAGAGAAATGAGTATGAATACGATTATGAAGGCAAATAAATCTCATAACCCTCGGATGTTGCGGCCCGAAAGTTGCAATCGAATTTGAATCCTTTGTTGAGAGACACCTTGAACCAGTTCCTACACAGACCACAAATGCTTAAAAGTACCAACTTAAATCTCTTTGCAAAATAAGAATAGTGGCATACAAAAATCAAATAATAACCATTGAGATCATCTTCGCCTGAATGATTTTAAACATTCTTGCAAAGAAATGGAATCTATTCACTCACTATGATGATATGATCACACTCCACACCCATAGGGGGGGGTTCATATGATCTAGCCTGGGTGGGGGGATCTCGATAGGATCCAATATTTTAACTCGTTTTACATAAACCCTTGGCTCAAAATATTCATAGAGAAAACGGTAATTGTTAAAATTAATGGCGCACGATTTTGTTAGCAATTACTACTAGGGAATACTAATAGATTATTAAAAATAGCGGGGGGGGGAGTGAAAACCCCCATAATTAAAGGGGCGTATGAGGGCGAAGCTCCCATTTCGAAATATTCCCTTCAAAATGACATATAATATAATATGATGCGACCCCAAAACGCAAAAATGGCTAAAAAAGATTTATGCGCCACTGATCTTAACAATTACCAAGAAAAGACTCATTAAGGAAAAACACGTGCAACCTCTCGAAGGCAAGAGGAAAGGGAAAGCAAAATTTTAAAAAAATCTGAAACTAAAGCAAATTCACTTTATCCATTTCTTTTAATTTAAGTCATTTATATTTAATATTTTCTAACGGGTGGCCCAAAAGTTACTTCACATTTTAAAATATAATAACAAAAACTAATTAAGTTATTAAAGTGGGTTATATATAAAATGGAAGAGAAGATCTTGGGGTTAAATTGTGGTACAAAAGTTACTTTACATTTTTATTGTGTATCTATAATACGTATATAAAGCATATAATACACAATAATACCCGACTAATTATTAACCCGGAATGGCAAGATACAGCAAAGAACAGCGAACAAGAATGGTGACTACTTATTTAAAACATAATGCATCAATTATTATTGTGCACAGGGACTTTAGAACAGCATTTAATCAACGAAACAGTCCTTCGAGGCATTGCATTCTGGCAATGGTATCAAGGTTCAGATAATTCGGGTCTACAGGTGATAAAGAATGATCTGTGATAATGCTGGTGTCATTCAGCGTGTGTTAACCAGTGTTCAACAACAGACACAAACGTCAACTAAGATACGTTCCAGTCAACTAGGAATTTCTCGAACATCATTGCAACGCATCCTAACAAAAGAATTGAAACTCCATCTATACAAAATTCAAATAACTCAATAATTAAATATTGCAGACCATCAAAAACGAATAAACTTTGCACGCGCATTTTAGGGACAAACAAATGATCCGACTTTTACCTCGCACTTAATCATGTCCGATGAAGCCCATTTTTACATTACTGGATATGTTAATAATCAAAATTGCACATTCTGGTGTGCTGGAAACTCCATGATAATTCACGAGCAGCCTCTTCATGCACAGAAAGTTACGGTCTGGTGCGCCATAACCAGTTCGAGAATCATTGGTCCCTACTTCTTCGAGGATGCTGACGGAAAAAACAGTAACAGTAACAGGGAACACTTACGGAGAAATGATACAAGATTATTTATTGCCAGAATGTAAAATTTGGATATGCACGATATGTTGTTTCAACAAGATGGGGCGACACCCACACAGCGAGAGAAGCCATGGCAACACTAAGAGCAGCCTTCCCTGGTTGGTTAATTTTACGTTTAGGGGACGTTTCTTGGCTACCACGATCACCTGATTTTACCCCTCCAGATCTTTTCCTTTGGGGATACCTTAAAGAAAAGGTATGCGTAAATAACCCTAATAATCTTCAAGAATTGAAACAAAACATCATTGAAGAAATCGACAAAATCACTCCTGATGTTTTGGAAAATGTCATGGAAAATATGATGCAAAGAATCCGCCTTTGTTTTAACAATAATAGGGAAGAATTTAAGGATATTATATTTAAATAATAAAAATCCAAGATATCTTCTTTCATTTTATATATCACCCACTTTTATAACTTAATTAGCTTTTGTGTTATTAATTTTAAAAATGTGAAGTAACTTTTGGGCCACCCGTTATATGTAAATAGTAAACTTTTAGTCATTTACTCATTCTCAAGAGCACCATTCACCATAATACTTTCAAGACTGTTGTGCGCTCCTTGCTCACTGAAGATTCTATGGCAGTTATTAATTGGCTTAAGTAACGCGGAATGCTGAAAAGTAAAGTGAAATGTTCTTGTGATAGTGAAATGAACTGGACGAAGTATGCCAAATCTAATGATGGCTATGCTTGAAAATACCAGACCAAAGATTAAGCCAAGTAGAAATCTAAAGTGTCTATAAGAACTGGATCGTTTTTTTCCAACTCTAGATTAAAGGGTCAGATCCTGGGTTCCTTTAATTTATATATATGAGTAAACGTAGAGGGAAATTGAGGACAAGCCATTAAAGTGGTGTTTCTGTGAAGTCTGAGGTAGATATCTTCTGGCTAACTCAATGCATCTTGGTATTCCATGAACAGTTCTGCTTATCGATGAATCTTGTATTTCTCACAAACCGAGGCATTATCGGCGCAGAGGCCCTCAGGCTCCTATGTTGGTGTTCAGAATGGTCGATACCAGCACCTTGCGAGATATAGGATACATGAAAATAGTGGATAAAAGGGATGCTGGCACAATTATGTCTATAATACAAGCAGTGGTGCGACAAGGATCAATAATCCACAGTAATGAGTAATATATAAAGACTTGGCTTCAAGCGAAGGACAGTGGACCATTCACTCAATTTTATGGAACCGCAAACTGTTTTCCACAGTCAGGCCAGGAAATCGTAGTGGAATTATAAAGCAAATATCAAGATGATGCGAGGATGCGAGGATGCAGGTTTCAAATTTATGTGGCGTGACCGTTTCTTTAGAAACGTTTTTGATAATTTATGTGTTCATATTTCCTTATAATACAAAAAGTAATTTTAATTATGTTTCATTATTTTATCCTTGTGTAGTTTATTTATATTAAAATGGGGAGGATCTTTAGTTGGGTACTTTGGGGGAGAAGATCTTCATATGATTCACTCACTCACTCTATCATAGGGAAGTTTATTCTTGTGTTCGACAAAAGAAGGAATTTCTGGAAAAGAATGATATTTAAGCATTTTATATGGCACTTTCCCTTTGATTTCATTTCTGTTACTCTGAGATATTTAAGGTGTTTACATCCTTTGCATATACATTGGCCTGATCGTGCCTAAATTGTTGATTAATCGACCTATTTTTTTATCCTAAAGTCTGTCGTGGTCTGCCATAGACACAGAGAGAGTAAAATGGGTGAAAATGGTCTGAACGACGGAACATCATGCACCAAAGTGCTCATCTGTGTGCGAACTGTTGAGTTGAGAGGCCAGTTGGACGTGCGAATTGAGACGATTGGCATGTCGAATTGTTGCCACTTCGTTATTTGGTATCACTTCAGCAATATTACGGGATTAGTAATTAAATTACTCGAATATCTTGTAAGACTTGCCTTACTGCAGAAAAGAAAAAACAACACTTCAGCCCGTTAAAAAAACAACTTGAATTGAGGTGTTTGGGCTACTCAGCGCAACCACAATCTTTCAGTGCTCTCGATTCACCCAAGATTTGTAAGTTTGACTTCAATTTGGTTCAGGGTGGGGCCACGTTAGTTTTATTCTGCTCGGGTTAAAATTCAAAAGTTTTTAATCTTTTTATCGATAAAAAAAACGATTTTCTCAATATTTACGGAGCAACTCTTTTCTCTGGAACGGAAATCTCAGCTGCTGTAGCGTTGCTGAACTTTTAGGATTTTTATCACTTTTTGACTTCGAATGCTTCCATCGCAGCTTTTTTACCTTTGCTGTTTGTAGTTATTTAGTAAGAATGGAGAATTTGAGTCTTGAAGATAATGAGATAAGGATGGTAAATCAAAAGGGACGGAGGAAAATCTTCGGAATTTGAGTAGGGTTTAAAATTTTCCAATCTTTACTTGTAAACAGCAATTATATTATGGAAATTTATTTTTTTAATGAAGATTGTGTAGTGTGCTAGTGTACAGAGTTAAAACTGTATGTAAGAAACTAAGAACTGAGCAAGTCAGTGAGAAGTAAAATAAGTAAGGATTGCTAAAAGAAATCATTTAGAAAAGAAAAGTTGTTTCCGGAATTCTCTCTTCACTATATAGAGTCTGTGAAACTAATTTTACGTAAAATGCAACTAAACCTTTAGCAAGAAAAGAATGGTAATTGGTGTAACCATCGATTTTGCGCATTGTAGCAGAATGAGGTCAAATGGCGACCACGTGCCTTTCTGTACCCACATGGATCCTGAGATCACAGCATGGAGCTGTGAAAGCATAGCTGAACCTGGGCAAGGAAGCGGCCGACGCCGTTATCACACGCCCCAGCTGTATTTGCCTAGGGACCGATGTCATCGTCTCCCAAGGTCACCTCTCCGCTAGCATTCTAGCTTTGCGCTCGAAGATTGAAATCCGTTGGACATTCCAATCAACGTTATCACGATTCCCCCTTCGCCCGAAGGAGTCGCCGACTTTTCCCCAAATTCGCACGCGCGTCTGGAGCCACCTCACCAGGCGCCTATATAAGTCTTTGACTGAGTTTAGAGAGCAGCACTGTTAGACTTGCACCTACTCTGGCGAACAAACTAATGGACGCCCTCCTTTCCCCAGACGCGACTTCGATTCGAGTTGAAGGCTAAATCGATCCGTGAAATCTGCCATAGTCAATCGGCAAGCTTTTACACCAGTGAAGTCTGCCATAGTCAATCGACAAGTACCTAACGAGGGTCACAACCCGGAAGGCCCGACAAGTGCCCCCTCGTCTAAAGCAAGAGGTAAACCGACTTCTTCCGTCGCATTCATGGTACCCAAACTGGCCCCTTTTCGGCAACGAGCACGTAAGGTAATCGTAACCGTTGCCGCCTGCAGATTGATCTTGAATCTGGTTTACCCCATTGATCCATTATTTGTGTGGACGCCTCAGTTTAAAATCCCCCTTTAAATCATTAAACTAAATCTGACCTCTTTAATCGCTTAATAAACTTACCTGTATCTCGTGTAAACGTTTAACCCCGTCTGCGCCACCATTCCCTTTAAACACCAACGCGTACCAGCTACCTGTTGATCTTTGGCCGACTTACACTCTGAAATATTTGTTTAAAAGGACCCCGCAAAGTTAATAATAAACCATCCCCACTGGACTCATAACAATTTCCCCTTTCACTAACGGTCTTCATCCAACTTCGGCCCCAAGCACCAAAGTACCCATGTATATATAAATATATATATATATATATATATATATATATATATATATATATATATCACGACACGCATGATAATGGAGGAGTAAAAATTATAGTGCGTATGTGTGGGGAGAAGAATATACCTTTAGGAACATATAAAACGAAGAGAACTCAAATTTGAGAAAATTAACCCCTTTTCAAGAGTATTTACTTGGAAAATTCTGAATAAAAACCGAATGTATTAATTGTTCCTGGCGAATGGGAAATCTTGTTCATTGGTGTCGAAGTAATGATAAGTGTACCAGGGAAAGAGAGAGAGAGAGAGAGAGAGAGAGAGAGAGAGAGAGAGAGAGAGAGAGAGAGAGAGAGAGAGAGAGAGAGGATAGAGTGTGAGGGGAAAATGGGGAGAGAGGGAGCGAACGGGAGAAACTATATTTTAAATCTTTTTAGTCGCGTGCGAGTCTAGGCGCGGGACACTCTACATCTCACTATGTGGGTCGGCCGTTCGGTCGGACCCAGTTTTTCTTTTCTTTATCTTTTTTGTAATAACATTGTAATTATTCCACCGATTTTAATGAAATTTGAAACTCTAATGTTCTTTTACATTCTCTTTCGAAGGATATAATGGACAAGGTCCTCCTAAGGTTAGCTAGGGAATTATTTGGTTTTGTTAATGCCATTGTAACTATTCGAGCGATTCTAACAAAATTTGGAACCTCTATGTTGTTTTACATTTTCCTTCAAGTGATAAAATTGTCAAAGGCCTCTCAAGGCTAGCAGGGGAATTAGTTTGTTTTGCAATAACATCATAACCTTTCGGCTAATTTTGACGAATTTTCAAACCCTTATGTTGTTTTACATTCTCTTTCGAACGATAGAATTGCCAAGGTCCTTCCAAGGTTAGTCCAGGAATTATTGAAAGTTATGAAGGTCATAAGGTCATAAATCAAAATAAGAGAGAGCATGCGCCGTTTTGGTCAGCAGACCTTGTTTAGTATTTTGAATGTCTCTGGGTACTAGAAGAATGCGAAGTCAGCTCATAGTTTAAAAATTTCAATAGTTTCAGTCCGCTTTGGTAGTCATAGTTTCTTGGGGAAGGTATTAGTTTTTGGCTCTGGCCTGCACTTCGTCAAGCTTTTCAATATCCATTTTCAAAGGCGAGGACCAGAACTGTGGACATTATTACTAATACGGTCACACTGATTCGTAATATATTTAGATTCAGAACTTTAATTTTATTCCTGTATCTAAATTGGCGTTGACGCACTAAGGATCTTTGAAGATATTTTCTCTATTTCAATGCAATGGATACTGAACTTAAAATTGTTCGATCTACATATATACTCATAGAGCTTTCAGAACTTTAGTTTCCGTTATTTGAGAATTTAACACTGCGGACTTTTCTTCCGATATGCATTACTTTATAATTATCTAGATTCAAATACAGTTTCCGTTCAATAGACTATTTTTATATTGTTTTTCCCATAAAGGACTAGGCGATGTGTTACCCTGGCCGCCACGGTACTCAGCGGCCCGTCCGGCCCAATCATAGCTTCTCCTTCTTCTTCCGCTAACCATTTTACCAACTCTCTTTAACCATACCTTCGTCCTTCATCCACCTCTTTATACTGAGTAAATTCCCCTACACCTTCATCGTCCCTTTCTTCTACTGCCACCGTAAGTGGCACGACGATGTGTTTACCTGGCTGCCGTGCCTACAAATCTGAGTGCTCAGTCCGGCCACAGCTTCGGCTCCTCTCTGCTTTCTGCTAACACCTTTCTCCTTTTCAGTAATACCCCTTCTTCTCTCCTTCAAAGTTTTGTCCCGTTAATAGAGATGCTTTCTATGGATTCGAACCCAGACTCGTAACTTGTGAGATCTGATTCTAAGAAACTGACCCTAGTTCGTTCTCTTTCGTTATCGCAACAGAATATTAGCAGCTATTTTAACATCTCCTCCAGTCCACACATTTTTGGGGGGTCTGCCAAGAAGTGGTAGAAATTCCTAGTCGGCGTTCGGTTCGAGGGACCGGGCTTGAACCAAGAAGGGACGAGGTAAGGGATAACGACCCACTAAAATATGTATTGCACGGTCCGGATAGGTTAACCCCTCTGCAGGGATGATTGTGGCCCATCTGCATAGAAATATAACACACACGCCTACGCACCAATAGTGTTGTGTAGAGCCAGCCCGTTTTCTGTGCCAACGGTTATTTGCAGCAGTTTTATGGAAACCAAAAGCCTGGTGCCTTTCTCAGTTTTCTAGCCGCTTCGCCGATGAAAACCAGTTAAATGGAGTCAGTTCCTTTCTTGTCCTAACAAAGAGATGTTAGATACCTAGTGGTCAGGCCTATCGCTTTTATTATTTTTTGCGGTCTTTTTTTGTTAATTATAGTTTTCATTTTTTATGGCGTTCAAGCCTTTTGTCTTCATTAACTTAAGGTTCTTTGGTATGTAGTGTGCATTTACTGTTGTTTATGTAATAAAAAATACTTTAATTTTTGTGATTAGTTTTCATTATTTTTTTATTTGTTTTGTATTGTGTGTAGTTTACTGTTTTTTGTTTACTCCTGTCTTCTTCGCCTCACGTTTGGATTGATGAGTCTTGTTCGAGGGTAGTTGGTGGAAATCGGTGATTTTTCATAATTCGGGAGATATTGAGTCTTAATTGGTTTGTTGTTACATTCGATGATAAAATACATTTCTTTCAGGCGTAGAACGGCACTTCGGCTCCGTCAACAACTAGGTTAATTAAGATTGGAAATCGGGCACTGAATACAGCTCTTCTGTTCTGGTTGATCATTTGAATCATTTCCTCATTCATTTCTAGATTAACCAGTTTCCACATATTACGTTTCCATTCTTCTATGACTTTGTTAATGGGAATTATCCCTGCTTCCAGGTGCAGCTCTTCTTAGCGTGTTCTATCTTGCCTGCGTGTACCCGTAATTAGGTACATGCATTTATTCTGCACTGCTTTTAGTCTGCTCTTTTGTGTCTTTGAGACACAAGAGAGGGCGGAAGCGGGGTACAGCAACGTAGAACTTACAAAAGCATTCTAGATCTTTTTTTTTGCTGCTTTCACTGGTCATTCTGAACATATATAGAGTCCTGACTGCAGATAAGGCATTGAAGATTCAATCTGCGTCGTGCTTCCTCTATCCGGACGAAGTAAACTTTATACCGTGTACATTGCATTCGGTGTTGTAGGGATATAGTATATCCTCCACTCTGACATCAGATAGTAGTCTCCTGCCAATGGAGACTACTCTGAACTTTTCCTGATTTGTTAGAAACTTCTATTGTGCCTCGTAGATGTTTAATCTCTCCATTTCTGCTGCCATAATTCGAGTGTGCATAGGCGCTTTCCTCCATAGCCAAGTAGTTATCTGGCTGAAATCATCGGCGAATTGAATTTTGAGTCAAGTGTAATTCGCAGGGGCTGGGACATCTGCGGTGCAAATAGAGTAGAGAGTGGAGGACAGACCCCCCCTGCGGGAGACCCGCATTGGCCGGTTTCATGCACCTGTTCTCTCAATGACATAGTCACAGAGAGTTCTTTCTAAGTTTTCACTTAGGCCCAGTCGTAAGATCTTAAACTGCATTCCTCGTTGCCACACCTTATCAAACGCTTTTCACACATCCAGATAAACAATGGCCTCGTAACTCGTTTCCCGTTTGGCTTGGACTAGCTCTTCCGTGATGACATTTATCGCTATCTCCGTACTTCACTTTCTGAACCCGAATACATATGGGTTGTAGAGGGAGTTCTCTTCCAGCTGAGGCACCAATCTTCGATTAAGGATCTTCTAGAAGAGCTTCCCACCAAATTCTAATTCTAGGAATGAAATTGGCCGGTAGCTCTATCTCAACGTTAAGTCTTTCCCATGCTTTCGCAAGAAAAAATCATTTTCACCGTTTTATAAGTACCTGGGAAGTATCTCGTATTTAGACATAGGTTACTTTCCTTCTCATCCCATCGATAACGTTGGCTGGAGCCTTTTCGATTTTAAATTTGTAGGCCCGATTGTTCTGGGGCTTTCTGACGGAATGAGCGGAGCGCACCGAGTAGTCCTCTTCTTCGGTGATCTAGGCGTCTCCGTCGCGCTGTAAATCCACCTGGTTGTGAGTGTGTGTCCTATATAGTTGGTCGTAGAGGTCAGAAGATTTTTTCCAAGGGTACCAAATCCAATCGCTTGTTGAACTTGTTACCCTAAATTCCGCTATTGAATGAATAGATTCACGACTTCCTTCTGAAAATAATTATATACCATAGCTATCCTACGCCATTTATAAAATGATTTTTATTTTTTTACGACTGCAGTTAACATCTAGACAGCTCTCATGCAACGAATCAGCATCTTCTCCTTTAGAAAACTCGATCGAACTTTCCTATTCAAGAACAAACGAATAAGCCGATATTCAATGCTTAATACCATCAAGTAACGAACGCCCCTTCAATTTCCTGTGAATCAAGCCATCACTCAATGCAATTCGAATAACAAGCTCATTAGCACATATCATTATCCTTTATACTGCTTTTGTAATCGCACTTTCTGGATTGAAAGCTGTGAACTATTTTATCCCTTAACAAAATTTATTTCTCTAAACGGAATTTGTCATGGCAACTTTATGCAACCTCGACATAAATTTTAACACAGCAGAACACAAAGTCGGCAAAATAGAAAGTTCTCTTGTGGAATTATTCGTCGCCCGGCAGTTTAGAACTATTTGTCGCTAGAGCTTAGTTCTTAAAATTTAAAATAGTGATAATTCACTTAGTTCTTAGTAAAAATGAGGAAAACATATAGACACCGGAATTTTTCCAACCTATTTTAGTACTTTGCGACTATGGTTAGCTAATTGGTTTAATGATGTGGTTGTTAGAGAGATAAACATTTATACCGAAGTTCTATTGCCTAACTTAACAGTATTTTATTCAGGAAATTACCTTATGAGTGATGATAAATGATAGTGGAGAGTTTCATTTAGTTGTCCTAATCTTGTTGCTAACATTAAAAGTTTTTCCACTCTTTCTTTCTCTGTAATTATGCATGTTGCTATGCGCTTGCATTTCTCTTCATTTTAGCGAGCCATTGATTGGTTTGCGTAGTCTAGGTGATCTTTCTCACACAAACACGTCTTTTTGCAAGCAACTTCACTGTTTCAGCCGTTTTGGCGTAAATAACTCCAAATCTTATTTCTAGATTCTTTGCGTTCGTTTCAATTGCACCGAAGACAGTTGTTGCTCTAATTGTTCATCGACCCTGGGGAATCTTCAACCTGTCCGCCAATATACGGAAACAACTTTTTTCTCTAATGTTAATCGTGGTCCATTTGTACATATCGTTTAAACGCTGGTCTTTCTCCCTTTCATTAGTTGTTCTTTTTTTCTCTCTCTCTGTCCTTCGCTCTTCTCACTCTTCCTGGGAAGTTTATGACAAAAGCTTGAATATGGTATACCATATCTGTCATTTGTAGTTTAAATGTTGTGTTTGTTCCATAGTCAAGATGGGTTTCATTCAAATATAAAATCAATTCCTTCGTCAATTAGAACTACCCTGGTGTATTAAAAAGTTATAATTTTATTTATCTTCAAATTTGGTTTGTATACCTAGAAAAATCAATTCTTTTAGAAGGAAAGTTTAAAATTTCACACTGTAATGAATTTTTTCCGTATCAAAACCATCCTCAAAGATTATTGTAAATAATTATAATGATTACACAAAGTCATGTACACGGAACCTCTGTTTTTTACTTAACCCGGACTGTTCCTTCTAGGAAAGATAGAGGAACAAGTTTAAAGGAGACTGCCTCTGATATGTGAAGTCTTTTTGTTCTTTTCACTATAATAAATCGTCGAACAAGACGTTTAGACACGAATTTCGAGTCCTACCTGTGATTCAAATCCTTTATAAAGATGTAAATATCTTGCTTACCAAACTTAATTCACTCGTCCCTTCCACTAAATTTACACATTAGGTTAAAAATAATAGAACCCTTCCGTTTCTCGATCTTCTTATTCATAGAATACGATTGATTTTGAATACATCATCTATCGTAAACCTACTAATTCAAACTCTTATATTCATTTTTACTCTGCGCATAGTCCCAAAGTCAAACGTTCCGTTTTTTCCTCTATGTTTTTACGGGCTTTACAAGTTGCTATTGCTAAATATATGGATCTGAATTCCCCAATAACTTTGAAATTGGCCATAACGTACGAGGGGCCGTCAATAAGTTTTGCAATTCGGATATAAGGAAACGAGATATGAGGAAAAGTGTTATATTATTTTTCCATATAACTAACCTCGACTTCAATGCACTTGCGCCACTTGTCCCTAAGGCTTCGAATTCCCGACAACCAGAAATCTATCGACTGCTGTTCAATCCACTCCTGTTCGGGGAGCTGGACATCTTCATTGTCCCCAAACCGGCGTCCATGTAGTGCAGCCTTGAGCTGGCGGAATAAAAAGTAGTCGCTAGGGGCCAGATCTGGACTGTAGGCGGGATGGTTGAGCTCCTCGAATCCGCACTCGTGCAGGGCAGCTTGTGCAACTCTGGCCTTGTGGACTTTGACGACGTTGAAGTCGATCATAGGGCGTGGGGTTTCTAGGGACCCAACGGGCAAAGACCTTGGTCATGGCCAAATTGTCGTGGATGATGTTGATAACACTTCCATATGATATTCCAAGTTCTCGCTCGTTTTCTTCGACCAACTTCACCCGTCAATTTTCGCGGATCATCCTCTCCACACGGGCCACATTGTGTTCGTTGATCACATCTGACTGGCGTCCTGGACGGGGGTCATCTTCAAGGGCCTCACAACCATGGCAGAACTCCCTATTCCAGCGAGCAACGGTTGCATAGGCAGTGGCGGTGTCGGTGTACACTGCAACTATGCTTTCATCGATCTCTTTTGCATTCTTGCCTTCCTTGGTCAAAAGTTTGATCACTGCACGGTGCTCAACCTTCTCAATTGTTGATAAATTTGTGACTGGCGATCTTTGATCAGCTACTGCTTCTTAAATAGACGAGGCAGGAGCGTGCGGCTGCAGGTCCTGATCTTTCATAACTTGTCCTAACACCCCCACAAACGGCCATCCACCTTCCTCTGTTTTGCCCTACCGAATTGCAAAACTTATTGCCCGCATCTCGTAGTTACCCTTATCATTTTCTTCTAAACTCTCTTTCCTTCGTAAAAAGACGTTCTATAATGCAGCTCCTGCTATCCCTTTTAATGTTAAAAACATTGTGGTTTTAGTCTTCTCTGTTTGTTTCATTGACCTTCCCCGTCTTTTAAAAAAAATAACATTTCAGTTATAAAAAACATTCTAGTTCACAATAATTGTAAAAATATTGGGAGAGTCTATTCGGTTGAATGTTCTGTTTGTCCAGGTAAATATTTTGGACAGACAGGAAAGCAATTATCTGTCCGAATTAATCAGCATAAATACAGTTAGGAGAGCTGTAAATAATAGTGCATTTTTTGTGCATATGTCCGAAAATAACCACTTAATTAATTGGAATTCAGCAAAATTTATTTTTCGCTCAAATGACTCAATTAAAAGAAACGTAGTTGAATGTTCATTCTTAAGGAAATTAGCTTTGACCTATGCTCTTATTTTTTTTTGCAATTTTCATTTTTATGGGAATCCGATTTGTCAATTTAATTATTGCATTGATTTTGTATTAACATTATTTATTTCTCTTCCTCTCTCCTTGTCCCTCTTCCCTTCGTTTTAATTTACTTGTTGTGTCTCTCCTAATCTCCATCTTTAACTATCACTTTATCCGTTAATCGTTTTAACCCTTTTGGCTCTGTTCTTGACCTCGCTACCTGTTATAACTAAATCTTAATGTGAATTTACCCATCCTTCACCTACTTCCTCATTGGTGATTTCTTGTCTTAGAGGCGGTCCTTTATCTTTTACTAGCTTATATATACCCTTATCATATTATTTTCTCCTGTAGTTATCCTTAAGAATGAACTGAGTAAAGTTCGAAAGTACTTGGAAGCACCTTTTATTTTTTTCCTGCGGGACATTGCATTCATTGCGAACCTCACGTGCTACTTTGTGAGTTATTCATTTTTATATATATATATATATATATATATATATATATATATATATATATATATATATATATATATATATATATATATATATATATATATATATATATATATATATGTGTGTGTGTGTGTGTGTGTGTGTGTGTGATGCAGATACACTAGGAAGTTGCGAATGACAACTGGATTTCCTCCAAGCATTAAATTAGCGAGCAATTTGTGGTATTTGTCATTAGAAGTAATTACTCCTAAGTGTCGTCTGTGACGTTAATGGGAAGTGTAACGTTGTAAAGTATTTATGTGCACGATTTAAATATTTGCATTCAAAGCATCCTTAACCTTTTTTATGCGTTCCTTTTAGTCAGGTGCTAATGTAATATTTCAAGCTTCTCGGCAGTTCTCTTAGAGTGATTTATTAGAGGAGCAGCGCTTGAGAAACACTTAAGCCTATTTCTTCCGTAAAAATAACGGGTAAAAGACATTACAGCTCGGATTCGTCCTCAGGCGGCGGAGGAGATTTGGGCCGGCTCATATTCAACACATTAGACATAATCTACAGGAAAAAATAATTGTAAAAATAATAAACAAAACAACCGATTTTGAATGGTGGGCTTTGAGGTGTGAGGCCTTCGCAAAAAACCATTTAATTATCTTTTAGCTTTGAAAATATCCGATTCTAGTTATCATTATTATTTGTTATGTACTTTCCATTTCTCCAGATAAGTTCAGGAAATAGGGAATTATTGCATTGTGGCATACATACGGTAGAAGGGAGGCAGGGGTAGTAAAGGTTGAGAATCAGTGTAGTGGTCACAAATGCTAGAAATATTCCACCTAAGTGGGCCGTTAGGAGATGCCACCATTGACTTGTTACTTCATTAAGGGTTGCTTTTTAGTCATGCTATTTTTCTCTGGAATTTTATTAATTTTATTTCTTATTTTCTCTTTCATCATCCTTTATCCTTAACCACTTCTCTGCATGGTGGAGTTGGCGCATATTAACGCTGACACTAAGTGGCCAGAAGGCTTATTAAGTCCATCTCGAAGCCCTGATCTAAAGGTTGGCAAGGCTTGCTGCTGTTGTCTTTTCATCTTTTTATCTTCTTTTATTTATGTTCTTTCTTTTAATCTGCTTTATTTGTTATTTGTCCCTCTCCGTCTCCCTCTTTTCACTGCGAATAAAGCTCTCAATGGTTAAAGGAGTTAGTTTCCTACCTTTTTCCTATCCTTCGCCTCTTTTTTTTCTAAGCGGTATTTTTTTTTTGCTTTTTAGACGATTATTAATCTCATTATTATTATTAAATTTCTCGTTTTCTCTGCACTCAAAATTTATTTAGGGAAAATGATAATGAAATTAAAGCAGAGATAATTTTTAAAGTGGTGGGATTCAACCCTGGTTGGCGTAACGGTTCTTGGAGGTACGAACGGGAGCCTCACCTGATGGTGCCTTCTTGATCCGTGACTTAGTTATGGTCACCGTAAGCAGTCAAGCAGTAAGAAATCCGAATTGACTAAGGTGGTTCCGACCAATGGATAAGGACCAAACAGGAGAGGGTTTTTTAGTCGCGTGCGACTCTATATCTCACTATGTCGTTCGGTTCGTCGGTCCCTACTTTTCTTTTTTTTTGTTTGGGCAATAACATCGTAACTATTACATTCTATTTTAAATGATATAATTTTCGGTGCCTTCTCAAAGTAAGTCAGGGAATTATTGAAAGTTTTAAAGGTCGTAAGGTCATAAATCAGACTAAGTGATATCACGCGACTTTGGTCAGCAGACCTTGTTTTTAGCAAGTTTGATTATTACATTAGCTGAACTTCTTTGATATATTTTACAGTTTTCGAAAGGTCAGAGCTTAAAATAATAACTGGTCAGCCTTTTGGAGAATTATGAGCTAAGGTACCGTTTACAACGACCCTCCTATGTATGAATGTGGCAATTTCCTGAACTAGGTGAAGCTAAATTAAATTTACCATTTTGATTCTAAAAGGTGGGTCTCTTTCCAATCTTACTTTATTTTGCATGCGCTTGCAGAGGCTTTAGTTAAAAACCCCCAATTCAAACATAGGAGGGTGTTACATGTGCGTTTTTCTTTATATCTGAGCCACTCCCAACTTGAGGGAAAAATAAGGTCAAACAGGAATCGTTGATCTGAACGGAGAGTAACGTTAGTTAGAGGGAACTTCTTAGCGAGCTGGTTGACCAGCAGAAAGAGTTAGTTCCATCATCACAAGGGAATGTCTTCAGAGGAGAGAGTTTTCAATCAAGGAAGAAGCTATTCAGCAGGAGAAGCAGGACATGTCTTCCCGAGAAATTGATAGCAAAAGACGGGATGTTGAAAGATGGGTGCGGGACTTCTCGTACGACTTCCTCCTAAATTTTTCTGAATTTAAATTTAAACAATGGTTTCGACGGTTGGATTCCCCTAGTTTCTTAATAAGAGTAAAGTATACATAAACACACATATAATTCTAGACACATATGCACATATTTATATTTTAAATTCATCTAAGGACGATGATTTTAAGTATCTAGATATATAGGAAACTTAAATGGTCCTAATAGAATGCTAGAAGCAGGTCTGTCATGAAATTAGTTACCCTTTATTCTATTTTATTTATTCACGATGTTCATTTGCTTTATTTCATTAAAAATATTTTCTATTTTAAAGTTTATTACTGTTTTCTATGTAAATGGAGCACATTTACATTATTACTAGTGTAAAAACGAAGGCAATTTATTAGAAAAGTAACCTAATATCCTCGGAAGAAGTTTAAAAAACTAGGGTTGTATTTTGTCAAAGCATTGTATTGGAAAACTAGCGTAGTATCTTCCTTTGGAAGTAATTTATTACGGAAACTAGCGTCCCATTGACGGAGCCAATTCATCAGGTGTCCAAGAATTTTATTCACTATTTTAACTCAATGGATGAATGAAAATACAATTCGAAGAATATAATTCATTCTGAAAAATATTTTCCATTCATCTCAAAGAACTTTCCGAACAAAGGTTGACCAATTACTTCCCAATTAAACTCGTTAAGCTTTGAAACTCAAAACAGATGGTCTCTGTTTAGAAGCGTCCTGATCAAGGCATACTGGATTGCAAATCAAGGATTGCACGAGAACGGGTTGCCCGTATACATGTGCGTATTACACAGAATACTTTAGGTTTGTCGCAAGTGGCTACTACACCATTCTATTCCGGACTGACAACTTCTGTCTTTCGACAATCAGATTCGCAATTAAAGATTATTTAATAAGGACGTAGTAGAAGGAGTTTTATTTACGAAGCTTAAATAAACTTTTATTTTGTTGCAAAATGATATCTGAAATGGTTGGAATCTATTTTGTAGATTAAATTCTATTATTTAACTAAATGTTTTCATCTATTTAAGTAGGTAAAAGAAACGACGCTGATATTAAGAAATTATCCTTGAGAACATCTATTCTGAAACTATCGTAGGATACTGGAAGCAGTCCTTATATTCTTGCAGTAATTTAATTCTAAGCTATGTACTATCCTTGGAATTATTTTGTTAAGAAACTTAAGTCCTTTGGACTCCTTCCGGGTTTGTATATCTTAGGTAGCAAAAGTGTTTTAGCCGAACGAGATTTTGTATCTACTACGAGAGTTCCTAATTTATAAACGTTACGATTCACACTGAAATAAAACACGTGATTGGCTGACTACAGTTCTTATGACAATATTGACACTTATAAATTTTGAAAACCCAAAATAATAATTCAATATTTGGGGCTTCCTGATTCTATAGTTACACTAATCCCATAGTTTCCTGAAAAAAAAATGATTCTTTAGAAAAGAAGATAAATTGCTCATCAATTATTTTAAAGATACTTGGGCAATCGCAAAATAAATTATTTCCAAGAATACTACAATAGTTGCCTAACAAATTGTTTAGAAGGCTACTATAGTAATTTCCTAATAAATTGTTACATATGATAGTACGTTTGTTTGCTAATAAATTACTTCTAAAATTATTTACTAATAAATTATTTCATAGATGCTACCTTAATTTCCTAATAAATAGTTTTTTAATAATTGTTTCTAAGGATACTATAGTAATTCCTAATAAATTAATTCAAAGGTAATAAGATAGTTTTGTTATAAATTGCTTCCAAGGATACTAACATAATTTTGCAACTAATTGCTTCCGAGTATACCTCTTCATTTGTAATCATTTTCGCCCCAGGCTGCTCCGGTTTTCTTAATAAATTGCTTCCAGACTTATACGTTAGTTTCCAATTAAATTGTTATAAAATATACTGAGGTAATGCTTAAAAAATTAATTATCTTAAAAAAGTTTCAATCACATAAATTAAAAATTCTTGATCATTATAATTATGGATGTCAGAAGGAAAGAAACTTGAAATAGTCTTGTATACAGCAGTGAACCTCTCACTTCACAATTACTTTGAATACATGAGCGTATAATATATAATGGGAAAAATTGTTCTTTGTCAGAAAAAGGAAACTTTAAACTACTGGTACACACAATAGTAAACCTCTCCCTTCAAAGTAATTAAAGTGATCATATATCGAAAAAATTATAGATACACATATGAATTAGCTCAGAAGGCTTTAGGGGGGGAGGGGGCTAGGAAACGCAACATGTACTGTAACCCTCGACTGCATGATTACCTAAAAATGTTTGGATAACCAATAAATTGAAATTATGAATAATTACAGATAAAGTGTATAATTACCTGCAAGGTTGGGAAAACCGACAACCTTTTGAAAATTATTCAACATATCCAGTAATTTTTTATATATACAGGTTTCTGTTGATTGTGATAAATTTAAATAAACTAATTGAAGTTACTACGAATATTAACTAAAACAATTAGTGGCAAATAATTTTAACTATACTAATTAAGGTTACCGATAATTTAACTGACCAAGTTATGCTTAATTCTATTTTTAACTAAACAATTTATGGTTAACGGTAATTTTAAGCAAACTAATTGAAGTGGCCCGCAATTGTAACTAAAGCAATTAAAGCTACTTGTAATTGTCACTAAACTACTTGAGGTTATCAGTAATTTTAACCAAACCAATTAAAGTTACCGCTAATTTCAACTAACCTAATTGAAGTTACTAGTAATTGTAACTAAACCAATTGAAATAACCGGTATTTTAACTAAGCTAATTGAAGTTCTCGGTAATTTAACAAAACCAAACGAATTTTATGGTAATTTTAACCAAATTAAATAATATTTCTGATAATTTGATCTATACCATGTAAATTCGCGGTAACTTCACTAAAATAACTGAAGTTATCACTAATTTGAAGTAAACCAATTAAAGTTACCGGTAATGGTAACTAAACTAATTGAAGTTAACGGTAATTTAATTATAACCGATTAAGGTTTCCGGTAAGTATAACTAAACTTATTCAATTTACCGGTAATTTTAACTTAACTAATTATAGTTAGCGGCAATTTTAGCTAAACTACTTGAATTTACCAGTAATTTTATCTAAGCACTAAACATTTTAATCTTACATTAAACTGGGAATACAAAACCTTAAATACAAGGACAAACCAGCCCATGGTTCCTATGAAATAAAAAAAAACATCTTCATGATCTTGAACTTGTTTCCTTAAGGATAAGATTTAGATTGTCCTCGCCGGTTTGTTAAATTTTGTATCATCGGAGGCAAAGCGAAGAACCTGGGGAACGCGAGAACGGGTGATTCAATGGGAGCAAGTCTTATCTCCATCCTCGATCGAGGTATAACGGTAAAGGAGGTCATTTTTAATGAGATATATAACCTTCCTTGTGCCATAATCAGACACTTGATTGTCTTGCTGGGCTTTTTTACCACAGGGGATGGAGAAAAGAGTACTTCTGCTCCCTTGGAAACTCCTTGTTATGAAGGAACAAAAATTCGAGGGCATACGGAGTTTCTAAAGGCACTGGGTGGGCAATCTCTTTTAAGGCATGATCACTCTTAAGGAAGGGCTGGGCGACAGGATTAGGGAAGATCTGCGGGTTCTGTTCGACCAACATGGCGCAGGACTTAATGGGGGCTGCAACGGCCTCTACCCAACCGCTAAAGTATTTACAAACTAGGTAGCAGCGAACCACTGGGAACTGGTTGGCGCACGTCAAGTAGTTGTGGACTACTGCCTACCTCTCGTGGTCGAGACTTACTGGGGCGGGGGGAGAGAAATTTTTTAGACAATACGACGCAAGTGCACCAGGTGTCTCTCACAAGGGTGGACAACTAACACCCATTCACAGTTCCTTCTTCGAATTCAAGGCCACTGGGGAAGCTTTTATTAAAAAAAAAATTAAATTGATGTCCCGGGTAACCGTTATTCGGAGCAGAAGCTGTAGTTATGGGATAGCAGGTGATTTAGAGAGAAAGAAGCATTTCCTTGATGGACTTGTTGGGTGGGGGAAGAGTAAAAGTGAAAGTTCTGGGGGCAGTTTGTCTTAAAATGTCCGGGCATGCCGCACGTCAAACACTCGATGGGGCGCCGAGGATAATTGAATGGTGGAGGATTATTTAGGAGGCGCTTGATATCCCTCGGTTCTTGAGAGGGAGGGAATCTAGGTTTGGGGGGGAGACTTAGGGAAATTACTCTTACTCTTGGGAGATGGCGGATGCGATTTCTTGGGGTCCTTTGGATACTATTTATGTCTGGACGCGTGTACATCCCCTCTTCCAGGCATTCCTTAAAGGTAAACGTTCGTCTATCTTTTACGAATGCACGGATCTCGAAAGGAAGCACAGCCATTAACTGATCACATAAGGCAAAATCGAAAAGAAAGTCGTATTCGCGTCCTACTTGAGCCGAGTACAGCCAGAATTGTAGGCTTGTCTGAAGGATGTAGCCAAACTGGCGGTAAGTTTGGCCAGTTAATATTCTTGCGTGGCGAAACTTAACCCAATGGAAATCGGGATTCATATTTATTGCCGATAAAAATTAGGCCTTGAGAGTCGAATAAGTAAGAGTGGCTTCGGCAGTGACAGCTATTAAAATTTCCCTAAGGTGGCTGTTAAGTAAGGGAGGCAAGCGTGCGAGTTTATTCTCCTCGATGTCCCACGAATTAACTTCGAAGATCTTTTCGAAGTAGGTAAGGTAGGCACTGAAGTCTTCGCCATCCTTGAATACAGGTAACTTAACCGAAGGGGTTTGAGGGGCCTTATGTCTTGAATAAACGGAAAGGGTTTCTATGTTAGCCCGACTTATCTCTCGCTCATGTTGACGGTTTCCTTCCCTTTCTTCTGCTTCTCTTTGTGTTCTTCTTTGTTCAGCTTCTCTTTGCTCTCTTTAAGCTTCTCTTTGTTCTCTTCTTCCTTCCCTTTCATTTCTTTCTTCGTTCTGGATATAAGGAATTAAATCTTAGCCTGTTAATCCCAAGATTTGACCTTGTTTGCGGAATCTATCAAAGGACGACATCCTTGACAGTACGTGTGCGTCTAGCAGCTCGAACGTACACGGAACACACGACACACACTATGGGGATCTCACGGAAGTTTTTTTGCCCATAAAAGAAATGCATACCCCCTAAAAATATATAAAACACAATTGACAAAGCGAAAATTTAATCCCTAGCGGATTAAAATTTTCTGTCCTTTTAATCCAGCTCTGCATTTAGTAGAGGGTTACCACCAAGGAAAAAGGAAAGTTATGGTCTTGCGGGCAAACGATTAAATAGTTAAAAGAATAAGTGAATAATTATTAGTTTAAAAAAAGCACACAGGTCTGTAACCCAGGCCGCCACTGTCGGCGCTGGGTTCGGGTAAAATTGAATTGCGAGATGGTAAATACTTTCAAACTAGAGGGCAATATTATTAAGGTTGGCTCTTTGATTGGGAATAAGTTTGCCGCGTTCTTCTCAAAGGGTTATTCGAAAGATAAACACCTCTCCAAAAATAAACTTTAATACAAATAATAAGAACAAGGGCACAGATAAATATGAAATCTAAATAATGATTAGTACGACCAAAGAACATTATAAAGGGCCAAAATTAGGGAAACCAGGTCCTGAAAAAATATATAAGTGATCCAATAAGTTGGATTGAAGGAAAGACTTAGCAAGTTTATTGGCGTTACACAAAATGGAGGAATTCTTCTTAGAGCTGAGAATGGGGAGGTGGAATTTACGAGGAAATGACTCCTGGTTACCTATAGTGGGTGAACTGGGTAAGTGGAAGACCAATGGCAAGGTCTTGATCGATGGAGGCCCGATGCGAAGGCGTCAAAAGAGACTCCGATGGGGGTTGAGATTACCTCGGCTCCAAGAAGAAGTAATCACAAATCGAGATTCGTCTGCGGGACGGCAGGAATTCACAACCCATGTAATGAGACGAAAGAAACCCAGGACAATATTCCGGGGCGTAAACTGGGTTTCCGTAATTTTACTCTGATCAGGGCGGATTACGCGAAGATGATCTGCTGAGGAGATCACAAGGGCGAGGGGCTTGCTTCACGGGCAAGAAGCTCGGACTCTCTCTATCTGCTGAGGCTTTCCAGACATCACCTTAAATAGGAACCACAGCCTTGGTCGTCAAAAGGCTGTGCGCAGCAAGGCGTCCCAAGGGATATCGGACTCGGCTTCAGCAAACATGGACCTTGATAATTCCGGAGCATCGACGAGGCGAAAGGGAAATAAGCGAGATTCCCTCTTATCCCAAAGGGCGGGAAGGTGAACACGGCTGCTGAGCCTCAGAGCGGAAGGGCATTATAAAACTGGGGTAACACGGTAATAAAGCACCCCAAATTAAATACAGATGTGCTGATCCGTCTCGACCATGAAAATTCTATAAGATAATGACATATTGTGTTTCATGTTCTCACAGTGATGTTCCTCTTTGGGTCTACTCTGCTTTGAAATTTGGGCGTCACAGCTTTCCTAGTTACCAAGTGTAACAGGCTGCCCAGGGTAACTCCTAATGCGGAATTTTATCTAAGGAATAGTTTCGTCTTTAGACTGTCAAGTTACGCTCTTTGCACGCATTTTAAGTTTGTTTATCCTTCAACCTCTTTTTAAAATATATAATGATGTACTCGCTGATTAATAACCAGTTTTCTAAGCTATAATGATGAGCTTGCTAATTACTAGCCCCTTTTATAAGCTGTAATGAAGACCTCGCTGATTAATAGTCCCTTTTATAACCTCTAATGATGACTTCGCTGATTAATAACTCCTTTTATACCCTCCAATGATGACTTTGCTGATTAATAGCCACTTTCTATAACATATAATGATGACCTCACTGATTAATAACTCCTTTTATAACCTCTAATGATGACTTTGCTGATTAATAGCCACTTTCGATAACATATAATGATGACCTCGCTGATTACTAACTCCCTTTATAACCTCTAATAATGACTTCGCTGATTAATAGCCACTTTCTATAACATATAATGATAACCTCACTGATTAATAACTCCTTTTATAACTTATAATGATGTACTCGCTGATTAATAGCCAATTTCTATAACATATAATGATGGCCTAGATGATTAATAACTCCTTTTATAACCTATAATGATGACCTTGCCCATTAATAGCCCCTCTTATAACATGGAATGATGACCTCGCTGATTAATAGGCCTCTTTTATAACCTCTAATGATGACTTCGCTGATTAATAACTTCTTTTATAACCTATAATGATGACCTCACTGATTAATAGCCACTTTCTATAACAAATAATGATAACCTCGCAGATTAAAAACTCCTTTTATAACTTATAATGATGTACTCGCTGATTAATAGCCACTTTCTATAATGTCGTAGAAAAGGCTCCCGACGATATACTACATATCTATTCTTTTTGGGGATTATTCTATATTCGAGTGCGGGGTCTTGATCAGATGGCCGAGTAAGACTCTACGTTAATAAATAGGCCTGCAGAAGGCTTATTTATCTTCAATATACTTAAGAAGTGGAACGGAGCCCAAGGATAAATAATATTGCAAGCATTAATAAAATAGAATTTTATTAATTAATCTAACAAAACAACACATGGAAAATATTTACATGACCGGGGATTAAAATGGGAGATACATATGAAATGAAAAAGGTCATAGGATAAATTTGACTAAGCGGAGGAATAATATTTCGACGGATTTAAATGACAAAACAAACACGCAGTTACGTTGGCACAAAGTTAAATAGTTAAATGCAATTCGTATATTACGTATTTATAAGGTCTTCGTGCAGATTAAGGCGATTTGAAGGAGTGGCTTCGGTCCGACTGGCGATTTTCTTCCCAGAAGGAGGAGTTTTTAGGGGGGTTGTCATTAACGAGGGGGAAAGGACTGACTTCAAGGAGTGAGGGCGAAGTGGGGCACGGAAGTACGAGCGATCCTTGAGACAGGATACCGGAGATGTTCTGGATAAACAATTGAGGTTATCGGGGTAACCAAGCGTTCTCTTGAAGAACGTTAAAAGGGGGGAATTAAATTACCACTGACGTGATATCAGGGAAGCGAGAACAGTTTCTTGTCAAACGTATTCGAAGAACAATGACTGTTCTAAAGTTGTTCTCTTCTGAACAATTGTAAATTATCACTGACGTGATATTAGGGGAGCGAGAACCGTTTCTTGTCGAACGGGCTCGAAGAACAATAACTGTTCTAAAGTTGCTCTCTTCTGAACAATTGAAAAACAGGGGGGGCCTGTTGACTTGGCGTCTCGAGGGAAACGAACCTTGGCACTCAAGGATATTGTCCTCTTCTGGACAATAAGGGGGTTCCCGAGATAGAGTTGCTAGGTGCACGAGGGAGACTGAATTGGCGTAATGCCTAGCGAAGATAATCGGGATCTCAAAAGGGTGAATTAACTTACCACTGGCGTGATATCAAGGGAGCGAGAACCGTTTCTTGTCAAACGGGCTCGAAGAACAATGCCTGTTCTAAAGTTGTTCTCTTCTGAACAATTGAACAACAAGGAGGCCCTGTTGACTTGGCGTCTTGAGGGGCACGAACTTTGGCACTCAAGGATATTGTCCTCTTCTGGACAATAAGGTGGTTCTCGGGGTAGAGAGTTCCTAGGTGCACAAGGGAGACCAGATCGGCGTGATGCCTGACAAAGGTAATCTTGATCTGATTTAAATGCGAAATTATATCGCATAAATAGCCGGAGCCAGCCCCTCGCGGTAGGGGATAATGGGGGACTTCCATGGAATTTCGCGCTAGAGCTTGGAACAATCTTATCTTCCCATAAGCCGAATTCAATCTTGCCAGATCGACGCCTGCAGGCAAATGGGGGATTGAACCTCCTTGATTAAACTTGGAGCGGGGGAAGATAATACTCGGGGATGTTGGGCGATAAGGACGCCATGCTGCTCTCTTCTCGCAGGATGCACGTGGGAAGCATGAGTTTCAATATGTGATAGAAGGGAGGCGCGGACGCCTTAGACAATTCTATCACATATAACATATAATGATGTCCTAGATGATTGATAACTCCTTTTATAACCTATAATGATAACCTCGCTGATTAATAGCCCCCTTTGAAATATATAATGAAATCTAGCCTAATCGAGACATGTGAATAGCTGCAATGTGTGATTCAGAGACGATTGCTTATTTACAAATCTCTTCAACATCTTACGCGATGAAGGTTTCAAAGGCTGAAATCAGATATACTGCAATGTACGCAGCCTTGACATGCGGTTAACATAGCAATGAGTAGCCATCTCCACACTGCATCGCGTAGAATATGACTGTTTTCGATAGTGATTGTATCGCTGATAAGGCGGTTCGATTGATTCAGTGGATACAGTCACAAGATTGGCGTGGATAAGTGGCGTCCTGACGTTGTGTGAAAGTGACTGCTGTTATAGAAACTGCAGGTCTGGAAGGCTCTTCAAAAATGCAACCTGATAATTGCACCAAAACTCCTCTTTAAGCGCTGATATCTGCAACACGAGGGCTGGGATTCTACCCAATAAAAACAAGAAAAATACTCGCAAAAGCTTTATGCACTTTAAGAACTGAAAATTGATATGAAGTGGTAATTTCGATTCATGTTCTTTGTTTGCTTTCCATTTCGGGCCATTTTTTCTCACCTTTGTAGTCGCCTTTCGACGGCAACTTAAAAAAAGAGAAACAGACATAAACGAGAACAAATTCAATGTCTATGATCGTTAATGGAGAAACGGTGTCTAAAATTCCAAAACGGCTTTAAGAAACTAAATAGTAAACTCTTTTGAAGACAAATGGGGCAAAATACGAAAGAATCGTTTCAAAATCCACATTATAAGAGATCACATAATTTTTTCTCTTCCCCGGTCATTCTTGAACGAAATTTTTATTATCTCTTTCGCATTATCATAATGTGCTCTCTTTATCGCCCAGCTTCCATAAGCTTTAATCATGTCCTATAATCCAGCTTTTTACATCCCTAACTCTATCATAAATGAGAATTTAGATTGCCTCTCTAGGATAAATTGTCATCCAGCAATAATTTTCCTCGTTTCGACGATTTCATAGCCATTTCAGCTATCTCCCATCTATCTATCTTGCAAGGAGAGGTGGTCAGTACTCTCCAGGAGGGTCAGTTACTTAGACCTTTAATTTCAAAATATTCAGTGAGAAAGATTTGCAAACGAGGAACACTATATATACCCAAGGTGCGGTTGGTCATTTACGCTTAACTTAAATATAATAAAAAATAACACACTTTTCATTAATACAGATTTATTTAACAAAGTTACATGTCAAAGAATTGCGCGATTTTACTATTCATTTTATTCAGTTAAATGGCCGTCAGCCTCAACCACAGCCTCCAGGTGGCGTCGGAAGCTGCTGGAAGCCTTCTCCACGGTCGTCCTCTTTAACTGGCTGAAAACTGTCGTGATTCTGGACCTAAGCTCTACCATGGTAATGCACAGGGTCTTTTTGGTCGCTCTCTCATCCTTAACTAAGACTCACACATAATAATAGTTCAGGGGGTTGCCTCGGGGAAGATAAACGGGAGCAGAATGTGGCCCTTGCTACTGACCATCCCAAACATCATGATATGCACCGGGAACATGGTCTTCATGACTCACAGTATATCTTTGAGCGACTGAACAAACCACCGGCTGTTTTACTAGTTCAAAATCTCGTTCGGGCAAAGGTTCTTCTCGTCTGAGAAGAACTAACTCATACCAGGCTTGAAAGGATGGTTCAGTTTGTTCACAAGTTTCGCTGCACATTCTTCCTGGTTTTCCTTTATCTTCTGCAACAGACGCTGACCCTTTCACATTTTGTATGAATAGTTGCGATATTTTTATGTACTATGCGCCCGATGAGAGATTGGCACTAACTTGTCCCTGTCTCTGGATCTCGGGGCTCATTTTGGATCAGAACGCGTAGAATGAGGTCTCTTAGGCGCCTTACCCTCGTAGTCACAGTCTGACTCATTCAACTCTTTCTGGATCCTCTGCACCGTCCTCAAATTGACACCAAAGCGCTCGTAGATCTTTGCATTGGAGTTCCCGGAGTGAATACCAAACAGAACAGAGTGTTTTTTCCACATTTTTGGAGGATTGAATTCAACCATAACATTGCTTCGTTCACAAAGTATGTAAGACTGAGTCTAGTATGATAAAAAGAACCGACGCAACACAATACGATGCGCGGAATTCAGATTTGCCAACGGCGACAAATTACCCACCGCACCTTGTCCAGTAGTGATCCATTTTATTATAACCTTCTCATAAATAGAGATATGTTATTTCTCTATAGTAAAAATAATAATCTTTGAATGATTGCTGCTATAAATAATCTACATAGGAATGTTTATAACCGATGTTCCAATAACTTGGACCGATTTTAAATGTCAGTTAAGTTTAAGCGTCTAATGATTTTTTTCTTTTTCTTTCAGATTTAAAACTTGAGCCGTTGGCAATTTCAACCATGGAAAGATTCACAATCGAACAGCGTGTTAAAATTATCGAAGCCTATTACGAAAATGGACATTCAAACAAAAACGCATTTCGGGCACTTTGGTCAACATAATCGACCAACGGAAACTGCAATTGAAAAAATTGTTCTTAAATTCAAACAAACGGGGTCGGTGGCAGATATGAAAACGCCATTGCGTGCTCGTTTACGCCGTTCAGCTGAAAACATTGTTGCAGTGCGCGAGAATGTGGCCGAAGATCCAGACACCTCTATTCGTCATCGCGTGCAGGAATTAAACCTCTCCACATCAACGTTACATCGAATTTTGACAAAAGATTTGTCTCTACACGCTTACAAAATTCAATTGATACAAGAACTGAAGACTGCTGACTATTCGAAGCGCCGTACGTTCGTTAATTGGTTGCACGAGCAAAGACGAGCCGATGATTATTTTTGCAAAAAATCATCATTAGTGATGAAGCCCATTTTCATCTTGGTGGATTCGTTAATAAGCAGAATTGTCGCATTTGGGCTGATGAAAATTCCAGGAAGATTGTTGAAAAGCCACTGCATCCACAAAATGTCAGTGTTTGTGTTCATTTTTTGCTAGCGGAATCATTTCTTCGAAAATGATGCCGGGAATTCTTTTACGGTGACAAGCGAGCGATACCGTGTCGTGATTACTAACTTTTTATAGCCTGAATTGAATTCTATGTATGTCGAAGATTTGTGTTTTCAACAGGACGGCGCCACATGCCACACATCCAATGCAACAATGGCTTTATTGAATGAGAAGTTCCCAGGTCGCATCATCTCTCGAAACAGCAAAGTCAATTGGCCACCACGATCGTGTGACTTGACGCCTTTAGATGGATGAAGGATGAGATAAAAAGGCATATTGGTGAGATCGAGGAGAAACTATGCAGAGACGTCATCAAAAATTTTGACCATCGAGTGGCGGTGTGCCGCCGAAGCCTTGGCCGACATTTAGGCGATATTATTTTTCACACATAATTGCCATGACTCAAATAACATGATCCAATAGTGAAATCAATAAATTTTCACCAATAACACTGTTTTATTTACTGCTAACTTCGATCCGTATTAATGGAACACCCTTTATAAGTATACCGTCAGTGTTAAATGTTCCGGGCCGCACATAAGGGCTTTTAGGTAATGAAGAAGGTCCGGAAAGTTTATGCGTTGATTGTATAAATAATATTGAAGCAAGGTTAACAATATGCTGCCAGTTAAAGGCATACCTGGACACGTGGTATAAACCCATTAAAACATAATTGATCCAAACTAAGAAATGTTCTCAAATAATCTAAATCAATGTGATCGGTCTTGGTCTGAATTAAATCTATTTAAGAATCACATGTTTATTTAATTTTCCCATTAATTCAAGATAGCATTCACACCAATCTAACTTCTCGGAGCTTTCCAAATAAAAATTGTAGCTCTCTTTAGAAATAATAATGATTCGACTCACTGATGCCAAACGCTCGTTATAGGGATGTGCGCACCGGTTAAATATCAAAGTTAATGTTTTCTTGCTAAGAAAAAATGATAGATGTCAGAATCTGGCCAAATTATAAACCAAAGGCCGCATGCAATTTCCTCCCTTCCCCATATCCCGTTTTCCCCGTCATAGGGGGAAAGGAGGAAACTGTGGTTATTAACAGGTGTTGTCTTCGTAGTAAAAGTTCCGCTGTCGTGCCCATGAATCCGCCGCCCTGAGCTCACTGTTCCCTTTGATTACCATTTGAAGGTCCGTCGCTTCGATAATCTGTCTCATATTCCGCCAGTTAGAGAGAGGGGGAGATGTACTGACGCTCTCGATTATTGGTGCTTAGTGAGGATCGAAGGAAAGAAAAAATATATAAAAATAACGAAAGTGAAGATGAGAACAAATATATTCAAAAGCGTTAAAATTCATTTAAGATTTGAGGAATGACAAACGTCCACAGCTTTAATTTTTGTAGGAGGAAAATGCATAGGAAAAGGATATGAAGCGTATAAACTTAAATAATTACCTTAGGAATATTAAATCGGCATTACCATTACTATGCAACCAAGGAAAGGAAGCTTTTATTTTTTTTCTCCAAACAATTCCCCCGAAATAAATCAATTTCGAATTCCATCGAAATGTTAAGATGCAAATAAGCATAAAGAATAGCCGTAGCAAACCTTCCTGATAAAAGAGGCGGTTAAGAGATCATTTCCGC